>OZ014525.1:102924599-103355275 GCA_963966055.1 Lathyrus aphaca | reverse complement strand
ATGTTGTAGAGATACACAATTAGATCACATTCTGACATTTTGAAGCATGACACTGCACATCATGGACACATTTCAACAACAACACATTAATGGATTTTAGTTCATCAATAACTCTCTTTGGTATTTTAATCTCTTTTATTTGCATTTTTAGTATATTAAGACAACTTGCTACTTATCATTATTATTGTATTGTTACCCTGTTCATATACTATTTTAAACAAAAAAAATTGATATTTATAGTATAAAATTAAATCGTAGGAACAATCTTTTACTTATCACTTGCTGCTTTATCTAAAATATGTATACTTATATGTGACGCTTTTAATTATATAAAAGGTATTCACATAAAAAAAAAGCAATACTTGTAGGATGTGTGCTATTTGTAGTTTGTTGTGTAATTAGGTTGGAGTAACCAACTAATACAAGTTGTTTGCCTAAAAAAGAAAATATCTAATACAAATTGTTTGCCTAAAAAAGAAAATTGTTCAAAAATTTAAATTTAAATATGAGAGTAATAAAAACTTTCACCATCCCTCCATTGTCATTGTCATGCCTACTCTCGAGATTTAACCCAATGTGCACAAGAAAAAAATACAAAACACAATGACCTGATTAAAGTATAAACCTCAAGCTTTTGATACCCACTCAAACATTATTATTACCTTTTGTCAATTCATAAATGCATGCATGCATGAATGAAAGGAATTACTAACATTGAATTGATGTTTAATTTTGTCATGTTCACACTTCCCACTAAAAGCCAAATTATTTCTCTATTGATAAATTAATTGAGCTTTATGTTAAAAGAATCAAATCTAGTTTTTACAACAAATAAAAGAATTTTTGGTTTTTACTTAATAAAGAAAACACCCCAACAGTTAAATAGATAAAAATATCCCTAAAACCTTGGTCCATTTTTATTTTTTGATGAGATGGTTTGATGTTCTTATTTATGGCAGCTTTTTGAGTTTGAGTTTGGGTTTGGTTTAAAAAACAATTTTGAATAAATTGTTTAAAGTTAAATTAAATAAAAGTAGGTTGGATATTAAGTTTTAAAATTTAAATAACAGTCTTATAAAAATAAAGTGAACATTAAATTTGAGGTCAAAAATCAATTTTCTAGATAAAAATTAGAATTAATGTCCTTTGTACCCGAAAAGAAATAGAATCAATATTCTTAAAGTAAAATGAATTCAATTTGAGGATACCTATGAAAGTCAATTATATTTTTCAATAGTAAAATTTATCTTCAAAATTTGAAAAACGTGTTGGGCCACAAATTCGTGGATCTACTAAAAGGAGAGGGATTAGATTTTGAGATTTTTTTAAAAATAAAGCAGGTGGGGATAGCAATCATTTTTTGTAATATCCACCTATATAGATTTTAGTAATGAAAAATGTGACCATTAACTTCATAGTGGTAACACTAAGATTAAGTAAGAAGATATTAAATCTCAATCGTTGATTTTAAATTAAATAGTTGTTATCTCTTTCTCTTAATTTCATATAAATTTATCATATATATATATATATATATATATATATATATATATATATATATATATATATATATATATATATATATATATATATATATATATATATATATATATATATATATTTATTTATCAAGCTGATGAAGGGGTTGAAGAAGACTATGAGTTACCTGAAGAGTTAGTCAAGTTGTTGAGACAGGAAGCGAAAGTGATTACTCCTCATCAGGAATGAGGAGAAAGTTGAAACAGTTAATCTTGCATATCTTAAAAAGAAGTTTTTCAATTATTCCCAATTAAAAAACTAATAATTTTATTGATTGCATTGCTCAATTAAAAAACTAATAATTTTATTGATTGCATTGCTCAATTATCATTGTTGGTTGTCTTTCACAATATTTTTTTAAACATTAGCAACACACATTGTCTTTCTCTCTTCTCAAGTCTCTTTAACTATTTATTTTATTAAGTTGTTCTCCCCAAATCTCAAGTTTCTATCTCGTGTTAAGTCATTGTTGACATATATATGTTGCTTATCTTGAATCATTCAATTTGTTAAATTTGTTTATTTGCTTGCAATCTTGTGTTTAATTTAGTTCTTTTGATAATCATTTTCATTTCAAAACAAAATCGATATCTCTAAGTTTAACACTTTGGCGGTAATTAGTTACAGTTTAAAACATCATAAAACTATCCCAAAAAATAGTCTCAATTCAACTGATAATTTCCATCTTAAATGTGAGTATCATCAAAACAAACTATCCCCAAAAATGTGTCTCAATTTAACTGATAATTTCCATCTTTAATGTGAGTATCATCAAAACGATGATCCTCATATTCCGGACCCTAAACAGTTTAGCCGAATAGATTTAACATAATATTCATATTATATTTAATATGTATGCAAAATGAAATTTTGAGCATAATGATATAATGATGATGACCGTGAGTAGGGGTGTAAATGGATTAAATAAAACCAATTAAACCGATGGTCCAAACCAAACCAAATCGGAAAAAAAAATCGAGTTTTTTGATTCTGTTTAAAAACCGAACCAAACCGATGAAAACCGAAGTGGTTTGGTTTGGTTGTCGGTTTTAATTTTTACAAACACATAATATATCACATGAGTGTATCATATTTTTTGTAATAACACTAGACACAATTTTTTATGCCATTGTTTAAAATACAAAAATATCATAATATGTCACATGAGTGTATCATATTATATTATATTTTATATAGAAAATAATTTTATATGGAAAATAATTTATATATTGAAAATAATTTTATATTTTAGTAATATTTTTGGATCACATATTTAAGTAAATTATAAAAAATAATTTCATAAAAGATGATTTTACTTTCGGTTGTTTATAATTTTGTATTGATTATTTTAATTTTGTGATTACTAAGTTTTTTTATATGTAATTTAAAATTTAGGTAAATGGCAAGTGAAAGTCTCACAGGAAGCAACACATAAGTTGATTCTTCTGCAATAAGTGGATCGATCCCTCCTCCTACAAATGACATTATTTCAACACAAAGAGAACAAGAACCTCAAACTCAAACACCAGCACAACTAGCAACAATTGAAGGTACAATTTTAGAAGATGCACATGTACTAAAGAGAAAACCTAGTAGACCCCCTTCTAATGCTTGGTTATACTTCACAAGGGACAATGATAAGGCTACATGTATATTTTGTAGTAAAGTTTATGCTTGCAATAGTTCTATGAATGGAACTACTAACTTGAACAAACATCTTTTAAAGTGTCCTAAAAACCCAAATAGGGAATCTGATAAGAGACAAAAAAATAATTTCCCTTGGGAAAGATAATGAAGATGACCCTAATAGCACTGTTAGTTTTAAACTTGTCGAATTTAGTCAAGAATTGGCACGATTAGCCCTTGCAAAGATGATAATTATGGATGAGCTTAGTTTTAAACATGTTGAAAATGAAGGATTTAGATATTTTGTTAGTGTGGCTTGTCCAAGATTTAAAGTTCCTACTCGTGTCACTGTTGCTAAAGATTGCATGCTTTTGTATAATGATGAGAAAGAAAAGTTGAAGAGCATATTGTCTGCAAATAAACAAATGATTTCTCTTACCACTGATTGTTGGACATCTGTACAAAATCTAAATTACATGTATGTAACTGGTCATTACATTGATGAGGGGTGGAAGTTGAATAAGAAAATATTGTGTTTTAATCAGATTTCAGATCACAAGGGGGAAACAATTGGTAAAAACTTAGAGGCATGCTTGAAAGAATGGGGGATTAAAAAAGTTTGTTGTGTAACTGTTGATAATGCAAGTGCTAATAATGTTGCACTCACATATATAATTAGAGGAATGAGTGATTGGAATGGGCATACTTTGCTAAAAGGAGAGTACATGCATATGAGGTGCACTGCACACATTTTAAACTTGATTGTTGGTGATGGGATGAAAAAAAATTGATGAATCAATTAACAAGGTAAGGGCTTCCTGTAAGTATGTTAAGTCATCTCCAGCTAGATTATCTTCTTTTAGAAGGTGTGCACATGAATGTAACATAGATAGTAAGACAATGATAGCACTTGATGTGACAACAAGGTGGAATTCCACATATTTGATGTTAGAAGTTGCTATCAAATATGAAAAGGCATTTAACCGACTTTGATATCAAGAGAGTTCATTTAGTTTGTTTCTTGCACGTGAAGAAGTGGGTGTTCCTATGAATATTAATTGGGATCGTGCTCGTGTTTTTGTGAAATTTTTGAAGGTATTTTATGATGCAACTCTTTCATTTTCTGGTTCATTGCATGTTACTCTTAATACTTTTTTCAAAAAGTTGTGCGACATTGAGAAGTCATTACATAAATGGTCAAATAGTGAGGATGATGTATTGAGATCGATGACTACAAATATGCAATTGAAGCTTAATAAGTATTGGGATAGTGATGTTATCAACTATCTTTTGTTTGTGGTTGTTGTCCTAGATCCTCGTTATAAATATGGTTACATAGAGTTCTATTTTAATAAGATGTATGGTAGTGCAAAGGGCAAAGATATGCTGAAAACATTGAAAGAACTTGTCCAAAAATTGTTTGAGTATTATGAGGTTGAGTATCCCATTCCTATTGTGTCTAGTAGTGCACCCTCAACCTATTCTACACAAACTAACACAAGTCAATCTATTGCTGGAGATGATGACGATGTTGATTGGGATGATGCTTTTAGTTTGAAAATGAAGCAAAAGCAGGTTGATGTAAAAAAAAAGTGAGTTAGAGAGGTATGTTGGGGCTGAAAATGAAGATTGCAACGATCTTTCATTTGATATTTTAGGTTGGTGGAAAGGAAAATCTACAAAATATTATGTTCTTTCTCGCATGGCTAGAGATATATTAGCTATACCAGTGTCTACTGTTTCCTCTGAGTCAGCTTTTAGTACGGGTGGTCGGGTACTTGATCAATTTCGTAGCTGTTTGAATTCCAATACTGTTGAAGCATTAATTTGTACCCAAAATTGGATAAGAAAGTCCAATGAGTTTGAATTACGAGAACAAATGGATGAAGTTCAACAACTTGAATAAGGTATAAAAATTTAAAATCTTTTTACTGTTTACTTTATTAATGACATTGTCAAATTAATATTTTATAGTTTGTCTGTATGTTTTAATTTTTAAAAATTGCTGGAATACGTCTAACTAGTGTTGAGGTTACCAGTGATGAAGTGGCAACCTAATATGAATGAAGCAATCTAAGGTTTAATTTAATTTAATATGTTCAAATTGAAAATAAATTCAATGTTCTAATTCTAACTTTTTATTTATTTGAATTTATTTTAGGATGGTGAATTGACGATTCAAGTGGGAAAGAAATTGAAATTTTATTTTAGTTTTATTTTGTTATTTGATGGTGAACTAATAAACTTGGTTGTATTTTGTATTTGATATGATGGTGAACTTATTTTATTTATATTAGTCATTGTCAAGTGCCAACTTTTGAATGTGATGGTCAACATATTTTGGTTGTATTAGTCAATTCAAAATGACAACTTTTAATATGTGATGATGAACTTATTTTGGTTTAAAAAAATAATAGCAAAAAATACATCTAAAAAAATGCGTGGAAAATACATATGAATATAATGTTTAGGAAAAAAGTTTTATAAACCGATCATCCAAACCAAACCAAACCGAACCAAACCGATTAGTTTGGTTCGGTTTCAATTTTGAAAAACACTAAAAACCGAACCAAACCAAACCGATGAAAGTATTTATGGTTCGGACATTTTTTTATCAAAAACCAGTCCAAAACGAACCGATTACACCCCTAACCGTGAGTAGGGGAGCATATCAAGTGAGAGTAATTTTATCATGAGAGGAATAAATAGTAGCCATTAGATCAATCATATCACTGTTTAATAAGAGTGTGGGAAAATTTAATAGTCACTTTATTATTTAATAAATAATTTAATTCTAATTATGTGATTATCTAATGACGACTATTTATTCCTCTCACTTCTCATTATAAAACAAATCTCACTTGTTATGCTCCCTTGTGAGTAGTAGTAACTGACATGCACTTATAAAAAATAGTATATAGAGATTTCAATTGGTATATGCAAATGATATTAGTAAGTGTTTTGGATTGGGCCTATACAGTGTGTGTCGGGCAGAGGCCAAGTCCATCGGGCACGACCGATGGCCCACTACATAGGGACTAGGGGAGAACCCTACTTCGGACTGGGCCGACGCTGTATATGTCAGACACAGGCCCAACCTGTCGGGCACAAACTCAGAGCCTGATTCATAGGGACGTGGGGAGAGCATCTCCCTCACGTGCTCTACTCAGTTAACTGCCCCCATTATTTTCTCCTAATATTACGAGGCAGTTAGACCAAGGGCAAAACCACATGTTAGGTCTTATCTACTCCTACGCAGTTCTTGGCAGTTTTTCGTGGGTCTAGCTAATTCGGCTCATGAGAAGAATATCTGCTCAGCGCTGGGGGCACTCTATAAATACCCTCTTTCACTAGAGTTTCATGTATTACATTCCACTTACTTACGACCTTCTGTACTTGCACTCCATATATTTTTCTCACTTTGGCATCGGAGTACCTTACAGGTACACCCACCCCTCAGTTCCTCCATCGTAGTTTTTCATCACTGGAAGATTCCTCCTAATCAGGTCAGATCAGTGGCGCCGTTTGTGAGAGTATAAAAAGTTATCCCCGTCTTTTGAAACGAAGGACCAAAACTTCGCCCCGTTTCTCTCAGCCATCTAGCATGACCAACAAACATAGTGACAACCGCGTCATGGGCCTCGTCGACTACACCACCTGTGGTGACGAAGACCACCCCTCCATACATGAATCTGACGTTTTAGAAGGACAACTTGTTAGTCCGTCCCCTGAACCAAAGGCCAACGGTGTTCCCCAGCCTCAGCCCGCGACTACCTTCCAACCCATTCCAATACCGGGCGAAGGGAGATGCCACGAGCATGGCCATGGCCAATGCGCTCAACCATACGAACCCAATGTTATTTCAATAGCAAGAGAGAATCATTATGCTGGAAGCAGAGCGTCGTGCCGAATCTCCTAGGCAGAAGCCCCACCGATCACGCATCACTTCTCCTCGCGGGCATAGACGCGAACCTCAGCTGGAGACGACTTAGCTAGAAGCCACCAAAAAGCACAGACACTCTCCTCCTCGCCGGGGACAACGCTCCCCGGACCCTAAGAAAAAAAAAGCCAGAGGATTCCCGAGCCACCCAACAACCATCCAAGGGTATCTCCCTGCTGGGACCAGAGTCCCAGGAACGAGGATTACTCGCCCCTGAGGAGTGATGAGGATGACCCTTGTTGTCCACTTTCTCGGACCATCATGGAGACCCAACTCCCAACGGGCATGGAAAATCCCCCCAACCTCACGATGTACAACGAGACTACTGACCTCGACGATCACGTCGACAACATCAACGCCATGATAGACTACCGCAATGACATCAGGGGAAATGCCAAATGAAGACTATTCTCCACGACCCTCAGAAAGGGAGCCATTGCATGGTACAAAAACATGGCCCCCGAATCCATCACCTCCCTGAGAAGCCTGAGGTCGAAGTTCATAAAGCACTTCACAACCTTTCAAAGCCACCCTAAAATAGAGGTTACGCTTGAAGCCCTCATTCAGGGGGAAAATGAAACATTGCGCTCTTACATCAAGTGATTTAACCAAGAGGCCGTCGAGGTGGATACAACTGACTATATGAAGAAGTATCTCCTGGAAAAAGGACTCCTCCCCGATAGCGAACTCAACAGAGCAGTAGGGATCGAGCCTTCTCGCTCCTTAGACGAGCTTTTGCACAAAGCTTAAGCGTACATCAGGTACGAAGAAAAACAAGTCGCTCATAACGTTAGGAGTAATTGCGGTCAGGACGACACCGAAAACCTCAAGCAGGAAGACTATGCTGCTTCCCGCCGCACCAGGGAAAGGCGAAAAGACGACAAACATTACGAGGTCCACGAAGGAAGAGGGCTAGTCAGATACTTCTCTGAATACACACTACTGACCGTTCCATGAGAGTGTATCCTCGCTGAATGCGTCAATTTGGAGTTCAAGAAGGGTAAGGTAAGGTTCTCCAAACCAACAACACCCAAGACCGACACCGAAAAATCCATGTATTGCCTCTTTCACAGAAGTTGTGGACACGTAATTGAGGACTGGGTCCACCAGAAGGACGTCATCGAAATACTAATCAAAGAAGGACACCTCAAACAATACACCAAGAGGTCTGAACCTCCCCGACACGAGGACCAGGGGGCGTAGTGAAGTCGTGAGGACACCCCGTCTGACGGTTCTCCTTTCCCTGTGGACCTTTGCATGTCTCGGCCCGAAGATTTCCACCTCCCCAACACACATAGAGAAGGATGTCTAGCTGTCCAAAGCCCCTGGGAAAACTTCCCAACAACCTGGGTTATCTCCGGGGGTGGGATGAACAATGAGAATGCCTCAATTTCAATAAAAAGGAAATTCGACAAGCTCTTGCTGACCAAGCCCGACCAGCTAGCAACTCTCACAAAATCTCGTGGAAAATCCAACCCCATCTCCTTCTACCTTGAAGAACTTCTTGGAGGGTCTTCCAACTTGAGAATCTCATTGTTGATAAGGGAAAAAATGGCCCTCTTCGACTTCCGCCGCATCCTGGTCGACCATGGTAGCTCCGTCGACATCATGTACGCCACCTGTTCAAAACCCTCAGCCTCGACAAAACAAAATTGTCCCCGTACATCAGATCCGACCTTCAGGTATTCAACAGGGCAACCACAAGGCCATGGGGATTTGTAAAGCTCCTCATTTTATTTGGAGAAAACGAGACAATCAGGAAAGTCAAAATCCAGTTCTTGGTGATTGAATGTCCTTCACTATACAACTGCATTCTTGGCCGACCAACTCTAGCCGAGCTAACCGTAGTGCCCTCGATGGTCCACTTGAAAATGAAGTACTACACCAAGTTGGGCCGCGTAGTCACATGAAAAGGGGACATAGAGGCAGCCCATAGATGCTTCGATGCAACAGTCAAAGGATAGGCCGTGATCAACACTAAAGGGAACAAGAAACACCGGGTCGAAGAGAGACAACCCTCTGCACGTATCAACTCCATCGACCTCGACAATAAACTCGGTGAAGGCGACACTAAAAACTAGCCCCTCTTTAACGGGAAGACTCCAGTCCATCAATGGAACCCTAATCCCAACATCGGTTTCAAGCTCGTCTCTCTAGGCGACAACCCGACAGAAGTGTGAAGATCGGCACCGGTCTCCCTTCGACGACAAGAGAACACCTCGCAACCTGCCTCAAAGAGAACGCAAACATATTTGCATGGAGTGTCGCTGAAATTCTCGGGCTCGACCCAGAGGTCGCATGCCATTAGATTACTATTGATCCATCCATTAAGGTTGTAGCACAACATAGGCGCAAGCAGTCTCCCGAGAAAACAAAGACTGTCGAGCAGGTTGTAAAAGACCTCTTTGATGAAAATTTTATATATGAAGCCCAGTACACAACCTGGCTCTCTAATGTAGTCCTTGTTAATAAAAATAATGGAAAATGGCGAATGTGTGTTGATTATACCGATCTTAATAGGGTATGTCCCAAATATGCTTTCCCTTTACCTAACATTGATAAATTGGTAGACAATTCTGTAGATTTTAAACTCTTGTCCTTTATGGATGCATATAGAGGGTACAACCAAATCCCCATGTTGGACACAAATATACGGCACATGGTCTTCATGATCCCAATAGAAAATTACTTCTATAACGTGATGCCATTCGGGCTGAAGAATGTCAGAGCTACATACCAATGCATGATGAATAAAGTCTTCCAGGGAGAGATCAGAGACATGCTCGAGGTTTACATGGACGACATGATTGTAAAATCCCACGAGGAGTACAACCACGCCCAACACCTCAGGAAGGTCTTCGACCAGGTGAAGAAGTGCAAAATGAGAGTCAACCCCGAGAAGTGCACCTTCAGCGTACAGGCATGAAAGTTCCTCGGCTTCTACCTCACCGAACGAGGGATCAACGCCAACCCCGACAAAGTCGGGCCTTTTTGAAACTCTCGACACCAAAGTTGAAGAAGTCCATCCAGTCCCTCAACGGAATGCTCTCATCGCTATCTCGTTTTGTCGCCAAATCCGTACAACACGCACTTCCTTTCTTCAAATTACTATGAAAAGAGGTCTCCTTCAAATGGATTGTAGAGTGAAAGCAAGCATTTCTCTATCTTAAGAGGGTGCTCTCCGAGCCACCGGTGCTATCGCGACCATAAGAGAGAGAAACGATATACCTGTACCTATCTGTAGCTACCGAGGCGATCAGTGCGGTCCTCATCCGCGAAACAACCGACATGTAGAAACCAATCTACTTCACGAGCAAGGCCCTATAGGGTCCCGAGCTCCGATACTGACAAATTGATAAGGTTGTTTTAGCCCTGATAAACACAGCGAGAAGATTATGACATTACTTCCCCGCCCATACAGTTATAGTCCGAACAGATCAACCCATAAAACAGCTGCTAGGGCATCCCGATATGGCCGACAGAATGTTAAAATGGTCCCTAGAACTATCGGAGTTAAACATCCAATAAGAAAGAAGAAAAGCCATGAAGGCGCAAGTCCTGGCCAGCTTCGTCGCTGAGATGACCTACAAACCGACTCCAACTAGTGGTACCCATAAATGGACAATATTCGTGGACATGGCCTCTAGCTCGATGAGAAGCGGGGCAGACATCTTCCTCAAAAACAAAGAGGGCATCCTGATCGAAGTATCACTAGCTCTGGCATTCCCGACTTCGAACAACCAGGCGGAATACGAGGAATTCATAGCAGGCCTAAGGCTGTCAGAGGACCTAGGGGAAAAAGAAGTAAAAATCTCCACCGATTCTCCGCTCGTCTCATCCCAGGTACGAGGAGAGTATCACACTAAGAACGAAAACATCATCGAATACCTAGCCCTCATCAGGGAAAAGTTAGAAAAATCCTACTCATGGAAAGTCCAACACATCCCGCGCGAGCATAACACACGAGCAGAAATATTGTCTAAACTGGCGAGCACCCGTAAGAAAGGTGGAAACAAATTTGTGATTCAGAAGATCCTCCCACACCCAAGCATCGAAAAACCGTATGCACCGCTCCACGTGAACGCCATCGGTGACACCTATTGTTGGATGACTCTGATTTAAAACTATCTCACGAGGGACGAACTAACTGTCGACCCAAAGGAAGCTTCGGCGACCAAAAGAAGAGTATTCTCCTACGTCTTCGTCGAAGGCAAACTCTACCGATGAGGATTATCCATTCCACTACTCAAGTGAGTCGACAAAGAAAAGGTCCCCGAAATCCTAGGATAAATCAACTAGGTAATTAATGCCCAACATCTCTGAGGCAAATCCTTAGCATAAAAAGCACTCCGAGCAGGCTACTACTTGCCGACAATACAGCACGACGCGAAAGAACACATCAAGAAGTGCGACAGATGCCAGAGACACGGGGATATGCACCTAGATCCTCCCAACGAGCTAAAGACCCTGTCATCTCTGTGGCCTTTCACATGGTGGGGGATGGAATCCCTCGGACCCTTCGTGACCGGATCTTACCAGAACAAATACCTCATCGTCAGCGTCGACTACTTCACAAAGTGGATCGAGCTAGAAGCCCTCGCTAAAATCACATCGCAAAATATACTCCATTTATTCACAAGAATCATTCTCGCCCAATTTGGCATACCCCAAGTCCTCGTCACTGACAACGGGACACAGTTCACAGACAAAAGGTTCCAAGATTTCGTCACCAACCTAGGCACAAAACAACCTTTCACACCCGTCGAGCATCCCCAGACTAACGGCCAAGAGTAAGCGGCCAACAGAGTAATCTTAAGGGGCCTGAAACATAGGCTAGGTGAAGCAAAGAGAGCATGAGTCGAAGAGTTACATAGTGTACTCTAGGCCTACTACACAACCCCACACTCCACAGTCGGGGAAACCCCATTCCGGCTAACATATGAAACTGAGGCGGTCATCCCAGTAGAAATTAGAGAACCCTCAAGGAAAACAGAAGCGCCCCTAGACAAAGAGTTGAACGACAATGCCCTCCAAGCGAAACTCGACCTTGTCTAAGAGATACAATCTGAGGCAGTTGTTCGAGAGAAATCCATGAAACAAAAAAGTGGCTCTTCGCCATGACGCAAGAGTCATTAAACGAGAATTCTAGGTCTGCAACCTCGTCCTTCGGAGGAATCAAAAGAATCCACGAGAAGGCAAGTTGGCCACAAACTGGGAAGTCCCATATCGAGTCTGAGACAAGACAGATAATGGAGCCTACTACCTCGAAAACCTACAAGATGAAGAACCTGCTCGACCCTGGAACACCGAAAAACTTAAGCAGTTGTAACACGGTGGGAGAACTGACTTTAAGTAATGTTGCGGATAGCAAGAGTCGCCACCGACTTTTATTTTATCCATAAGGAAAGGTTATAAAAGAACAGGAAAGACCTTAAGAGAATATTTTGGGTCCGGGGGGTAGGTTATGAAAAGGGAAGGTATTAGCACCCTTTTCATCCATGGTTATCCATGGGCTCTTAGTTACTTAAGCTCACTTTAAATTGTTTTTTGAAAGTGTAGTGTGTGAATAGAAAATTTTCAGAATAGTTAATAAATAATCCATGTACGGATGTGTAAAAACTTGTTTGAAAATTTGTTGGAAATTTGTTTAAGTGTGAAAGAGTTTTGAAGTGAGCAAGTACCTAGGAGTAACCTACCCTAATGTTTAAGGTCTTTCTTATTCTTTATCCTTTCCTTGGTAAGACTATCCATACTATTAAGGAGTAGGTAGTCCTTACTTTGGATGTTAAGGGACATATGAGGGACATTCTGATTTTGAAAGCCATTGTGGGGTGTAATAAGTATTTACGAGGGACTATCATCATTTATTCCGAAGGGACTCGATCCGTAAAGGCAACCATAAGGGACTTTGATGATTTTCTTTTGAAAGGGACTTGCTTTATACACCCCACTTGACCATTATTCGTAGGCAACCTGAGGGATAACCTTAGAAAGTGAGACGGCGATTAAAAATCGACTTACGTGTGTGACGTGTTTAATTTAATTATCTTATGATTAAAAGTGATCTAAGTTTATTTTTAAATAAAATACATATTAGCACTCCCTAATTACTAACCATGGCAATAATAATTAAAATGTTAAAATTTACATCCGAGAAACAATTACAACATTATAATAATAATAAATAAAATAGCAAATTAAATAATAAGCAATAAATAATAAAAAGCAAATAAGGGGTTAGTAAATATAATAAAAAATAATAAGGTTAGTGAGAACAAAATAATAATAGGAATAATAGAAAAATATAAGATATAATAATAATATGGTTAGTAAAAATATAATAATAAAAAAAAACAAGGTTAGTGAAAATTATAATAAGCAAAAGTTAGTAATAATAAATAATCAAAATTATAATAACATGATAAAAAAAAAAAAATTTATAGAGATTTTGACTTGAAACTATTGAATAATTAAGGAATTATAGTAATATTTTTATGTACAAATTACTAAATTATTTCTAGGCATATATTAAAAATTATTCATACAAAAAATATTTACATATTATATGGAGAAAACAAATTATAATTATATTTACAAAAATTAGTCATATTTATAAAATTTTAACTTTTACTAATTATATTTACAAAATATTTTAAACATGCACAAAAGTATAATTATTTAAATTGTCATATAGTAAAAGAAACATAATTTGAATTATAAATTTACAAATAAGTTATAATTATTTTTAAATAAACATATACAATAATAATCATAAATTAAACAATTAGGTTTTAATAAGTATTTAGAAAAAATAAATTAGGGTTTGATTAAAAAATATTTTTAGGGTTTTTAAAAATTAGGGTTAACTTATATACAAAATTTATTTTTAACTAATTATATAAAATTACCTTAACTAATATAAATTATACAAATAAAAATTTAAATTAAAAAAAAAAAGAATCAAGAGCTTTATATTTTTTTAGAAAATAATTTTAAGGATTGGAATATATAATATATACATAATATCATAATATAACAATAAAATTTGATTATTTAAACTAATTAAATTACAAGAAAGAAAATAAAATAAAAAAGAAAGACAGAAAAGGAACCTGGTGGGATTTGATCCCAAGACCTCACACCTGCAAGCAGCAACAACATCCACTGGGCCAGCCAGGCGCAGGTGACAACAAAGGCAATCCACTTTGTTTTGTGCCTTAAACCAATAAACCAGGAAAATTATGAGAAAAACAAAAGGCCTGGGGGTGGTTTTGAACCCAGGACCTTATAGTTAAACATGCGCACGCTTTACCACCTGGCTGGGAGAGCCTACCTGATGACCAAACCACTAATAACAATAATATATTAAACACGCATCTTAAATTGGAAAATATCAAAAAAACTGCTGGAAGCAAGATTCGAACTCGTGCCTTCAGACCTCATATGCGCGTCTCCTACCACTGGGACAAGCCACTGCTTGTGATAACTGAATAATAAAACAAAATAAAATATGTTATTCTTAATTTAAATTTTGGAACGCGCGGGAGACTTCATCTTCAACCTCAGGATGTTGAATTTAGCTGCGAAATTTGTTGCAACATTTCCTGCGATTTTTCCTGCACCTTAAAAACCTACGAAATTCAAACCATTATCAAACAGCATGATTTCATCAAATTGAGGACACCTTGAGACTCCTTGCAACCTGCACAGTCCAATTTCATCAACCAAATTCATTTATAATGCGTGAATCCAATAACCCTAATTTGAAGGTCCAAACCCTAATATGGCATCTCACGGATTTCTTATGGTTTCTTTAGTTTCTTTGCCCAGAATCGTTCTATACACCATCACAAACAATATTAGATCAACAAAATTCATTAACACACAATGAAATAACACAATCGAAAAAATCAAAAGCAAGAACAACTATGGTTCGGGTTACACAATATGCCATGATATTGATGCGTATAAGTGGTCATTCATGATCAGGAAAGCCCAAGGAAGCTTGCTATGATCTTATTTTACCTTTAAATGTCTTGTAACTCAAAATTCGAATCTCACTTTTCTTATGAATTTTTGAACTATGAACTCACCTTTGGCTGCTGGAAATTCGTGAGCTAGGGCTATGCTTATGATCTATACTTATATGGGAGTGAATTAGGTCAGAAAAACTTATTGGTTATGTGCAAGATTGGATTCAAAAAGATTGAAAAAGATGGTGTTGTAAAAGTCAAATATTTGCTCTTGAATGCTTGCTATTTTGGGATAAATTATATGATTCTTTTCTCTTTTAACTCCAATCACCCTTTAAGACTTTCTAGAATCAATCACAAAAATATATCTTCATTTTTAATATTTTATTTAAATTTAAAATGATTTTAAATGTAATAAATCATAATAAATTAATTAAATAAAATAAAAAATATGAAAATATTATGGAAATTTCGTGCATGATATTATTGTATAGGTTGGGCCATAATTTGGCCAGCCCATTTGGAGAAAATTGCTTTTAGGCCCCCTTTTTCAATATAAACCATCACAAAATTGCCCAACTTTGCAAGGACACATCTCCCTCAATTTTAAAGGTATGAGGGTGTTCTTGGACTTTTTGGAAAGCTTGAAGAGTCCTCTAAACAACCCCATTGGTTTCAGGTCCATATCATTTACCAATCTCAAGTTATGCCCTTTTGAAGTTGTTGACTTTTGAAATGACCTATAATGTCTTAGATCATATCTTTCAAATGAAGCATTTTTGGGCTTAACCTTCAACATCAAAGTTGTAGAGAATTCAATTTCCTTCAAAATGAGATTTGGATGGAGATTTGGTAATGAAGTATGTGAAAGTTATGCCTGGTCAAAGTTCAGTTGACTTTTACTGAGGAAACCCTAATTTAGAAACTCTTGATTATTGATGATCTGGAATCTCCTTGATGAATCATGATCAACCCTTGATCAAATGATGAATTTTACTTCATATACTTGATGTTGGCAAAAAATCATGAAGTTTGACTTTGATTTGACCACAGTTGACTCCAGTTTGACTTTTTAACTGCATTGACTGATTTTGACTTATCTGATCATCTGACTGAGCAAACTTTTGAGAAAAGCCTTGAAACTTGACATGGGGGTTCTTACACACATATAAGATGCTATGAAACTCACTTGAGGTATTGGAAGTCCATTTAGCCTGATTAAAGTCAAAACCCTAGTTTTGGATGCACTGCTTAGGAGGTGCATTGCCTGAGGGAATTGTCAACTTCTTTGACCAATTGTGAACTTTGTGAACCTTGTGAACCTTCATAAAATGGCTTTGTAGACCTTATGAACCTAAAGGAAGTTTTGTAATCATTGTGTAACTTGTGAACCTTGTGAACCTTCAAGAAGTAACTTGTAGACTTCCTGAACTTCATGAAAGGTATTGTAAATGTTGAGAAGCTTGTGAACCTTGTGAACCTTCAAGAAGTGACTTGTGGACTTCATGAACCTCATGCAAGGTTATGTAACTGTTGAGAAAACTTGTGAACCTTGTGAACCTTCAAGAAGTGACTTGTAGACTTCATGAACCTCATGAAAGGTTATATAAGCATTGAGAAACTTGTGAACCTTGTGAACCTTCTTAGAACACAAAGTCTTGTATTGTGAGGGCAAATTTTGGGGTGCAACAGCTGCCCCTGTTCAATTTTCTGAAACCTGAGGGGTTAGATTGGTATATTTGCCAGTCGTAACCTGGAAGGTTGAAGGGGATTGAACACAAAAGCCCAAAAATTTGCACTCACCAGTGCATAGAGTGATATTGATGGTTGGTTGAACATGATTGAGTGGGCTTAAAGATGCCACTAGGAGAAAGTTCTTCAGCAATATAATGAGAGCTGTCAGGAGTCTGGAGTAATACTGATGTAACAGCATGTCTTCATGAGGATAGAGCAATCAATAATGATAACCCTAAAGCAGTCTTGAAGAAATAATATGATTTCAGGAGGATAGAGCAATCAATAATGATAACTCTAAAGCAGTCTTGAAGTAATGATATGACTCCAGGAGGATAGAGCAATGGATAGCTCTAAAGCAGTCTTGAAGTAATGATATGACTCCAGGAGGATAGAGCAATGGATAGCTCTAAAGCAGTCTTGAAGTAATGATATGACTCCAGGAGGATAGAGCACTGGATAGCTCTAAAGCAGTCTTGAAGTACTGGTTTCAGGAGGATAGAGCAATGGATAGCTCTAAAGCAGTCTTGAAATAATAATGTGATTTCAGGAGGATAGAGCAATGGATAGCTCTAAAGCAGTCTTGAAATAATAATGTGATTTCAGGAGGATAGAACAATGGATAGCCCTAAAGCAGTCTTGAAATCATAAGAAGCTTATCAGGAGGATAAAGTAACCCTGAGGTGACAATAAAGCAGTCCCAAAGAAGCTCATCAGGAGGATAAAGTAACCCTGAGGTTACAATAAAGCAGTCCCAAAGATCATAAGTTTGTTTGTTGGATGATTAACCTGAAACAAGGTAGCTTTCTGTATAATAACATTAGTTTATGCTTTATGCATGCATGTATGATATGATGCACTTAGATAATGTACTATATGTCTATGGATATGTATGCTATGGTATGATGTAAATGATGTATGTATGATATGATACTGCCGAAAGCGTCTGGATATCTTCATATAACAACTGCTGGCCAGGGAAAATAAATCCCGATTCGCTGCTGAAGAATATATAACCCTCCGTCTGCTGGGGATAACAGGGTATAGATAACCTCCCGTCTGGGGATAGCAAGGTATATATAACCTCCCGTTGTTGGGGATAGTAAGGTATATATAACCTTCGTCTTCGTTTGATAGTAGGATAAGTATAACATCCCGTCTTCGTTCGTCGTACCCTTATTGGAAAGTACTTTCCCGAATATCCGTATGAGGATAAAAGAGATGGATATAACTTCCAGGGGAGATGGGACTTTATGAAGATGGATTTGTCCTACTGAGGGATTTGTAACTGTTTTGTAGAGATGAACCGGCGAAGCTTCGTTGAAATCCTTCCCTCGTTCGTCCTTAGTAAATACTATCACTGCATTTTCATGCATTTCTGGTAAACATTAATCATATTAAAAGCATACATGCATTTCTGGTAAACATCAATCATATTCAAAAGCATACATACATTCAAACACAACCAATGGACGTTTCGCTTATGTAAATAGGGTAAAAGTAAATCTGGATTCAAAAGATGGAATTTATTTATATCAAAAAGTGACCCATACACGGGTAAGTTTGTACAAGGAGACATAAACCCTAGTAAGAGGATTTTGTCGTACAGTTTTACAAAAGAAAATCAGCTATGTGGGAAAACAATCCTATTGAGTTTCAATTCTACTATTGCCATTCAAGTATCTCATCTTCTTGCTGTCGAGACGGAAACGATTGGATTGAGCTTTATCTGTTCGAGCTTGAATAAGTAGTACAACTGGTTGCAGTTTCATGAGTGATCCAAACGAGACATAGTCATACGCTTTAATCCCTAACTTTTGCCTGGATTGCCCTTTCAGGTTTTCAATCCACCGGGATACCCTTTTTTGCCCAAGGCGCCTTTTCAGGTTTTCGACTTGCCGGGTGTACATCTTTTTTATATATATCCCTAATTTTTGCCCAAACCCTTTTGGTTTGCCGGGATGCCCTTATTTTTGCCTAGGCCTGTCAACCTAGCGGGTCTCTTTTTATGCGTAGTATTTTTTAACTATATCTGCGTTTACAGGCTGAGGGAAGTCCTCTCCATCCATTGTAGTCAGTATCATGGCACCTCCTGAGAACACTGTCTTGACTACAAATGGTCCTTCATATGTTGGAGTCCACTTGCCCCTAGGATCACCCTGTGGTAATATGATACGCTTGATTACCAAGTCACCAGCCTGATATACCTTTGGCTTAACCTTCTTGTTAAAAGCTTTGATCATTCGCTTCTGGTACATTTGACCATGACAAACTGCTGCTAACCTCTTCTCATCAATCAAATTTATCTGGTCCAGTCGAGTCTGAATCCACTCATCTTCATCCAAGCCTGCATCCTTCATAATTCTCAAGGAGGGAATCTGAACTTCAATGGGTAGAACTGCTTCCATACCATAGACTAAAGAGAATGGGGTTGCCCTTGTTGAAGTACGTATTGTGGTACGATAACCATGAAGAGCAAATGGTAACATCTCATGCCAATCCCTATAAGTAACAGTCATCTTCTGTACAATCTTCTTAATGTTTTTATTAGCAGCTTCAACTGCCCCATTCATCTTTGGACGATACGGAGAAGAGTTGTGATGCTTAATCTTGAACTGCGTACAGAGATCAGTAATCATAGTGTTGTTCAGATTAGAGCCATTGTCAGTAATAATCCTTTCAGGGATGCCATACCTACATATGAGATTATTCTTAATGAACCGAGCCACAACATTCTTAGTCACAGATGCATATGAAGCTGCCTCTACCCACTTCGTAAAATAATCAATAGCCACCAGGATGAAACGATGCCCATTAGAAGCAGTAGGCTTGATTTCACCAATCATATCAATGCCCCACATGGCAAAGGGCCAAGGAGCAGTCAACACATTCAATGGTGATGGAGGTATATGGACTTTATCAGCATAGATTTGACATTTGTGACAAGTTCTGGAGTGTTGATAGCAATCAGCTTCCATGGTAGACCAATAGTAACCTGCTCTCAATATCTTCTTTGCCATAGTATGACCACTGGAATGAGTGCCAAAGGTCCCATCATGCATCTCTTCCATAATCTCAGTTGCTTCCTTCTTATCCACACAACGAAGCATAGTTGAATCATGATTACGCTTGTACAGAATCCCATTACTCAAAAAAAGCTTAGCAGCAAACCTCCTCAGGAACTTCCTATCTTTGACAGATGTCCCTTCAGGGAATTCCTGAGTTTCAAGATATCTTTTTACTTCATAGAACCAAGGCTTCTCCTCTGCCCCTTCTGTGTCAATCTCATTGCAGTATGCAGGCTTTTCAAATCTATCAATAGTAATCCTGGGAGCTTCGTCATCCCAACTGATCTCAAACATAGATGCCATGGTGGCCAAAGCATCTGCCAACTGATTCTCTCTTCTTGGAATATGTCCAAAGGTAATCTCTTTGAAATGTGGAATCAAAGACAACACATGCTCTCTGTAAGGAATGAGGTTATCATGCTTGGTATCCCAATCTCCTTTGATCTGACTAACTACCAGGGCTGAATCTCCATACACATCAAGGAACTGAATCTTCATATCAATAGCAACTTTAATACCCATGATACATGCCTCATACTCAGCTATGTTATTGGTACAATAGAAACAAAGTCTAGCAGTAATCGGGGTATGACAACCTTCAGGGGAACTAATTACAACACCAATACCATTACCATGTGCATTAGAGGCACCATCAAAAACCATAGTCCATCGGGATCCTTGTTCAGGTCCGTCATATTGTCCAGGTTCTTTGGTAACAGTCATAATGTCTTCATCAGGGAACTCAAAATTCATTGACTGGTAATCATCTACTGCTTGATGAGCCAAATGATCAGCAACAACACTTCCCTTAATGGCCTTCTGAGTAGTATACTGTATATCATATTCTGTCAAGATCATTTGCCATCTTGCAATTCTTCCGGAGAGAGCAGGTTTCTCAAATATGTACTTGATTGGATCCATCTTAGAAATCAATAAGGTAGTATGGGTCAACATATACTGTCTTAGTCGGCGAGCAGCCCATGCCAAAGCGCAGCAAGTTTTCTCGAGCAGTGAGTATCTTGTTTCACAGTCGGTAAACTTTTTGCTAAGGTAGTATATTGCCTGCTCTTTTCGACCAGACTCGTCATGTTGCCCCAACACACACCCCATTGAGTTGTCTAACACTGTTAAGTACATAATCAAGGGTCTTCCATCAACTGGTGGCATCAAAATTGGAGGTTCTAGCAAATATCTCTTGATTTCATCAAAGGCAGTCTGGCACTCATCATTCCATTCCATCACCTGATCTTTCTTCAACAACTTGAAGATTGGCTCACAAATGGTGGTTAACTGGGAAATAAATCTTGCAATGTAGTTCAATCGTCCCAAGAAACCTCTAACCTCCTTCTCAGTACGGGGAGCTGGCATCTCTCGTATAGCTTTCACTTTTGCAGGATCCACTTCAATACCTTTTCCACTGACAATGAATCCCAGGAGCTTTCCAGATCTAACTCCAAAAGTACACTTGTTTGGATTCAATCTTAACTTATATTTCTTCAACCTCTCAAACAACTTGTGCAAATGATCAAGATGTTGCTCTTCATTCTGAGACCTGGCTATCATATCATCCACATATACCTCTATCTCATGATGAATCATATCATGAAACAAAGCCACCATAGCACGCTGATATGTTGCCCCTGCGTTCTTCAAACCAAATGGCATTACCTTATAGCAAAAGGTGCCCCACTGTGTCACAAATGTTGTCTTCTCCATATCTTCAGGTGCCATCTTGATCTGATTGTAACCAGAGAAACCATCCATAAAAGAGAATACTTTATGTTGAGCAGTGTTGTCTACCAGAATATCAATATGAGGAAGTGGAAAGTCATCTTTAGGGCTAGCCTTGTTCAGATCTCTGTAGTCTACACACATACGCACCTTACCATCTTTCTTAGGAACTGGTACCACATTTGCAACCCACTGGGGATAAGAAGTCACTGCTAAGAACCCTGCATTGAACTGTTTCATTACCTCTGCCTTGATCTTTTCTGACATTTCAGGACGCATACGACGAACCTTCTGCTTCTTTGGATGACAATCTTCTTTCACTGGCAAACGGTGAACCACAATGTCTGTATCCAACCCTGACATATCTTCATAAGACCAAGCAAAGATCTCCACATAGTCACGTAACATCTGAATCAACCTGTTCTTGACACTGTCCTCTAAATCAGCCCCTATCTTGACCTCTTTTCTGTTTTCTTCAGTTCCCAGATTCACAACTTCGACTGGCTCTTCATGTGGCTGTATAGCTTTCTCTTCTTGTTGTAACAACCTAGCAAGCTCTACAGGTATTTCACAATCGTCCTCATTTCCGTCTTCAGTTTGATAGATCGGATTCTCGAAATTATAATTGGCAATAGTAGAACTGTTATCAACAGGATCCAGAGTGGATGAGGATCTGCATTTTAGTGATGTGGGTGTGTGTAAGAACACATAGCTGATAAAGCAAAAATAAAGAAAAGAAAGACAAGGAACACAATATTTACGAAAACGAAACGTCCACTGATTTTATTGAATGAAGTATGCAAATGAAATGACATCCCGTAACAAGCACACCATTGTGCCCCGGGTAAGGCACATGGCTTGAAAGTTTTATTGTTTAAGAAATTACAAATTTAAAAGCAATAACACAGTAATAGTATTTACTCCTGACTAAAGGAGATAGGGATAACATCTTCAGCTTTCCAATTATTGAGTCCAGCACCCACAGTAGGAAAAATCCATGCATCCAAGTTGTAGTCTTCATCTTGATCTCCCACAGCATTAATCACCCCTTGATTGGTGATACGAGCAGCACGAGCACGACGAACAGCCTTCTGGGACTCTGCAGTGAAACCCAAACCAAACTTGTCAGACTTGTATGGGATATCAGGAAGCTGACCCCAAATAGTACAACCACCTTCATCCACCACCGCTTTAGCATCATTGAGGGAGGCCATTGCCATTGTTGGAGATTTTCTGATGACCACAGGAACCTTCTTCACAGCAGGAGGAGCTACACAATCATTAACAACCCAGGGAACTACTTCAAATGACTGACACGGAGTCTCAATGTATTCACCTTCTACTTCCAGATACTTGAAAGTGTTTACATGGCTGACAAAGTATTCTTCCTCTCCAAAGACAGTAACAACCTTTCCATTCACCGGATATCTCAACTTTTGGTGCAATGTGGAGGTCACAGCACCTGCCCCATGGATCCAGGGACGACCAAGCAGACAAGAGTACGAAGGACGAATATCCATCACATAGAATGTAGTAGTAAACACCTGAGAGCCAACCTTGATTGGAAGATCAATTTCCCCATGCACTACTCTTCTAGAACCATCAAAAGCCTTTACCACAATATTACTGGGCTTCAACACAGTATCTTCAGGACTCAGCTTATTCAGGACTTCCTTGGGCAACACATTCAGAGAGGAACCATTGTCTATCAGCACATGTGACAGGGTTGTGCCCCTGCATTCAATTGAAATATGCAAGGCCCTGTTATGATCCCTCTTGGCAGGGGTCAAGTCAGCATCAGAAAATCCTAACCCATTGTCATAGGTCAGGTGGGCAACACAGTTTTCAAATTGGTCCACAGAAATTGCATTGGGTACATGAGCCATCTTCAGAAACTTGATCAATGACTTGGCATGAGCTTCAGAACATAATAATAGGGAGAGCATAGAAATCTTTGAGGGAGTATGCCCCAACTGATCAACAATATCATAATCACTCTTGCGAATGATTTTCAATACTTCTTCCATCTGCTTAGAGAGGTCATCAGCAGTTGGCACATCAGTAGATACAGGCTCAATAACAGGACCCTTGCCCCGAGCATCAGTGGTGGAAGTAGCAGCAGGAGTAACTGCATTCTTGGAAGTATCTGGAGGAGAGAAAACTCTTCCACTACGGGTGATCTTGCTAGATCCGGCAATATTATCAATGTCAACAGGCACATCAGCTACAGGCTCTTGCTTAACACCATGGATGTAAACGTCAGACCCATAGTGCCAAGGCACAGCTTTGTCAGATGTATAAGGAATAGGACCAGGAGTGGTAATGATCAGAGGAGCCACTCTGGCTTCAGCAACAACTTTCACAGGACCTTCAGCAGTAATCTTGATTGGGCCCTGATGAGTGATTTTGATGAGACCCTTTGAAGTGATTCTCACCGGTACTTTGTCAACCATATCAACCTCTTCAATCTTCTTACCCCGAGTCAGATGATCTACCATACTTTCTACAGATGCTGGTCTTCTTTCAAACACTATGGTGTAATTATCCATGAGACGCTGAATTCCGTCCTTCAATCTGAAGCACTTTTCTGGATTATATTCACAATAAACACAATCTTCACGACAACCCGGAAAGAACCCAGCTTGCACTAACTTCTTTCGGATGACAGACAATGGTGTGGTCAATTCATCAACTGAATGGATATGCAGATCTTCCTCAATGGCATTGACAGTCTTCTCGTGATTTGGCATTGGAGCTGTAATCACATTTGGAGTACCTGGCGAATCAAACTCAATTTCTCCAGCATCAATCATATCCTGAATTTTATTCTTCAAGACCCAGCAGTTATTAGTATCATGTCCTGGACAGTTTGAATGATATGCACATCGTGCATTGGGATTGTACTTGGGAGAGGTAACATTGGGATTCTGAGGAGCCTCCCTCAGGGTAATAAGTTCAGCCTTCAACAAGTGTTGCAATGCCTGAGCCATTGACATGTTGATCTTCGTGAACTGTCTTCTAGCCCTCTGTTGGTTGCCTTGTGGCTGCTCTGTTGTTGCAGGAGTTGGATTTGAAATATGAACTGCACTAACAGACTGATGCCTTCTATTACGATCAGGTTGACCATAAACAGCATTGGATTCTTTCTTCCCAGTGGGAGGCTTCTTTGCAGCACCTGATGAAGAAGTACCCACTTGGATCTTACCATTCTTGATACCATTCTCTACCCGCTCTCCTGTCATGATCAACTCAGTGAAGCCAGATGATGAGCTTCCAATGAGATGACTGTAAAACAGACCATTCAGCGTACACATGAACATGTCAACCAATTCCCTATCAGTCAAAGGGGGTTGAACTCTTCCAGCTAAGTCTCTCCACTTCTGAGCATACTCCTTAAAACTTTCTTTGGCACCCATAGACATGCTCTGAAGCTGCATGCGAGTGGGGGCTAAGTCAGCATTGTATTGATACTGCTTATAGAAAGCTTCAGCAAGATCATTCCAGTCTCTGATGTTAACACTCTCCAACTGATAATACCACTCCAACTGAGCTCCAGATAAGCTCTCTTGAAAAAAATGGATCCACAACTTCTTGTCAGCAGTGTGAGGTTGAATCCTTCTGACATAAGACCTCAAATGCAGCTTAGGACAAGAGACCCCATCATAAACCACAAAGGTAGGAACCTTGAAACCAATGGGTATCACAACCCCAGATATCAAACTCAAATCCTCAAAATCCAGCCCAGATGATTTCTGCAATTCCATAGCATCCATCCTATCCACCAGCCTCTTGAATTTGTCTTCATTAGGCTCATGATAGTAATTTGCCTCAGAATCAGAGTCCCCCATAGTGTTGTGGAGACTGCCTCCCTCTTTATCAGATTCCTCAGATTCATAGTCTTCAACCTGTTCCTTGGTCTTGACAGGACCCTTGAATCTTCTTCCCATGTTGAGCAACCCAGCAGACCTTCTAGTCTTCTTAGTCTTCTTGGCCAGCAGTGCCTTCAAATCATCTTGCCCCTTGGACAGGTTCAAGATCAGCTCTTGGAACTGTGCATTCTGTGCCTGAAGATCCTTAACTGATTGTTCAAGAGCCATTGCTGAAATAAACAACGAGAAGATGAGAAACCTGTGCACAATTATAAACCTGTGATGCAATGAAATGATATGGGAATGCATATGCAATGTTTTCAAGGACCGCAGGATTTAAATTTGCTTAAACAAACAAGAAAGTAACTTTTTATTAGTAATAACTTGTTTTGCCTTTTAGGCTTACAAAAATGGAAATGAAATAAGTACAAAAGATGGGGTTTTAAGTCTCCCATGGACGTTTCCTCTTTGTGTTGAGGTATGAATTGAGGTTTCGTTCCTCGTGAAGTTGCTTTGTGAGCTCTAGGATTCTTGCTTGGCTTGCTTTGTAATGAGCCTCGAAAGTATCCCTTTGCTCCTTCAGTTGGATCCAAGATCTCTGCAAATCTTCCATATCAGTAGGCATGTCTGGGTGAAGGATGGTATAAGCTGTGTCTCCTTCAGCAACAGGTTCCATGATAACTAGTAGGACGGCAGGATATGGCATCATGAGTGTCTGAGCACGAGATCGTACCCATCTGAGATAAGCCTCCATAGGAATAGTGTACTTAGGCTCCAATGTCTTGCTGTCAATCCTGTTTACCTTTCCCCAAGCTCGTATGAATCTCTGACGGTGACCCTGAAGATCGTTGTCGTAATCAAACACAATGCCCTGAATCAACATGTCATGTGGGCCATCGCTTCGAGCGTAACCAAACTGTCGTAAAGCTAGAGAGGGGTTGTAGGTGATGCCTCCTCTTATGCCTAGAAGTGGCACATTAGGAAACTCCCCACAACGGTCAATGATAGTGACATTCTCCATAGATCTGGAGCACCAATGGATGTCTGAGTGAGAAAGTGACATGATCCTCTTGGACCATCTGAATCCTTGCTCATTCTTCATTACTGAGCGAGGAAGGTGAGAAATAAACCACCTAGAAAGTAAAGGTATGCAGCACATCAAAGTTCCTCTTGCCCTTGTAGTACGGGTGTGAAGAGAATGAAGGATGTCTCCCAGTAATGTAGGCACTGGATTGTGACTCAGGAAAATGTTGATGGCATGAACATCTATGAACTGATCTGGATTGGGGAACAATACTAAGCCGTATATCAGCAAGGCTAAGATCTCCTCAAAAGCATCATGACTCATGGCCTTCAAGAACATTTGAGCTTTATCCACTAATACCTTGGCAAGGATACCCTTAACTCCACTTCTCGTTTCTAGAACAATGTCAGACTTCTTCAGATGTAGAGCTGCAGCAATAACCTCTGGTTTAAGTTCCTTCTCCAAACCTGTGAATGGTTTCTGATCAAGGATAGGTACACCCAGAAGTTTGGAGAACTCCTCCATGGTTGGAACCAGCTGGTAGTCGGGGAATGTAAAGCAATGGTGTTTGGGGTCAAAGAACTGAAACAGGACACTCATCATGTCTTCATTGAACCCTGAAGTAACTAGATCCAATAGGTGACCATGTCTCTTGTTGAACCGGGAGTGATCAGACACTTGAGAAACCAACTCTTTAAGCTTGGGAGGTATCCCCACAAAGTTGATCCTGATGGTGTTTCTACGAGCTGAAACCATGACCTGCAACAAAGAACAAAGATAAATCCTTTGGTCCTTGAAATAGTTAGGGAAAATGATATGCTCATGATGCATGATGATGTCATGATGTTATGTTCAATCACAAACATGTGGCACACACAAACAAGTCACACCATAGCCCTAGGTTTAAAGGCTTGCATGAGGTTCAAAGGTAAGTACCCTCCCCTGAAGTTAGATGGTTCATCCTGTCCTACAAAAGTAACCAGGTTCTAAGGGATCTCAATATCATTGATCCTTCACAAGGGTGGTTGATCAGAAGGCAACTTACTTGCCAACCAAAACCCTCCAAGTTTAAGATCTCAATGAGCGTAGTATCGAGTGTCAACCAACTTCAGTCTGCACCAAAGCTGGCTACCTCACTACTTTCTAAAGGCCAAGATGAGTTAACTAGGGTTCTAAAAGTTAGTTAGTGCATTGACAACATATGGCAGCCTCAATATTATCCTCAACTTGACTTAAGGAATATAAGCACCAACCAAGAAGTCGCACTAACTATGGCCACCAGATCAACCGTATCGATATACGTCGTACAGTTTCCTTGGTCTATTGCCATTTACCTAAGGTACACTAGATCCGGGTTAGGACCTTTCACACATAAGAGCACCCCAACAAGTAATATAAAACAAACAAGGCAAACAATTCAAAGTGATCTTAATTCCTAAGGGTACCCCTCTTAAATAGATCCCCAGCAGAGTCGCCAGTTCTGTAACACGGTGGGAGAACTGACTTTAAGTAATGTTGCGGATAGCAAGAGTCGCCACCGACTTTTATTTTATCCATAAGGAAAGGTTATAAAAGAACAGGAAAGACCTTAAGAGAATATTTTGGGTCCGGGGGGTAGGTTATGAAAAGGGAAGGTATTAGCACCCTTTTCATCCATGGTTATCCATGGGCTCTTAGTTACTTAAGCTCACTTTAAATTGTTTTTTGAAAGTGTAGTGTGTGAATAGAAAATTTTCAGAATAGTTAATAAATAATCCATGTACGGATGTGTAAAAACTTGTTTGAAAATTTGTTGGAAATTTGTTTAAGTGTGAAAGAGTTTTGAAGTGAGCAAGTACCTAGGAGTAACCTACCCTAATGTTTAAGGTCTTTCTTATTCTTTATCCTTTCCTTGGTAAGACTATCCCTACTATTAAGGAGTAGGTAGTCCTTACTTTGGATGTTAAGGGACATATGAGGGACATTCTGATTTTGAAAGCCATTGTGGGGTGTAATAAGTATTTACGAGGGACTATCATCATTTATTCCGAAGGGACTCGATCCGTAAAGGCAACCATAAGGGACTTTGATGATTTTCTTTTGAAAGGGACTTGCTTTATACACCCCACTTGACCATTATTCGTAGGCAACCTGAGGGATAACCTTAGAAAGTGAGACGACGATTAAAAATCGACTTACGTGTGTGACGTGTTTAATTTAATTATCTTATGATTAAAAGTGATCTAAGTTTATTTTTAAATAAAATACATATTAGCACTCCCTAATTACTAACCATGGCAATAATAATTAAAATGTTAAAATTTACATCCGAGAAACAATTACAACATTATAATAATAATAAATAAAATAGCAAATTAAATAATAAGCAATAAATAATAAAAAGCAAATAAGGGGTTAGTAAATATAATAAAAAATAATAAGGTTAGTGAGAACAAAATAATAATAGGAATAATAGAAAAATATAAGATATAATAATAATATGGTTAGTAAAAATATAATAATAAAAAAAAACAAGGTTAGTGAAAATTATAATAAGCAAAAGTTAGTAATAATAAATAATCAAAATTATAATAACATGATAAAAAAAAAAAAAATTTTATAGAGATTTTGACTTGAAACTATTGAATAATTAAGGAATTATAGTAATATTTTTATGTACAAATTACTAAATTATTTCTAGGCATATATTAAAAATTATTCATACAAAAAATATTTACATATTATATGGAGAAAACAAATTATAATTATATTTACAAAAATTAGTCATATTTATAAAATTTTAACTTTTACTAATTATATTTACAAAATATTTTAAACATGCACAAAAGTATAATTATTTAAATTGTCATATAGTAAAAGAAACATAATTTGAATTATAAATTTACAAATAAGTTATAATTATTTTTAAATAAACATATACAATAATAATCATAAATTAAACAATTAGGTTTTAATAAGTATTTAGAAAAAATAAATTAGGGTTTGATTAAAAAATATTTTTAGGTTTTTTAAAAATTAGGGTTAACTTATATACAAAATTTATTTTTAACTAATTATATAAAATTACCTTAACTAATATAAATTATACAAATAAAAATTTAAATTAAAAAAAAAAGAATCAAGAGCTTTATATTTTTTTAGAAAATAATTTTAAGGATTGGAATATATAATATATACATAATATCATAATATAACAATAAAATTTGATTATTTAAACTAATTAAATTACAAGAAAGAAAATAAAATAAAAAAGAAAGACAGAAAAGGAACCTGGTGGGATTTGATCCCAAGACCTCACACCTGCAAGCAGCAACAACATCCACTGGGCCAGCCAGGCGCAGGTGACAACAAAGGCAATCCACTTTGTTTTGTGCCTTAAACCAATAAACCAGGAAAATTATGAGAAAAACAAAAGGCCTGGGGGTGGTTTTGAACCCAGGACCTTATAGTTAAACATGCGCACGCTTTACCACCTGGCTGGGAGAGCCTACCTGATGACCAAACCACTAATAACAATAATATATTAAACACGCATCTTAAATTGGAAAATATCAAAAAAACTGCTGGAAGCAAGATTCGAACTCGTGCCTTCAGACCTCATATGCGCGTCTCCTACCACTGGGACAAGCCACTGCTTGTGATAACTGAATAATAAAACAAAATAAAATATGTTATTCTTAATTTAAATTTTGGAACGCGCGGGAGACTTCATCTTCAACCTCAGGATGTTGAATTTAGCTGCGAAATTTGTTGCAACATTTCCTGCGATTTTTCCTGCACCTTAAAAACCTACGAAATTCAAACCATTATCAAACAGCATGATTTCATCAAATTGAGGACACCTTGAGACTCCTTGCAACCTGCACAGTCCAATTTCATCAACCAAATTCATTTATAATGCGTGAATCCAATAACCCTAATTTGAAGGTCCAAACCCTAATATGGCATCTCACGGATTTCTTATGGTTTCTTTAGTTTCTTTGCCCAGAATCGTTCTATACACCATCACAAACAATATTAGATCAACAAAATTCATTAACACACAATGAAATAACACAATCGAAAAAATCAAAAGCAAGAACAACTATGGTTCGGGTTACACAATATGCCATGATATTGATGCGTATAAGTGGTCATTCATGATCAGGAAAGCCCAAGGAAGCTTGCTATGATCTTATTTTACCTTTAAATGTCTTGTAACTCAAAATTCGAATCTCACTTTTCTTATGAATTTTTGAACTATGAACTCACCTTTGGCTGCTGGAAATTCGTGAGCTAGGGCTATGCTTATGATCTATACTTATATGGGAGTGAATTAGGTCAGAAAAACTTATTGGTTATGTGCAAGATTGGATTCAAAAAGATTGAAAAAGATGGTGTTGTAAAAGTCAAATATTTGCTCTTGAATGCTTGCTATTTTGGGATAAATTATATGATTCTTTTCTCTTTTAACTCCAATCACCCTTTAAGACTTTCTAGAATCAATCACAAAAATATATCTTCATTTTTAATATTTTATTTAAATTTAAAATGATTTTAAATGTAATAAATCATAATAAATTAATTAAATAAAATAAAAAATATGAAAATATTATGGAAATTTCGTGCATGATATTATTGTATGGGTTGGGCCATAATTTGGCCAGCCCATTTGGAGAAAATTGCTTTTAGGCCCCCTTTTTCAATATAAACCATCACAAAATTGCCCAACTTTGCAAGGACACATCTCCCTCAATTTTAAAGGTATAAGGGTGTTCTTGGACTTTTTGGAAAGCTTGAAGAGTCCTCTAAACAACCCCATTGGTTTCAGTTCCATATCATTTACCAATCTCAAGTTATGCCCTTTTGAAGTTGTTGACTTTTTGTTGACTTTTGAAATGACCTATAATGTCTTAGATCATATCTTTCAAATGAAGCATTTTTGGGCTTAACATTCAACATCAAAGTTGTAGAGAATTCAATTTCCTTCAAAATGAGCTTTGTATGGAGATTTGGTGATGAAGTATGTGAAAGTTATGCCTGGTCAAAGTTCAGTTGACTTTTACTGAGGAAACCCTAATTTAGAAACTCCTGATTATTGATGATCTGGAATCTCCTTGATGAATCATGATCAACCCTTGATCAAATGATGAATTTTACTTCATATACTTGATGTTGGCAAAAAATCATGAAGTTTGACTTTGATTTGACCACAGTTGACTCCAGTTTGACTTTTTAACTGCATTGACTGATTTTGACTTATCTGATCATCTGACTGAGCAAACTTTTGAGAAAAGCCTTGAAACTTGACATGGGGGTTCTTACACACATATAAGATGCTATGAAACTCACTTGAGGTATTGGAAGTCCATTTAGCCTGATTAAAGTCAAAACCCTAGTTTTGGATGCACTGCTTAGGAGGTGCATTGCCTGAGGGAATTGTCAACTTCTTTGACCAATTGTGAACTTTGTGAACCTTGTGAACCTTCATAAAATGGCTTTGTAGACCTTATGAACCTCAAGGAAGTTTTGTAATCATTGTGTAACTTGTGAACCTTGTGAACCTTCAAGAAGTAACTTGTAGACTTCCTGAACTTCATGAAAGGTATTGTAAATGTTGAGAAGCTTGTGAACCTTGTGAACCTTCAAGAAGTGACTTGTGGACTTCATGAACCTCATGCAAGGTTATATAACTGTTGAGAAAACTTGTGAACCTTGTGAGCCTTCAAGAAGTGACTTGTAGACTTCATGAACCTCATGAAAGGTTATATAAGCATTGAGAAACTTGTGAACCTTGTGAACCTTCTTAGAACACAAAGTCTTGTATTGTGAGGGCAAATTTTGGGGTGCAACAGCAGTATTATAGCTAAATAGCCCGTACGACCACGACCCGGCCAGGGACGACGATATGGTCACAAGAGTATGGAAGGTACGACCATGACTCTCCATCTCGATCGAAAGGAGGGCCCACAGTCCTGGGAGATGGATACGACCTTCCTCGACAGCGATACTATAATGCCTCAAATTTTATTTAATCATTTAATTGGATCATAGTGTTTTAGTGTGTGGAAGAATAATATATTATTGAATATGATAATATGTCAAGAATTATATTGTGGGGAATAATAATATTATTAAGGGATAAAATAAATAATTGGAATAAATGAGGTAAGGGGTAAGGTGGTCATTTGGTAATGCTTAAGAATTGAAGTAGTATGGATTAAGGCAGCGATATGAGAGTTATACATGTAATTATAGAGAAATTTGGTATAACTCTAAAATGAACATAGTTTAGTATGTTTATTGGCTATATTTGTTGTTGTGATAAGTTACATATTATTGTTGTTGGTACATGTATATATAATATGTTGTTGTTGCGTTTATGGTGATTGAAGAGATTTATGTGGTTATATGCTAAAATATGTATGATGTAGATGATAGCTAGTTGTGGTGGTGAATCGTTATATGATGATGTTGTTGAGTTGTATAATGTAGTTGTTGTATTTATGCATGTATGTCATTGGTGTTGCATGACATGTTGCATGGTTGGAACATTATATAAGGGTAGGGTATAATGGTTGGATCTGAGTGGGATCATTGTGTTGCTGGTGCGGTCATAAAATAAGGATCATATGTGATCATGAAACAGGGGTCGAGGGTGTGATCATGAAATAGGGATCATACTAGACCATGAAAGAGGGGTCGAGAGTTCCGACAAGAACTGGATCTTGAAATAGAGATCGGAGTATGGTACCGCATGCATAAAGTCAATTAGAGTCTCATTGCATGATTTTTGTTGTTGTATATGATGTTGGTGTGTAGGATGTTGTTGTGTATATGATGTGATCATGTAGTTGTCAATGAGAAGTGGTGTCTAATTATGATACTTGCTAGTTCTTATTATATTACTCTTTATGATATAAGTATCCCACTCCTTTTGTTTAAATGTTACCCTTATGTTGGTAATATGCAGGTGAGCAGGATAAGTCGAGTAGTGGTCAGTGAAGTAGGTGTACTTCATGTTTTTAGGGTGTCAGCTCTGATACGTCGCTTTAGGTGTCGGGATGACCTTTGCTTCGTTTATTTTATTTAAGAAATTTTTTTTAATTAAATAACGATTTGGAGATTCTGTTAAAATATTTTCCACTGCATGTTAAATGAATTATTTTAAAAACGTATCATTGAGCCGTGTAATTTGGAAGTTGAATTGTGGCACTCAAATACTTTTGGTGAAATGTTTTACTATGATTTTTATTAATATTTATGTGGGGTAGTTTGGGTGTTGCAGATACTTCAAATAAACTACCTTATCGCAGTACCACGTTGGCAAGACATCCAGTTTGCTAAGGGGAAGTCCAAGCCACGAGATTAGGACCTCGATCGCGATCCTCGTCCCGTCTATCCGTGGATGTATAACCCGCAAGTTTGTTGGTTCCCTAAACCGAAGAGTCTACCAAGTCGAGCAGTAAGAGTTCAAAAATAAATTAACTAAAACCATTTCATTTAATTAGCCGACCAAAAATGGGTCGGTACAATAGTACAAAAGGGAGGGGTTGCACCCAAATATAAAAAGAAAAAAAACAATGGCATGTAGGCCAATAAAAAGAAAAAGAACAAAGGAATGTAGGCCAACAAAATAACTACGACACGCAGGCCGGGAAACTATTCTTCCTCCTCCTCTTCCTTGGTTAAAATCTCCACTGGGCAGACAATTTTCACATCAACTACATCGTAATTGAAAGTCGTTCCTTCCATCACAAGATCAACCCAAGGGTTCACAATCTTAAGCTACTCTGTAGCATTTCAAAACCAAGTTTAAGGGTTTAAACGCAGTTGCTCTCGAGCACTCGGATCCTTGTGATCATGTCATCCTGGGTCCTCAGGACCTTGGCCTCCCCTGCGGGGGCAACCTGGCTTTTCAACTCCCCCACCCTTAATCTTAGGCGCTTGTTCTCCTCGACAGCCTTATCGAACTCAACCTCTTTATCCTTGAGCTTTTTGTTCTCATCAACCAGGATATCCTGCTCGAGCCTAACCTCCCCCATCTCAATCATTAGTCCCTCCTGGAGCTTATGGCGCTCCTTGTAATCGAAGAGATCACTGGCGAGCTTCACCTTCTAGGCCCTCGAAGACTTCAACTTCTCTTTGATGACCTCCAACTCAGTTAGCGGGTAGGTGTTATCGGACAAAACCAAGGTCGTCTTCAATCTCTGATCACCACAGTGATGTCTTAAGATAAATTCTCATGTCTGGTTGCGTTATCTAGACCTAGGATCGACCTGGCTTCGACATCCGACACACCGACAAAACCTTCCCCGTCCGACCAAGTAGTTAAGTCGTTGAGTCGTGAGTCGTTGAGTTGTTGTATTGTTATTGAAATTTGTTGTTGTTATTGAATCTAAATCATTGTTGAATTGTTATTGTATAATATATTTAGAATGTTTGGAAGAAATGATGTTGCACTTTCCGCTGCTATGCAAGTGATGGCACAGGCTGTGCAAAATCCGATGAATGTTGGGGATCGCGAAAGTCATGATTTTAGGAAGAATGAGCCTCCTACATTCAAGGGGAAGTATTACATTGATGGAGCTCAGGATTGGCTCAAGGAGATCGAGAGGATCTTCAGGGTGATGGAGTGTACATAATGAAGCAAGGTGCGGTTGAGTGCACACAGATTGGTAGCTGAAGCTAATGATTGGCAGGTTGGTACTCACCAACGATTGGATCCTTCGGGTTAGGTAGTCACCTGGTCTGTGTTAAAAAGGGAATTTATGAGGAAGTATTTTCCTGAAGATGTTAGGGGAAATAAGGAAATCGAGTTTCTAGAGCTGAAACAAGGTAGTATGTCTGTGACTGAGTATGCTACAAAGTTCAGTGATTTGGAAAGTTTTATCCTCATCATGGCGAGGCAACAGCCGAGTTCTCGAAAAGTGTAAATTTCGCGAATACTTTGAGCCCTGAGATAAAGCATGCGATTGGCTATCAGAGAATTCAGAGGTTTTCGGATTTGGTGGATTGCTGCAGGATTTTCGAAGAAGACAGTAAGGCTCGATTTGAGCATTTCAAAGGTCTAGCTGATAGAAGAGGGAAACAACAAATGAATCATGGAAAATCTTATGCAGCTCCTGCGGATAAGGGTAATAAGAAATAGAATAATGGTAAAAGGCCAAGTGGGGGAGGTGCTCGTGCTTCGCTGAAGTACTATAGATGTTGGTAAATGGGTCATCGTGTCAGTGAGTGAATGAGTGATGTGAAGAAATGTTTCAAGTGTGGCCAGCCTGGACACTTGATTGTTGAATGAAAAATAAACTTGGTTACTTGCTACAACTGTGGGGGGAAAGGTCACAACAGTACACATTGCCAAAAGCCAAAGAAAGTTGCAACTGGAGGAAAGGTGTTCGCTTTGACAATGACACATAATTCTAGTGAGGATCGTTTGATCAGAGGTACTTATTATATTAGTAGTAATCTGTTGATTGTTATGATTCACACAGGTGCTACACACTATTTTATTTCTATTGATTATGTGAGAAGATTAGGACTTGCTGTTTCTCCGATGAAAAGAGAGATGGTTATCGAGACTCCTGCTGATGGGTTATTAACTACTTCTCTCGTATGTCTGAATTGTCCGTTATCGATTTATGGTAAGTGTTGAACCCCAAAATTTGACCTCCCCTAGTCAAGGCATTGTGTACCAAGGTGTCCCAAGAGGTTCACAAGGTTCACAAGGTTCATAATTAGTCAGAAAGCTTGGAAGTTCCCTCAGACAAAGCATCCTCCTAAGCAATGCACCCTAAACTAGGGTTTGAATTGTCCGTTATCGATTTATGGTAAGTGTTGAACCCCAAAATTTGACCTCCCCTAGTCAAGGCATTGTGTACCAAGGTGTCCCAAGAGGTTCACAAGGTTCACAAGGTTCATAATTAGTCAGAAAGCTTGGAAGTTCCCTCAGACAAAGCATCCTCCTAAGCAATGCACCCTAAACTAGGGTTTGAATTTAATCAGGCTAAATGGACTTTCAAGGCCTCAAGTGAGCTTCATAGAATCCTATATGTCTTCAAGAATCCCTATGTCAAGTTTCAATTCTTTCCCAAAAGGTTTGCTCAGTCAGATGATCAGATATGCAAAAATCAGTCAAAGTAGTTAAAAAGTCAAACTAAGGTCAACTGTGGTCAAACCAAAGTCAAACTTCATGATTTTTTGCCAACATCAAGTATATGAAGTAAAATTCATCATTTGATCAAGGGCTGATCATGATTCATCAAGGAGATTTCAGATCATCAAGAATCAGAAGTTTCTAAATTAGGGTTTTCATAGGAAAAGTCAACTGAACTTTGACCAGCCATAACTTTAACATGTGTCGCTCCCGATAGATGGGACGGGCCCAAATAAAGGTACAGACGCGAACGGTCGGCGAGAGGGACAATGAGAACACACAACCGTGAACTCACTGGAGATGAAAAGAGTCGCCAGCTAGGCATTTTTATCCCGGAGGAAAGGCAATGCTGCATAGACCTAGAAAAGATATGGATAAGACGGTTGCGAACCAGAGAGACTGAGAAAGGGGGTTGGTTACAACCTGGGAAGGTATTAGCACCCAGATTGTCCGTCGTACTCGACGGGATCCACGCTTAAAAGATTTGTGTTTTAAAGGGGTAGTGTCAGTGCAATCTGTGTATAAAAGAGCTGGAAAAGGATGTACAGGTGTCAGTGTAAGAGGAGTGAAGTGTAAAGTGTATAAATGATGTGTCAGTGTAAAAGAGAAAGAGGTGAAATGCTCAAGATTATGAGGCTTAAAGAATAAAGCTGGAAAAGGGGGAATATACAGAGACTTTTGTTCGATAACTGTTAAGTTATGCCTACGTATCCTCTCGTGCAATGAGGAAGTCAGAACACCGTAGTTCGACCCAAAGAGACTGAAAGATGAATTGACTTGTGAACTGCTTACTTGTCTATGCTCAAGTGTATGACCTGTCTGGCTCAGGTGCAAACTGTCTTGCATCAGACGAGAGAAGCAAGTTCTCGTTTGTGAGTGAGTGAGATGAGAAAAGAATCCCGGAGGAGACGATTATTGTCTGTTTTTGTATTTTCAGTCTTTTATTGCTTTTTGAAGTTTGTCATAAGTTAATGAGCTTAAGCCTAAACCAATGGGTTAGTAAACTCATCACATCTTCCCTCTGATTAGGGGTAATGAGAATACCTTAAGTGTGAAGTCAGATTCTCACACTTAATCACCTTTGGTGTAGGATTAAGATCATTAACCTACTTGTGATTATTTAGATGTTTTTGGGTTTTTTTGTTTAGTGTTAAGTAATGAGGTTAAGCCGTAATCAGGGATTAAACAGACTCATTACACCATCCTAATAGAAGGATAATAGATGAGAATGTTTAAGCTGAGGAAAGCTCCTCAACTTAATCCATGATTAGGGATTAAACTCATGACAAAACAAGCCTTTGATTAAGTGGATTTTATTAATGATATGATGATGAAGTGAATTTTATGATTTGTAAGACAACTTGAGGGGGACTTGTCCATTAACACTAGGGTTAGTCCTTCTTAACCAATTAAGGAAGAATTAGAACCCTAATGCAAGGCCCAAGTTACAAGTGTGATGTCTTGATATTTATTAAGTGAATTGATTAAGGGATTTAAACACATTAAGGGTTTAACACTTAGGATTAAAGTTATACACTCCATCCTAATAGAAGGATGCAGGCATAAGCTTAATCACAAAGCCTTAAAGCCTTTAGGGTTTAGTCCCTGATTATGAGATGAGAAGAGAAGACTCAAAGAGACACAAAGGTAAAAGCTAAGTGGAAAAGGTCTAATCCTAATATTCACATGCTCGGATGTCCTAAGGGTTAGTGTGGCTTACTATCCTAAAGAAAGAAGAAGAGAAAAATGAAAGGAGCAACACCATGGTGGCCTAAGCACACCTCAAGTTAGAAAGAATAGGAAAAGATGAGAAAGAAGAATTGAGATGAATAAGAAATAAGATAAGAAGATGAGAATGCGATAAAGATGAGATGAATAATGAACAAACAGAGCCTACACCAGTAGGACTTCCAGATGCAACAACATGCAGTAATTAAAATCGGACCAAAGCGTTACCTAACGGAGAAGGTCCGTTGCCTCTTCAATATGCACAAATAAGTCAAGAAAAACTTGTCAGAATATCATCAAGGCATCCATCAAGATCAAACCAATAAACCGGAACAATTCTCACACCAATGATAAAGCTCCAAGAATAAGTCACAAGAAAAGATTAGTCGTACATTCTAAATCAAATAATTACAAATCGAAATGAGAACTTGAATTGAAACAAAAAAATCCAATCTTATTAAACAAAGTTTAAATCAAAATCTACATAAAAAAAAGGTTAATAATAAAAAACTAACATTAATAATTAACCACAATTAAAATATAGGTTAGAATAGAATTAACAAAAATCTTAATTAAAAATTAATCTATATTACACATTTGAACAATATTAATTAAGGGTTAAAATCAATTAACAATTATGTAAACAAAATTAAGAAAAGAAAGAAAAAGTAAACATAAGCAAAGAAAAAAAAAAGGGGGTCATGCGCAGGGAAATAAGGTGGTGCTTGAAGAGAATTTCAACGGGCCTAAAGCCCACTCAGCATAACAAAAGGTCATTAAAACATTATTTAATAATAAAAAAACAAATGAAAAAAAGGGTGGTGAAACATAACAAAAATGCAGCAGAAGAGACGGTGCCCTGTTGAAACCCTTTTGTTCATCAGTGGAGTTTCTTTTTTTCAAACGAAATCAAAGCTTCTTCCTCTTCTTCAAAACGACATGCGCCGCCATCTCTGTACCAAATCGCGGCCTCCGTCTCTTTTCTGCCCCAAACTGGAAATCGCGGTTCTTCCATCATAAGAAAACGGCCGCTCCGCCGGCGATCTCGTTTCAAGCTCTCAAGTCGACTTGGCGAGTTTCGATTTTGGATCTTCATTCTCACAAATTCATCTTCTTCTGTTTTGTGTTTTGCTTGAGTTTGACGCGGTCAATCGTTTTTGTGGCGTGAGTCTCTCGTACCAATCTTCGTAGTTCCGATCTTTCTGCTTCATCTATTTTCTTTCTCCCCCCTTTTTTTTTTGATCTGAGTTTGCATTTGTGTGTTGTTGTTGATGTTAGGGTTGAAGGTTTGAAGGTGTGTGAAGGTGCGGCTGTTTGTGTGAGTTGAGGGAAGGGTATGGTGGCGGTGATTGTGAGGAAATGTTGGAGGTTTGATTCAGATTGAAGAAGGGTGGTTGAGGTTTGGTCCGAAGATGATGGAGATGATGAAGGTGAGGTAGGTTTGGAGGTTGGGGTTTGTTCTGAAAATGAAAGGATTGTGATGAGGTGATTACTGTGTGTTACTTTTTTTTTTTGCCGGAAAATGTTGTTAAAGTTGTTATCTGAGTGAGGAATCAAAACAAATGGAGAGCCAAAATTTGCGTGTGATTGTTGGCTAGAATCCGGAGGAATGAAGGTGTGAGCGGATTCATCCGTAAGGTGCTGCGTGTGTTGGTTTTTAGTGGTTGGGATAATGGCGCAAATTTATCAGTGTGATTTGTGTTGAAGGATAATGTTATAGGTTGTGTTGAATAAAGATGAAGAGTGGTGATTGCAAAGCAGTTTTTGTGATTGAAATTGAAAACAGGGTTGTTTGAGATGGTAATGGGTGTTGTGGTTGTAGTTTGCGCAAGGAAGAGTTTGTTGGTTGAAGAGTGGTGGTGACGGTTTGGTGATGAAGGAGAGTTCTGGATTTTTGAAAAGGTGACGGAGGAGTGTTTTTGCGAAAATGAAAAAAAATGGATGTGATAATGTGTGGTTTCTGTTGCTGTTGATGGTGAAGATGTATGTTGTTATTGAGTGATGAGAATGAAGTGTGGCTGTTGACAGGAGGGTTGTTGCAAGATGTTGAGACAAAATTTGCGGCTGCTCTGCTATATTCTTTCTGCACCAAAAAGCTCTTTTTGCCAACTTTATGAAACCTTTTAATTCTGTCCCCTCTGCTGCTAGCATTTTTTATCTGTTTGTATCTTGCTACTGCATTAACCTTGACTTGGTTCCAAATGAATTAAACCAGTTGGGTTTGGACTAAACCAATTAAATACTAAATTCAATTAAAAAATAATAGAAACAGTAATTAATACCTTAAATTTGAATAAATATATAAAAGAGTAACAAAACTAATGAAATTATGAATTTAAATTAAATTTAAACTGACTAATAAAAATTTAAAACAAAATTAAAATCATACTTAAATTAAAAATAAATAAATTTAAATGAATAATAACTAATTAAAAGAATATTCTAAGTTTAAAACAAATAAAATTTCTAAGAAAATTCTACACTAAGAACAATAATCAAATTAACGATTAATTAACTAATTTAAAATTCTAAATCAAAAATTAACAAATTATAAACTAAAACTCTTCACTAAATCAATGAGAAATTAAAGTTAAAGCTAAATCGAGATTAAATACTAAACAAAGTTAATCGAAACTAGATAAAGTTATACTAAAATTGATTAACAAAATTCACAAAATTATGTCAAAATCTAGTAAAGTTTTAAACTAAAACTTCTAACAAATGTTAATAATAATAATTAAAAAAAAAACTAATCAACAAAATTATAAAGAAGATAATAGAATAATTAAGAAAGAAAACACAATAATATATAAAAAAAAATAGAAACAATGGAGGAGAGGGGTGGTTCCTGGATTCAGGTGCTGATCAGCAACATGCTGGGTCGAGTATCCAAAGGCCCATTGGCCTAGCTTTTGAAGCATTTGGGAGTTTGAAATCAAATACACAGGTGCAAAGCTCAAATTCGCATGGGCTTAGGGAGGCTTGGTCCAATAACAACAACACATATAGTCTAATTTCCTGAACCAAACTGCTCATGAATCACAACTTGATAATTTGATAAATCCAGTGCACAACACGACTTGACTTGAGCATGCACTGTTCGATAAATCAACCACTGAATTGATGACAGCCCAGACGTATAGCAAATAGTCCTTTCAGACGTGAAATCTCTGAATACCGCTAAATCAAGGAAATAAACCCTAATTTAGTGACAGGAACAAAGAGAGGATGATGCCACTGATGGCTGTATAGCTGAAACTTTGAATTCTCTGATAATCCGCAGATAAAAACGTGAAACCCAAATTCTTCAGAAAATGTGATCCCATGTCTCAGGAGACTATGCAAATGGTATGCATTCTAAATGTTAATGACCAAATGAAAATGCAAATGAGATGCAAATGAAAGACAGGCGAAGAAAGAAAATCAGAGGGCAAATTTAGGGTGTCTACAGCTGCCCCTATTCAAACATGAGTTAGCTGTGTAGGATGTAAGCTACGGCTTAACAGGCAAACAAGATAACTTGTGGTTGAATACCAAAGACAGTCCGAAATTTGCACTCACAAAGTGAAGAAGAAAAGGGATATAGATTGTAAAAGGAAAACAAAGTATATTGTAAAGTGTAGGCGACGGAGGACGACCGTCGAGCAGAGGATGACTGCTGGGGAAAGAGAAATGAAGGGGACGGCCGACATGCTGGGAAAAGTGCGGAAAACAATGACGGGGACGGCCGACATGCTGGGGATAAAAGAATTATGATGGGGACGGCCATCAAGATAAAGCTGTAAAATTTTCTGGGGATTAATGAGAGATGATGGGGACGGCCATCAAGTTCATAAAGTAAAGTAACCAACGATGGGGACGGCCATCGGGCTAAGCTGATGAAGGACGATCATCAGGAAAAGAAAAAGGGACCACGACGGGGACGGCCCTCGGGTTAAAGAATAAATGAAATAAACAGATGATGAGGTACGATCATCAAAGGTGAAGGACGATCACCTAGCAGGGGACGGCTGCTCTGTTGGGTTAAGATGAGGGACGGTCATCTAAGGTGGAGGACGACCACCTGGCAGGGTACGGCTGCCAAAAATATCGCGACATAGGACGAATGCCGGATAAAAGGTCAACGATGGGGACGGCCATCGGATGAGCATGATGGAGGACGACCATCAAGAGGTGGAGGACGACCACCTAGCAGGGGACGGCTGCTCTCAAGGTTTGTCATGACACAGGACGAGTGTCAGATAAAAGGAAAATTTTCTTTGTTGGTGATCTACTGGGGAATAGTAAACACGGACGAGTGTTTATATCCAAGAAATAAAAGGTATGAGTGTTTAGATGCTGTGTATAGATTAAAGATGCGGACGAGTATCCCTAAGACTACGATACGGACGAGTATCGGGTAGAAACAAATACAGACACGTGTTCTGAGATGATGATACGGACGAGTATCAATTGGTTGACAAGGAACGCGGACGAGTGTTGAATCTGAAGGGACTCTTCTGGGGAATAGTAGACACAGACGAGTGTCTATATTCAAGAAGACGTGAGTGTTTGACACAGTGTATGGATTAAAGATGCGGACGAGCATCCTTAAGAGTATGATACGGACGAGTATCATGTAGAAACAAACGCTTGACGCATGTTCTGAGATGACGGTACGGACGAGTACCAACTGGTTAACAAAGAACACGGACTAGTGTTGAATCTGTGGGGGTATAAGTAGTATATACAGGATACGGATGAGTATCAGTATAAGAGTGAGCGGTGTATAGATGAGTGTTTAATCTGTTGGGGAGAGTGACACGGACGAGTGTCAAAAGGAGAAAGGTATAGTATGAACTGAGTATCTGATGTACAAAGTGTTTATAATACTGTGCTGGGGAAAATGACATGGACGGACGTTAAGGAATTGTATATATAAGTATCTGTGAGTGCAAAGGGGATGCTTTGGCTTTCTGCTGGGGATATGACACGGACGGGTGCCACAGGGAGTATATACTGATGTTTGGGAATGTGAGGCAACTATTTAGCTCTAACTTTCCGCTGAGGAATTTGGGAAGTATTCTGTATACTGCTAACGGGTTGAAAGCTTTTAACTCTGATGGGAATGAAGTGTTGGCAACCTGATGCTTGTTGGAGAGGTTTTTATTGGAGGAAAGACAACTCTGCGTGAGGTATACTCTGTTTAGCTGCTTTGAACATCTGCTGAGGATCTGATCATCCTGCTCTGACTCCACTGGGGAGAATTTCTTCTTGCTCTGCTGGGGAAATCCCTTGGAAATGAGAATCCCGATGACTCTATGGGGAAATATCATCTTTAGACTTGGCTAGGGAAGATGCTTGATCACGCAATCCTACTGAGGAGGGAATTCTGATAATTCTAACTTTGTGGGGAAGCCAGGCTTTCAGCTGCCTGTTGGGAAAACTTCACTGTGGGAAGATAAATCCGCTTGGGGATGAGAACGATTCAATTAGCCTTGAAGTTCTGCTGGGGTTATCATCTGTTCCAACTCAGCTGGGGATGTGTCAACCCTTTGGCATGGTTGAGAAAAGATTTGGCAATGCTCTGCTGAGGAGAGACTTTGCTGGAGAATTAAAATATGCCCCAAGTATAGCATAACAACTGTGCTGGGAAGATATGCCAAAGAAAAATTGGCTTCGACTGTATGCGAATAACAAACTCCTCATGAAGGAATCTTGTCGGCTGAAAGAAGATCTTTATGCTCGGGGAAGAAATAAACTTCCAATGCCCTGCTGGTAAAATAAATACCAGACATTCCCTGAGAATTAACACAGTGCTTCAAACTTCTGAGCTCAACAAAAACAATACGGATCATCCTGAGTGAACTAACATTCCCTTAACTCCTCAATTATACCATACTGCATCATCCATAAAAAGATTGTCTTCAGAGGATTTTACAGAAGAATTGGCATCCAGAATTGCCCCAGTGTCTTCAAACTCTCGCAGAAATTCAACAAGTCTTGAGATACCTGCCCCAGATTACGTCTTGAAACGATTCTTTCCCCACATCAGAGCTAAAACAGAAACCATGCGGTATGAAGATGCAATGCAAATGATGTACAATGCAGACGTATGCTCATAACCAAAGATATGAAACAAGGATGGTTGGGAGCTAGGGCCAGGTTGATAGATATATTTTTTTTGGTTGCCAAGCAATTGGACTTTTGAAGGTGAATTACCAGACGAGAACTGGTTTAATAAAGGTAGGCCAACAGACGAGAACTGATGGGCAAAGAATAAGTCGTCAGACGAGAACTGACTACTCAGGTTCATTGTCAAACGAGAATTGACTCTGAGAAAGAATGACTACCAGGCGAGAATTGGCGTTCAACAGGTTAAATGAAAAGGTAACCAGACGAGAACTGGTTAAAAGATTCGCCTACCAGACGAGAACTGGTATTTGAAATGGGTTGGCCAGACGAGAACTGGACTTTGGGTTTGTCTGCCGGACGAGGACTAGACTCTGAAAAGTTTGCCAGACGGGAACTGGACTTTGAAAAGGCTTGCCAGACGAGAAATGGACTTTGAAAGGTTGATAAGTTAGGGTTACGGGGCCCTGGATGTGAGATCTGATGTTTCGGGGGTTATGCTCAATGCAACGATGATGCATATGCTCTATATGCGACATGAATAACGTATGCCAATGATTTATGCAATGATTATGAAAGGCCAGAAAAACTCCCGAGGTGGGAAGAAAGGTCTTAGTGACAAGGCTTCTTGTTGAGAAGGGTAACAAAGGCGACGGTGGGTAGCATGATTTCCCGACACTCGTCATGAACTCGAAGATTACTGATACAAATTGCTCTGTGTAGCTAAAATTTTCCCCTGTTGGGCGAGTCTCTGAACAGACTGTTGCTGATTATCCAATTACTGGAATAGCAAACTTGGATGTTCTCTCGAGGAGAGTTGCACTTAGTGATCTCTGGAAGTGTCCTGCCCCGGTATGAGCATGGAAGCGACTTGACTCATTCTGACTGAGCATTGGAAGAATTCATCCTTAGTTCACAGAAACTCCGGGTGTCCTGCCCCTGCTTGGCAGATTCAGCTCTGATCAACTGACTTTGAATGACGTTCCTCGATCAACTGATGCTTGGGAACTCTCTTTACCCTGACAGATTCCTTGGTCAACAAAACCACTGGATGACATGCCTCTGATTCATAGGCCTATAGGATGCTCTTGACTCTAGTCATCATTGTTGAATGATCAAGCTCCCTCGCGATTGCTCTTTGTAGGAACTTCCCTGGTATCACAAACTGACTTGCAATTAAAACTGTTCATTTGCAAATGGTAATTTTAATGCAGTACACATGCAAGTTTTTGAAAATTTATTTATTTTGATGCTGTGACAGTGTGTGACGAATGGACGATTAGTCCAAACGTAGTGTTGAGTTAGCAAATCGTTAGGAGTCAGTTTACGCAACCTTGTCGTAGTATGCTTTCAGAATTGAACCTGATTCAATTAGGACTTTCAAGGGTTATAACGCGGTCTGGTTCACGGTTTTAGAAAGAAAGATTTATGGCTCAAAGTTTATCTGTGCCCACCCATTCTCCTTGATGTTCTCCAGTTCTATGTTCAGCTAATTCGACTTAAGCGCTCGCTTCTCACAAGGGTTTTGTAATGATTGAGGAACCAATGACGTTGATGGTTTACGCACCAATGAGGTTTCTTGGAGTAACAGTCACCCCTTTGTCTTTGTGTCTGTGGTCACACGATTTTGTTCTTATGGAACTTTTTTCTTTCATTTTTTTTTTTTACTCCCTAACTTTTGCCTGGACTGGTTCCTTTTTTGAATTTTTCGATTTTGAAGCCCAGCGGGATGCCCTAACTTTTGCCTAAGTCATATATTTTCACACATTTTTTCGACTTAGCGGGCTTTATTTCTCTTTTTTTTTTTTTTTTTTTTTGTTGAACAAATCGTGTGACACTGGCTTGTCATGACTTGCTGAAAGGGTTAACTGCCTCATTCCTTTGTTGGTGAGGGATAACCCTTGTGGTTTCACGTCCCTTGACCTCTTGAGGTGTAATGAATAAAGGTAATGGATCCTCGGATGCACATTCCTTTGGAAATTTGAACGCTCGGTCAAATTAACTGATAACTACCCTGCCCCGGGTTGAATGTGAGGGTTTTTTGTTCAGAAAAGAAACTCCTACTTCAAGGCTCAAAGGGGTTGACAAGGGTTTATCTCCCTTATATCTCCGGTGTTTGGGAATTGAAACAATGCCTGTACATCGTCAGCAGGTTCTACCCTGAAAGCATACCTTGAACAATTATGGGTATTTAGTTGTCATCATCCTCCCTCAAACCTGCTAAACAACAGTGACATAGATGGGAGGTAAATGGATGCAATTTTTTTTTTCAATGCAAGTAAAGAAAAATGAGCGAATGCGACATAATTGATTCAAAAGTGCAAGATCACTACATTAACATTACCATTTAAAATAACAATGCTTAAAAGACAAGTAGCTGTTAACAGGAAAGAAACTACAATGCAAATGATACAGCGATCACCAATTCTGATGACATACTGTTGTCTGAGCCACTGAAATCAAGATACGCTTCTTCTGAAGTCTTTGAACTCAATCAGGTGAAAGGTTGACGTGCACAACCAAGCTTCCTTCTGGAAAGGAGATGTAACCCTTGTCGATCAACTGCTGTACTTTGGCTTGAAAAGCTTTGCAATCTTCAGTTGAATGCCCCATTGATCCACCATGATACCCACACTGCTCATGAGGATTATACCCTGGAGGGTACAGCTCTGACAACGGCTTGAGAGGCTTAGGAACCACCAAAGAGCTTTGAATTAGATATGGCAAAAGGTCACTGTATGCTATGGGAACTGGATGAAGAGGAGCATTCCTTCTTTCCAGGTTGTTGCGAGGCCTATGCCGGCTCTGAAGTTGATTCTGAGGTATTCGACCATAAGCTTGCGGATTTGGACGAGGAGGAGTCCAAGGCTTCTGACACGGTGCTCTGAGCATTTCCGAATGCCCGTAAGAGTAATCAGATTCAGGAACAGATGATCTCTGAGAAGATGTTGTTCTAGAATATTCGATATTTGCCATGACTGCACTGACGTCATCCCATTCTTCCTCTTGGGAGCTAACAACAGACTCACCTTCACTAGCTGGGATATTCGAAAAGTCTTGGATCTTTCCACTTTTGAGCAGGCTCTCAATGCGTACTCCAACTATCATCAAATCAGAGAAGCTTGTCATCCCAATGCTACTCATTCTTTCCAAGTATGGACCCTGCAAGGTGCCCACGAACAGGTCAATTAATTCTCTGTCTGAAAGTGGTGGTTGCACTTGGGCTGCCAATTCTCTCCACCGCTGTGCATATTCTCTGAAAGATTCACCACTCCTCTGGGATAGGCTCTGCAGGTGCGTGCGACTGGGCGCCACGTCCATATTGTACTGGTATTGCTTTACGAAAGCTTTGGATAAATCATTCCAAGATCGGATATGACTGCTTTCCAAATCCATGTACCAACTTAAAGATGCCCCACTTAAACTGTCCTGAAAACAGTGAATCATCAACTTATCATTGCAGGCATGAGAAGTCATTTTCCTACAGAACATCACCAAATGACGCTTCGGGCAACTGACACCAGTGTATTTCTCGAACTTCGGAGTCTTGAAATCTGGAGGAATGACAAGACCAGGCACCAAACACATGGTTAAAGCATCAAAACCGAAGGCATCAGGATCCGCTAAGGCTTTGAGTCGCTCGTCCAACACACGAAATCTTTCAGCAGGATCAATAACCTGTGGATCCTTGGTTTTCACAAGAGGGATTGCCCCTTGGAAGTCTGGCATAGGGAAGGCAAAACTCTGATAATCTGTAGAATCAGAAGAAGATGAAGGTCCACCTCGGACAGCAAATGGTTCAGGTACATTCTGATTCACGATCGGGGTCTGTGCAGGTTGAGCTTGAGCAAGATTGTTCACTTGTGGAAGATCTTCATCAGGAGAAAGACCATACAGAGGATTGGTCATTGAAGTGAAACTAGGTGGAAACTCAACATTCTGACGGTTGTTCTCTGACATAGCTACTGACGGCTTTCAAACTGACCCTTCACCTCTTGACACTGCTCAATCTTCCTTCAAACACTGTCGTCTTCCAACAGTTAACACTTGTTCAAACTGAGTACCGGGAAATCAACTGGCTGGTCATGGACAAAAGAGGAAGGATGAGCTCTCTGGAGGAGGAAAATGCAATGCAGATGCAAATGCAAAATGCAATATGATGATGCAAAAGATGCAAAGACATGGGATCACAGCTGGAAACTGCCTGGAATCTGGAATGTCGGACCAAGAATCGAGTGTCTGTAACCACAAGATCTCTGTATAGTAACCCGAAATAGTAGCCGAAAACCAAAGGTCAAGAACTCCAGGATCATAGTGACTGGATCAAACAATTGTACTGGTAATGAGGGTATGTTGAGGTCAAGGGTTCCTGCAAACCTGTAAACAGCCCAACCCTCTCACGGGTAGTGTTCTAAAACAAGGATCCTCAGACTTGGATCAATTATGAGAAGTGTAAACACTTCTAACCCGGAGGTACCATGTTTACAATAACCATAAAAGATCCTCCTCTAATTCACCTCAGTTTCTGAAGGTCAATACTAAAGGTCATCCAGACTTAGCAGGCTTCCCAGATAGCCCTAGCAATGCAGGAAATCTGCAATACAGAGTTCTCAAGAAGAAACCCATATCTGAACCGTGTTTCATATTCCCGCACCAGACCGAGATGGAATGGGAAAGAATATGAACCACTCTAGCCTAGGTGTCACTCAGGTCCCAGGTATAGGACCTTAAACTCTCAATAGAACCCCACCCACCAAAGTAACAAAACCAGATCCAGCCAGAACAGTATGACAGTATGATATATGTAAAGCTATAAAGAAAGCAATAAAACAACTGCACATAAAGCAAAAATAAATACAAAACAAGCACAAATTGCACATATCACCCCAGTAAACACAAATCAAACAAGCGCTAGGAGGAACCCACAAAAAGAACCAGAAGCCCTGGTTACAGTATAAGGCTCCCCAGCAGAGTTGCCAAGCTGTCGCTCCCGATAGATGGGACGAGCCCAAATAAAGGTACAGACGCGAACGGTCGGCGAGAGGGACAATGAGAACACACAGCCGTGAACTCACTGGAGATGAAAAGAGTCTCCAGCTAGGCATTTTTATCCCGGAGGAAAGGCAATGCTGCATAGACCTAGAAAAGATATGGATAAGACGGTTGCGAACCAGAGAGACTGAGAAAGGGGGTTGGTTACAACCTGGGAAGGTATTAGCACCCAGATTGTCCGTCGTACTCGACGGGATCCACGCTTAAAAGATTTGTGTTTTAAAGGGGTAGTGTCAGTGCAATCTGTGTATAAAAGAGCTGGAAAAGGATGTACAGGTGTCAGTGTAAGAGGAGTGAAGTGTAAAGTGTATAAATGATGTGTCAGTGTAAAAGAGAAAGAGGTGAAATGCTCAAGATTATGAGGCTTAAAGAATAAAGCTGGAAAAGGGGGAATATACAGAGACTTTTGTTCGATAACTGTTAAGTTATGCCTACGTATCCTCTCGTGCAATGAGGAAGTCAGAACACCGTAGTTCGACCCAAAGAGACTGAAAGATGAATTGACTTGTGAACTGCTTACTTGTCTATGCTCAAGTGTATGACCTGTCTGGCTCAGGTGCAAACTGTCTTGCATCAGACGAGAGAAGCAAGTTCTCGTTTGTGAGTGAGTGAGATGAGAAAAGAATCCCGGAGGAGACGATTATTGTCTGTTTTTGTATTTTCAGTCTTTTATTGCTTTTTGAAGTTTGTCATAAGTTAATGAGCTTAAGCCTAAACCAATGGGTTAGTAAACTCATCACATCTTCCCTCTGATTAGGGGTAATGAGAATACCTTAAGTGTGAAGTCAGATTCTCACACTTAATCACCTTTGGTGTAGGATTAAGATCATTAACCTACTTGTGATTATTTAGATGTTTTTGGGTTTTTTTGTTTAGTGTTAAGTAATGAGGTTAAGCCGTAATCAGGGATTAAACAGACTCATTACACCATCCTAATAGAAGGATAATAGATGAGAATGTTTAAGCTGAGGAAAGCTCCTCAACTTAATCCATGATTAGGGATTAAACTCATGACAAAACAAGCCTTTGATTAAGTGGATTTTATTAATGATATGATGATGAAGTGAATTTTATGATTTGTAAGACAACTTGAGGGGGACTTGTCCATTAACACTAGGGTTAGTCCTTCTTAACCAATTAAGGAAGAATTAGAACCCTAATGCAAGGCCCAAGTTACAAGTGTGATGTCTTGATATTTATTAAGTGAATTGATTAAGGGATTTAAACACATTAAGGGTTTAACACTTAGGATTAAAGTTATACACTCCATCCTAATAGAAGGATGCAGGCATAAGCTTAATCACAAAGCCTTAAAGCCTTTAGGGTTTAGTCCCTGATTATGAGATGAGAAGAGAAGACTCAAAGAGACACAAAGGTAAAAGCTAAGTGGAAAAGGTCTAATCCTAATATTCACATGCTTGGATGTCCTAAGGGTTAGTGTGGCTTACTATCCTAAAGAAAGAAGAAGAGAAAAATGAAAGGAGCAACACCATGGTGGCCTAAGCACACCTCAAGTTAGAAAGAATAGGAAAAGATGAGAAAGAAGAATTGAGATGAATAAGAAATAAGATAAGAAGATGAGAATGCGATAAAGATGAGATGAATAATGAACAAACAGAGCCTACACCAGTAGGACTTCCAGATGCAACAACATGCAGTAATTAAAATCGGACCAAAGCGTTACCTAACGGAGAAGGTCCGTTGCCTCTTCAATATGCACAAATAAGTCAAGAAAAACTTGTCAGAATATCATCAAGGCATCCATCAAGATCAAACCAATAAACCGGAACAATTCTCACACCAATGATAAAGCTCCAAGAATAAGTCACAAGAAAAGATTAGTCGTACATTCTAAATCAAATAATTACAAATCGAAATGAGAACTTGAATTGAAACAAAAAAATCCAATCTTATTAAACAAAGTTTAAATCAAAATCTACATAAAAAAAAGGTTAATAATAAAAAACTAACATTAATAATTAACCACAATTAAAATATAGGTTAGAATAGAATTAACAAAAATCTTAATTAAAAATTAATCTATATTACACATTTGAACAATATTAATCAAGGGTTAAAATCAATTAACAATTATGTAAACAAAATTAAGAAAAGAAAGAAAAAGTAAACATAAGCAAAGAAAAAAAAAAGGGGGTCATGCGCAGGGAAATAAGGTGGTGCTTGAAGAGAATTTCAACGGGCCTAGAGCCCACTCAGCATAACAAAAGGTCATTAAAACATTATTTAATAATAAAAAAACAAATGAAAAAAAGGGTGGTGAAACATAACAAAAATGCAGCAGAAGAGACGGTGCCCTGTTGAAACCCTTTTGTTCATCAGTGGAGTTTCTTTTTTTCAAACGAAATCAAAGCTTCTTCCTCTTCTTCAAAACGACATGCGCCGCCATCTCTGTACCAAATCGCGGCCTCCGTCTCTTTTCTGCCCCAAACTGGAAATCGCGGTTCTTCCATCATAAGAAAACGGCCGCTCCGCCGGTGATCTCGTTTCAAGCTCTCAAGTCGACTTGACGAGTTCCGATTTTGGATCTTCATTCTCACAAATTCATCTTCTTCTGTTTTGTGTTTTGCTTGAGTTTGACGCGGTCAATCGTTTTTGTGGCGTGAGTCTCTCGGTACCAATCTTCGTAGTTCCGATCTTTCTGCTTCATCTATTTTCTTTCTCCCCCCTTTTTTTTTGATCTGAGTTTGCATTTGTGTGTTGTTGTTGATGTTAGGGTTGAAGGTTTGAAGGTGTGTGAAGGTGCGGCTGTTTGTGTGAGTTGAGGGAAGGGTATGGTGGCGGTGATTGTGAGGAAATGTTGGAGGTTTGATTCGGATTGAAGAAGGGTGGTTGAGGTTTGGTCCGAAGATGATGGAGATGATGAAGGTGAGGTAGGTTTGGAGGTTGGGGTTTGTTCTGAAAATGAAAGGATTGTGATGAGGTGATTACTGTGTGTTACTTTTTTTTTTTTGCCGGAAAATGTTGTTAAAGTTGTTATCTGAGTGAGGAATCAAAACAAATGGAGAGCCAAAATTTGCGTGTGATTGTTGGCTAGAATCCGGAGGAATGAAGGTGTGAGCGGATTCATCCGTAAGGTGCTGCGTGTGTTGGTTTTTAGTGGTTGGGATAATGGCGTAAATTTATCAGTGTGATTTGTGTTGAAGGATAATGTTATAGGTTGTGTTGAATAAAGATGAAGAGTGGTGATTGCAAAGCAGTTTTTGTGATTGAAATTGAAAACAGGGTTGTTTGAGATGGTAATGGGTGTTGTGGTTGTAGTTTGCGCAAGGAAGAGTTTGTTGGTTGAAGAGTGGTGGTGACGGTTTGGTGATGAAGGAGAGTTCTGGATTTTTGAAAAGGTGACGGAGGAGTGTTTTTGCGAAAATGAAAAAAAATGGATGTGATAATGTGTGGTTTCTGTTGCTGTTGATGGTGAAGATGTATGTTGTTATTGAGTGATGAGAATGAAGTGTGGCTGTTGACAGGAGGGTTGTTGCAAGATGTTGAGACAAAATTTGCGGCTGCTCTGCTATATTCTTTCTGCACCAAAAAGCTCTTTTTGCCAACTTTATGAAACCTTTTAATTCTGTCCCCTCTGCTGCTAGCATTTTTTATCTGTTTGTATCTTGCTACTGCATTAACCTTGACTTGGTTCCAAATGAATTAAACCAGTTGGGTTTGGACTAAACCAATTAAATACTAAATTCAATTAAAAAATAATAGAAACAGTAATTAATACCTTAAATTTGAATAAATATATAAAAGAGTAACAAAACTAATGAAATTATGAATTTAAATTAAATTTAAACTGACTAATAAAAATTTAAAACAAAATTAAAATCATACTTAAATTAAAAATAAATAAATTTAAATGAATAATAACTAATTAAAAGAATATTCTAAGTTTAAAACAAATAAAATTTCTAAGAAAATTCTACACTAAGAACAATAATCAAATTAACGATTAATTAACTAATTTAAAATTCTAAATCAAAAATTAACAAATTATAAACTAAAACTCTTCACTAAATCAATGAGAAATTAAAGTTAAAGCTAAATCGAGATTAAATACTAAACAAAGTTAATCGAAACTAGATAAAGTTATACTAAAATTGATTAACAAAATTCACAAAATTATGTCAAAATCTAGTAAAGTTTTAAACTAAAACTTCTAACAAATGTTAATAATAATAATTAAAAAAAAACTAATCAACAAAATTATAAAGAAGATAATAGAATAATTAAGAAAGAAAACACAATAATATATAAAAAAAATAGAAACAATGGAGGAGAGGGGTGGTTCCTGGATTCAGGTGCTGATCAGCAACATGCTGGGTCGAGTATCCAAAGGCCCATTGGCCTAGCTTTTGAAGCATTTGGAAGTTTGAAATCAAATACACAGGTGCAAAGCTCAAATTCGCATGGGCTTAGGGAGGCTTGGTCCAATAACAACAACACATATAGTCTAATTTCCTGAACCAAACTGCTCATGAATCACAACTTGATAATTTGATAAATCCAGTGCACAACACGACTTGACTTGAGCATGCACTGTTCGATAAATCAACCACTGAATTGATGACAGCCCAGACGTATAGCAAATAGTCCTTTCAGACGTGAAATCTCTGAATACCGCTAAATCAAGGAAATAAACCCTAATTTAGTGACAGGAACAAAGAGAGGATGATGCCACTGATAGCTGTATAGCTGAAACTTTGAATTCTCTGATAATCCGCAGATAAAAACGTGAAACCCAAATTCTTCAGAAAATGTGATCCCATGTCTCAGGAGACTATGCAAATGGTATGCATTCTAAATGTTAATGACCAAATGAAAATGCAAATGAGATGCAAATGAAAGACAGGCGAAGAAAGAAAATCAGAGGGAAAATTTAGGGTGTCTACAACATGCTTCATCAAGAATTTTCCATCCAAAGCTCATTTTGAAGGAAATTGAATTCTCTACAACTTTGTGTCTCATAAGCCAAGCCTAAAAATGCTTCATTTGGAAGGTATGAGCTAAGACATTATAGGTCATTTTAAAAGTCAACAAAAAGTCAACATCTTCCAAAGGGCATAAATTGAGAATGGTAAAGGATATGGACATGAAACCAAAGAGGTTTGTTAGAGGACTCTTTAAGCTTTCCAAAATGTCCAAGAACACCTCTATAGCCTTAAAATTGAGGGATTTGTGTCTTTGCAAAGTTGGGAAATTTTTGAGGGGTTTATTGAGCAAATGGGATCTTAGAACCAATTCTTTCCACATGGGCTTGCATTTTTATGACCCAATCACTACCATGACATCATGAACGAACAAAAAATAATTTATTCAGATTTTTATTTATTTTATTTTATTTATTTTGATTTTATTCATTTAAAATCATTTTAAATCAAAATAAAATATGAAAAGCTCAATATTTGATTTGATTTTCATTCTAGAAACTCATAAACATGATTTAAAGTTGATTGAAAGATTGAAATTCGGGCTAGACCAAAGAGGAAAGGATTTGTGTGATTTTTGACCAAAAAAAGCAAGTTGTATCTTCATGATCAAGCAATCAAGACAAAGCCCATAAATCCAAAGACTTTTGACCTAATTCAACTCTCTACATATACACAAAGTGATCACAAGCAAAAAGACGAATTTTGGCAGCCTCCAAGAACACTTTTGACATTCAAAAATTCTTTGAAATTTCAATTTTTCGGATTCATAGTTTCAGGGCAATTCAAGGTATTCTAAGGACATAGACATGATCCTTGGACTCTCATGATGCTATCCATATGATCATAAGCATCCCTAACCTCATGAACTATGAAAACCGAATCGTTTTGATGCCAAATATATTTTGTTTCGATTCATTAATTTAATGCATGATTAATCAAATTTGAGTTTGTAATATTGTTTGTTGAATGATGTAGATGGATTCTGGGTGTTTTGTTGTAAGTTTCGATGCAGGTTTGGAGTTCCACCATTGTTAGGGTTTGTAGCTCGTTTTAGGGTTTTGCGTATGAGGCAATATAAATCCATTCAAAGACCATGGCTAGACTGTATACCTCCCAAGGATCACATTAACCTAATCAATTTGATGAAACAATAGGCCTGGCCATAAGATGTGATTTTCGCAGGTTATGACTATAGAAAAATTCGCAGGAAATTTCACATGTAATTTTGCAGGTGTATTCGCAGGTACCAAGGAAGAAGATGATGAATTGGCGCTGAAAATCAAATTCAAAAATTGGTTTTAAAATATAATGTTTTATTATTGGTTATATATTGAATACGCAGTGTTAGCTCAGTTGGTTTGTGTGTTGGTGTGTGAAGATGATGGTCCTGGGTTCAATCCCCCAGGCCATTTTGTTTTGTATCTTTTTATTTGATTTTTCACAGGATTACAACAAAAGGATTATGACCCCTGATGCTAACACCAGCGCCCGCTTGGCCTGGTGGTGATGTTGTTGGTCCAGAGTGATTGAAGCCTAGGGCCTGGGTTCGAATCCCAGCCCCAGGTAAGTTTTTTTTCAATTTTTTCTTGTTATTTTCTTTTATATTATATTTATTTAACTTAATTAATTTTTTAAATAACAATTTATAAAATCAATGTATATATTATTTTCTTGTATAAAAAACTTATTTTTTTTAAATTCATAATTTATTTTCTTAAAAAAAATCAAATTATTTATATTTATTTCATTATTGTATATATTTGGTTAATAAGTTAATTATGTTTAAATTAATAATTAAAAACCCTAATTTCTTTTTAATAAAGGCATAACCCTAATTTTTATAATTCTAACCCTAATCCTAATTTTTTTAACTTTTAAAATTTAACCTAATATTTTTATAAATTATAATTAATCATTAATCATTTATTAAATATGTATATAATTTAGTATTTATTTATTATTATTAAAATCTATTTTCTTTATTAAATATTTAAAATATTTTCTAATATTAAACTATTTTGCTAATTTCTTATTTTCTCTTATTTTTTATTTTCTAACCTTTTAACTTAATTGTTATTATTATTGATTATTATTGCTTATTTATTATTATTTATCGTTATCATATTTCTCGATTATATTGTATTTGTCCCAAAGCTTTGTAATAGTTTAGATTTATATTTTCGCTTTATTTTTATTATGAATGTTTAATGTATGGTTAATAATTCTAGGGTGTAGATAACATAATTGTAATTAAAATTAACTTAGAATAATTAACTTTAAAAGATAAATATTTGAATATGAACACCACACACGTAAGTCGATCTTTGATCGCCATCCTGCACTTTCTAAGGTTACCTCTCATGTTGCCTATTTTAAAAGGTCAAGTAAGGTGTCTTAAGCAAGTTCCCTTCATAAATATCATCAAGTCCCTACAGTTTTAAAGATCAAGTCCCTTCGAGGTTGCCTACGATAAATGATCTTGTCCCTTCGAATAAAAGATGATAAGTCCCTACGAATTGCTAAAGACACCCTACAGTTGCCTATATCCAGATGTCCCTACACATGTCCCTTAACATCCAAGGTAATGACTACCTATTCCTTAATAATAGGGATAGTCTTACCATTGAAAGAACATAAGAACAGTAAAGACCTAATATAGGGTAGGTTCCTCTTAATTACTTGCTCACACATCTCAAAATACATTTTACACTTCACATTTCAAACAAATTTTCAAAAAAACAAGTCTCTATATACATCCATACGAGGATCATTATAAAGTACTTAGAAAGTTTTAATCACACACTACACCTTTTTTTCAAAACAATTTAAAGTGAGGTAAGTAACTAAAAGCCCATGGATAACCATGGATATAAAGGGTGCTAACATCTTCCCTTTAAATAACCTACCCCCCGAACCCAAAATCTTTTAAGGTCTTTCTTGTTCTTTTATGTCCTTTCCTTTTGGATAAAATAAAAGTCGGTGGCGACTCTTGCTATCCGCAACATGACTAAAAAGTCAGTTCTCCCACCGTGTTACAGAACTGGCGACTCTGCTGGGGATTCAATAAAAAATGGGTACCCTTAGAAATTAGATCACTTTATAATTGTTTGCTTTGTTTGCTTTACTTTACTTGTTAGGGCTCTTATGTGTGAAAGATCCTAACCCGGATCTAGTGTACCTTAGGTAAATGGCAATAGACCAAGGAAACTGTACGGCGTATACCGATATGGTTGATCTGGTGGCCATAGTTAGTGTGACTTCTTGGTTGGTGCTAATGTTCCTTAAGTAAGTTAAGGATAATATGGGGCTGCCATATGTTGTCAATAAACTAACTGACTTTTAGAACCCTAGTCATCCCATCTTGGCCCTTAGAAAAGTAGTGAGATAACCGGCTTTGGTGAAGACTGAAGTTGGTTGATACTCGATACTACGCTAATTGAGATCCTAAACTTGGAGGGTTTTGGTTGGCAAGTAAGTTGCCTACTGAACAACCACCCTTGGGAAGGATCAGTGATATTGAGATCCCTTAGAACCTGGTTACTTTTGTAGGATAGGATGAACCAACTAACTTCAGGGGAGGGTATTTACCTTTAAACCTCATGCAAGCCTTCAAACCTAGGGCCATTGTGTGACTTGTTTGTGTGTGCCACATGTTTGTGATTGAGCATAACATCATAACATCATCATGCATCATAAGCATAGCATTTTCACTAACCATTTCAAGGACCAAAGGATTTATCTTTGTTCTTTGTTGCAGGTCATGGCTTCTGCTCGTAAGAATACTATCCGGATCAACTTTGTAGGGATACCTCCTAAGCTTAAGGAATTGGTCTCTCAAGTTTCTGAAAACTCCCAGTTCATCAAGAGGCATGGTCACCTGTTGGATTTAGTTACTTCAGGGTTTAATGAAGACATGATGAGTGTCTTATTTCAGTTCTTTCATCCTAAACATCATTGCTTCACATTCCCCGACTATCAGCTAGTTCCTACAATGGAGGAGTTCTCCAAACAACTGGGTATACCTATTCTTGACCAGAGACCCTTCACAGGCTTAGAGAAGGAGCCTAAACCTGAAGTCATTGCAGCAGCCTTACATTTGAAGAAATCAGACATTGTTCTAGAAACAAGACGTGGAGTTAAGGGTATTCTTGCTAAGGTATTGATGGAGAAAGCTCAAGTGTTCCTGAAGGCTATGAGTTATGATGCTTTTGAAGAGATCCTAGCCCTATTAATATATGGCTTGGTGTTGTTCCCTAATCCAGACCAGCTCATAGACGTACACGCCATCAACATATTTCTGACTCATAATCCAGTGCCTACATTACTTGGAGATATCTTACATTCTCTTCATACCCGTACTACGAAGGCACAAGGAACTCTGATGTGTTGCATACCTCTATTGTCTAGGTGGTTTATTTCTCACCTTCCTCGATCAGTGATGAAAAATGAACAAGGATTAAGATGGTCCAAGAGGATCATGTCACTTTCTTATTCAGACATTCATTGGTGCTCTAGATCTATGGAGAATGTTACTATCATTGACCGTTGTGGGGAATTCCCTAATGTGCCACTCCTTGGCATAAGAGGGGGCCTTACCTACAATCCTTCATTAGCTCTACGTTAGTTTGGTTATGCTCAGAGTGATGGTCCTCATGACATGCTTATTCAGGGTATTGTGTTCGACTACGGCAACGATCTGCAAGGTTACCGACAAAGGTTTATATGAGCGTGGGGTAAAGTGAACAAGGTTGACAGCAAGACTCTGGAACCAAAGTACATTATTCCTATGGAACCTTATCTCAGATGGGTAGGAGCACGTGCTCAGACTCTTATGATGCCATATCCTGCCATCCTGCCAGTTACCATGGAACCTGTGGCTGAAGGAGATACTTTTTATATCATTCTTCATCCAGACATGCCCACTGACATGGAGGAGTTACAGATGTCCTGGATCCAGTTGAAGGAGAAAAGGGATACTTTTGATACTCATTTCAAAGCTAGTCAAGAAAGAATCCTAGAACTGACAAGACAACTTCACGAGGAGCGGAATCTCAACTCATGCCTCAACACAAAGAGGAAACATCCCTGGGAAACTTAAAACCCCATCCTTGTATTCATTTCATTTTTGTTGTAAGCCCAAGGGGCAAACAAGTTTATTTATTACTAATAAAAGTTTACTTTATGGTTGTCTAAACAAATTTAAATCCTGTGGTCCTTGAAAACATTGCATATACATTTACATACCACGTCATTGCATCACAGGTTTCTTATGAACAGGTATCTTATCTTCTCGCTGTTTATTTCAGCAGAAATGGCTCTTGAACAAACTGTCAAAGATCTCCAGGCTCAGAATGCACAATTACAAGAGTTGATTCTGAACTTGTCTAAAGGGCAAGATGAGTTGAAGACACTGCTGGCTAAGAAGAAGAAGACTAGAAAATCAGGAGGCCTTATCAACTTGGGAAGAAGGTTCAGAGGTCCTATCAAGATAAAGGAACAGATTGAGGATTCTGAGTCTGAGAATTCTGAGAAAGAGGGAGGTAGTCTCCATGATACTGTGGGAGATTCTGATTCTGAGGCAAATTATTATCATGATCCTGCTAGTGAGGAGAAGTACAAGATGCTGGTGGACAGAATGAATGCCATGGAATTGCAAAAATATTCTGGGCTTGATTTTGAAGATCTGAGTTTAGTTTCTGGAGTGGTTATACCTATTGGTTTCAAGGTTCCTGTTTTTGTAGTGTATGATGGTGTCTCATGTCCCAAGCTGCATTTAAGGTTTTATGTCCGGAGGATTCAACCACACACTGCTGATAAGAAACTATGGATTCATTTCTTCCAAGAGAGCTTGTCTAGAGCTCAATTGGAATGGTACTATCAAATGGAAAGTGTTAATATTCGTGATTGGAATGATCTTGCTGAGGCCTTCTATATGCAATACCAATATAATGTTGATTTAGCACCAACTCGCATGCAACTCCAAAGCATGTCCATGGGTGCTAAAGAGAGTTTCAAGGAGTATGCCCAGAAATGGAGAGACCTGGCTGGCAGAGTTCAACCTCCTCTGACCGACAGGGAGCTGGTGGATATGTTTATGAGTACGCTGATTGGTCCTTATTATGGTCACCTCATTGGAAGCTCATCATCTGGTTTCACTGAGCTGATAATGACTGGAGAACATGTGGAAAGTGGTATAAGAAGTGGTAAGATACAAATGGGTGCCTCTTCATCAAGCACTTCAAAGAAGCCCCCTAGTGGGAAGAATGAGTCCAATGCTGTGTATGGTCAACAATGTCGTAACAGGAGTCACCAATCTGTGGGAGCAGTTCACATCTCTAATCCTACTCCTGCAGCACCAGAGCCACAACAAAGCAATCAACAGAAGCCTAGAAGACGGTTCACCAAGATCAACGTGTCACTGGCCCAAGCCTTGCAACACATGTTGAAAGGGGAACTCATTACTTTGAGGGATCCTCCTCAAAATCCTAATACATCCTCTCCTCGATACAATCCTAATGCAAGATGTGCTTATCATTCTAATAGTCCGGGACATGACACCAACAACTGCTGGGTGTTGAAAAACAAGATTCAAGACATGATTGAAGCTGGGGAGATTGAATTTGACCCTCCCGGGACCCCAAATGTGATCACTGCTCCTATGCCCAATCATGAGAAGACTGTTAATGTTGTTGATGAGGTTTCCTATGTTTCCTTAGTTGCAGATGTGACTACTCCTCTATCCATTATCAAGAAGAAGTTGGTGCAGGCTGGATTCTTTCCAGGTTGCAATAAAGACTGTTTCTATTGTGCCTATAAACCCGATAGTTGCTGGAAGTTGAAGGATGGAATTCAACGCCTCATGGAAAATTACACTATATTGTTTGAGAAGACTCCTTCTAAGGAAAGTATGTGTGAGCATCTGACTCGAAGTACGAAGCTTGGAGATGTAGCTATGGTTGATAAAGTAACAGTGAAGATTACCTCCAAAGGCCCTGTCAGGATCACTTCTAAAGGTCCTGTCAGGATTACTGCTGAAGGCCCTGTGAAGACTGTTGTTGAAGTTAGAATGGATCCCATGATCATTACCACTCCTGGCCCTATTCCTTATACTTCTGATAAAGCTATACCCTGGAATTATGGTTCTGATGTTTACATCCATGGTGTTAAACAAGAACCTTTGACTGATCCACCTATTACTGAAGTTAATCTTGATGTTGATAATATTGCTGGATCTAGTAAGATCACCAGAAGTGGAAGAATCTTCTCCCAAGCTACCTCCAAAAGTGCAGTTACTCCAACTACTACCTCCAATTCTGGGCCAAGTACTGATGCTCGGGACAAAGGTCCTATGGTTGAACCTGTGCAAGCTGAGGCGCCGACTGCTAAAAATCTTTCTAAACAGATGGAAGAAGTGCTGAAGATCATTCGCAAGAGTGATTATGATATTGTTGACCAGTTGGGGCATACTCCCTCCAAACTCTCCATGTTATCTTTGTTGTTGTGTTTTGAGGCTCATGCTAAAGCCTTAATCAAGTTCCTGAAGACTGCTCATGTGCCAAATGAGATCTCTGTGGACCAATTTGAGAATTGTGTGGCACATCTGACTTGTGATAATGGGTTGGGTTTTTATGATGTTGATCTAACTCCTGCCAAGAGGAATCATAACAGAGCTCTGCATATCTCCATTGAATGTAAAGGCACTACCTTGTCTCATGTACTAGTGGACAATGGTTTTTCATTAAATGTACTCCCTAAAGAGGTTCTGGACAAGCTCAGTCCTGAAGATGTTGTGTTAAGACCAAGTGACATAGTGGTGAGGGCCTTTGATGGCTCAAGAAGAGTGGTACATGGAGAAGTAAACCTCCCGATCAAAGTAGGCTCTCAAGTTTTCAATTCTACTTTCTATGTAATGGATATTCGTCCTGCGTATTTTTGTTTGCTTGGGCGCCCCTGGATCCATGGGGCAGGTTGTGTGACTTCCACCTTGCATCAAAAGTTGAAATACCCGGTGAAGAACAAAATTGTCATTGTCTATGGTGAAGAAGAGTACATGGTTAGCCACGTGAATACTTTCAAGTATGTAGAAATGGAGGGTGAAATGGTTGAAACTCCGTGTCAAACATTTGAAGTTATTCCCTACTTTGATCCTGTTCCTCAGTCTGTTCCTGCTTCTGAAAGAGTTCCTATGGTTACCAATATACCTCCGGCAATGGCCTCCCTTAAGGATGCTAAGGCTGTGGTTGCAAAAGGTGGTTTTGCTATTTGGGGTCAGCTTCCCAACATTCCTTACAAGTTTGACAAGTTTGGTTTGGGTTTCACTGCAGAATCTCATAAGGTTGTTCATCGTGCTCGTGCTATTCGTATCACCAATCAAGGGGTCATAAGAGATCAAATCAATGTTGTGGGTGACTATAATGAAGATTACAACCTGCATGATTGGATCTTTCCTACCATGGGTGATGGGCTCAACAATTGGAAGACCGAAGACGTTATTCCTATCTCCTTTAGTCAGGAGTAAATATTATTACTGTGTTTTTATTTTAAGTTTGTAATTTCGAACAATTAAACTTTTAAGCCTTGTGTCTTACCCGGGGCACAATGGTATGCTTATTTCGGGATGTCATTTCATTTGCATACTTCATTCAATAAAAATCAATGGACGTTTCGTTTTCGTAAATATTGTGCTCCTTGTCTTTCTTTTATTTTTTATTTTTGTTTTATCAGCTATGTGTTCTTACACCCACCCACATCACTAAAATGCAGATCCTCATCCACTCTGGATCCTGTTGATAACAGTTCTACTATTGCCAATTATAATTTCGAGAATCCGATCTATCAAGCCGAAGATGGAAAGGAGGAAGATTGTGAAGTACCTGTAGAGCTTGCTAGGTTGTTACAACAAGAAGAGAAAGCTATACAACCACATGAAGAGCCAATCGAAGTTGTGAATCTGGGAACTGAAGAAAACAGGAAAGAGGTCAAGATAGGAGCTGAACTAGAAAATGGTGTTAAGAGCAGACTAATTCAGATGTTACGTGATTATATGGAGATTTTTGCCTGGTCTTACGAAGATATGCCAGGGTTGGATACTGACATTGTGGTTCACCGTTTACCGGTAAAAGAAGATTGTCGTCCGAAGAAGCAAAAGGTTCGTCGCATGCGTCCTGAAATGTCAGAAAAGATTAAAGCAGAGGTGATGAAACAATTTGATGCAGGGTTCTTAGCTGTGACTTCTTATCCTCAATGGGTTGAAAATGTGGTACTAGTACCCAAGAAAAATGGTAAAGTACACATGTGTGTGGATTACAGAGATTTGAATAAGGCCAGCCCTAAAGATGACTTTCCACTTCCTCATATTGATGTTCTGGTAGACAACACTACTCAGCATAAGGTGTTCTATTTCATGGATGGTTTCTCTGGTTACAATCAAATCAAGATGGCACCTGAAGACATGGAGAAGACTACGTTTGTTACACAGTGGGGCACATTTTGTTATAAAGTGATGCCATTTGGTTTGAAGAATGTCGGGGCAACTTATCAGCGTGCTATGGTGGCTTTGTTCCATGATATGATTCATCACGAGATAGAGGTATATGTCGATGATATGATAGCTGTAAACTCCCCAAATTTTCCCTCACTAAGTTCACACCATGGTTTGTGATCTTTCATATTTGCATTAGTTCAATCATATCATCTCATATTGCATTTTTGCTTCACTGCATTGGTTCAAAGTCATCTGCATCTAGGGTTTGTGATCTGAGCAATCCAAAGATCCATCTGAGCCACTCCAAAGGTCTTCAATCATCTCAAGATGGTCCATGTATGTTCAATCATCATATTTTATCCTCCAAAGATCAAGGAAGTCAAAGAATCACAAGAACTGGCAAGGCATGGAAGTAGAGCCAAGGTTTAACTGCACAGATGACCTAAAATTAGGGTTTTGGTTTCAGAGGCCATAACTCCAAATGTTTTGGTCATTCTTGTTTCTATTGGTCTCAATATGTTATAAGGATCATACATACCAAGTTTGATGGAAAAATTCATTGTGGAAGTCATCTGATCACTGGGTAGCTTCTTGGGCAAGTCAGAGCAAAATCAGGGCATCTGAGGCCCCCCAACATGGAACCAAAGTGGATTTTTCATCAAATTGAAGTTATATGATCTTTATTTGATCATTGGAGTGCTTAGAAGTTCACAAATTTGAATAAAAGTGGGCCAAACCAAAAGTTGCCAAAAATGGAAATGACTTGTAATGTAAACTTTCCATTTTGGGAAAGTTTTTCAACCTCCTCTTTCTCAACCAAAAATGCTTCAAAAGAAAAATTCTTGGTCATGAAAGTTGTAGATTGGATCATTCCCTTTTCAAAAAGTACAAGAACAAGATCCAATTCATTTTGGAACTCAAGTTATGGCTTTCCAAAGTTGGAAAAAATCACATAATTTCATGTTTCATGCCAAAGAGGCATTTTTGCAAAACCTCATGCCAAGCTATTTTGTGACTTCAAATTGAATTCTACACATCATAACATCATAGAGCATGACTTAAAACTCAGAATTGGCCCAAGAATCCCAAGATTTCATGACTTGTCCATGAAGAAATTTCAAAAGGGCCAAAAGTTCACAAAATTGCAAGACCTCCCACAACTTCTCACAAACTTGCTGAATTGCCTCTAAGTGGTTTCTATGGACATCCTCAATCCTAGCTGCACCAGACACCCCTTTGTCCTTAGCCTAAACCAGCCCATACCTCAAAGGACAACAAATCTTGACTTTTTGCAAAACAAGCCATACGAATCAACATAGCCCACACCAACTCCACAGACCTATCACAACTTGATACATGGGCAAAAGGAAACTCATTTCACACAAGAAGCAAGCCTGAAACCACAACATTGCCATAGTTACAAAAAAATCACCTCCTTTGCATTTTCATTCGAAACACTCAGCACAAACCTCAAAACTTAGAAATTCTTCCACCATTCATCTTCAAATCCATCACTGATCACAAACCACCTTTCACTTAGCCCTAAAAACCACCATACACCAAATACGATTTTCCCCCTTTGAATTGAACTTCACTGAACTTCAAAGAGAGGTTGCATACACTTCAGCAAAGCATCAAAGAAGCTCAAGGGAGGTTAGAGGAAGTCATTTGCATCAAGAAGAAGGCCCAGGCAGCTCCATTTGCAAAGCTCCATCTCAGGTATCCTCTTGAAACTTTTTTCCAGAAATCTTTTCTTTAGTTATGAGATGATTAAGCATGCCTCCCTGATTACACTGAGCTTTGTATTTTTAAAAATGGTTGAGAAATGAAGTTGTATGGTTGTTCTGAAATTTCTGCCATTTTTTTAACTTTGATTCGAATCTTGTTTATGAGTGAAAAGAAATGAAGTTTGAGGGTAGGATTGATCTTAGGAAGGTGAGAGGAACCAATCTGGAGCTTTAGAGCTCCAGAAATGGCCTAGGGAGTGTTTTGAGGATTTTCAGGGAAGAGTGTGGTCGGAGAAGATGACCGGAGGTCATTTCCGGCCACCTGAAAGTGATTAACCTAATTAATTAGGGTTAGGGCATAATTTGAATATGGGCCGTTAGATCCCTCTTTCCCGCGTGCAGTGTGTGGTTCAGATTGAATCATTAGTTTTAATTTTAGGATTAATAATTAATTAAATAGGTTTAATGAAATTTGAACCTGGGTCGTCCAGATGCGCGCCCAGTCAACTCTTTTCAAGCTCAGTTCCAATCTCAACCCTCCATCCTGCTTACTTTCATTAATTTTCATTTTTAATTCATTTATTTTATTTTATTTTGTACGAATTTTTAAAAATAGTAAAAAACATTAAAAAATTCTGAAAATATTTATCAAACCTTTTATTAATTTTCAGAACCCAAAAAATATTTTTATTTTTATTTTTTGCATTAAAAGCAATTATTTTTAAATCATTTAAATGCTATTTTTAATTAGTTAATGAGAATTAATTAATTAAAAATACATTTAAGTATTTGAAAATCACACAAAAATTCAGAGAACATTCTTAGGCATTTAGAAGCATTTACAAACTCACCACACAAATTTCTTTTTGGTTTTGATCATACCTTGACATTTTTCAAATGAATTAGGGTTCTTAAACTTGCATATTTTTAACCCTAACTTCAAAAATTCATAACTTTTGAACCAAGTTGAGTTTGTGAATGATTCGTTTTGCATTGTTTTATGCATGTCATCTAGCTTCTAAAAACATTTTTATTTCATTTTTATCTTTCATTTTTAATTTGTTTGGCATTTTTCCTTGAGGATCACCCTTAAAACCCTAGAAACTTAGGAAATTCATAATTTCCTTTAGGTTTAGCTTCTGACCTCCCCCTTTGGATGGTGAACTAGTATAGGTTTAGGGTTCCTTTGAGTGCATTTTCAATTTTTTATCTTATGATTTGCTTCTGTTTTTGAGTTTTGCATCTCACATGTTTATATAACCCTAATTTCTCATCTTATCTTGCATACATCTTGCATATGCTTGCATTCATGAACTTGCCATGACATTTTGTGCATCCACATGATGCATAAGACATCTTAGGACACATCAGAATCATGTTTGATCATTGCATCATCCATTTGCCATGTTATGCTTTCATTTCATTTCATGTGCATTCATGAACTTTCATGCTTCTTACATGCTTCATTTGCATTCCCATCCTTTGTATGATCATTCATATCTCATGACATACCTTTGCATCATCTCTTTGCATCATTAGCATCATGAACATGCTTCTGGTTTTGGTTTTCATCTTTGCATTTCATTTCATTTTTCATTTTATTTCATTTCCTTTTGCTAACTTTTCAGGTGGTAAGTGTTTGAGAAGTGAATTTGCCTTCACTTCTCACAATCTCTTCTCATCTCTCTTATACATCATTGCTGCATTTTGTATGTGTATTAGAGTGAGCTTGCTCATTCATGTTCCCTCCTCACTTTCTCTCTCCAAGCAACTTATCTTCTTAAGTGAAGTAAGTTGACTTGCTTCTTTCTGCGTCTCTTCCTTTCATCCTGCTTCTTCTTTGATGGCTCTCTTGAAGGTCTCTTGCAAGACTCATTAACCCTAGGAACACCCAAGCATGATCACAATTAGGGTTTTATTAGTACCCCCATTAGTTTTACCTTTGTGTCATCTTTGTGTCTTCTCTTCTCACCTCTTAATCAAGGACTAAACCCTTAAGGTTTTAAGACTTTGTGATTAAGGTTATGCCTGTATCCTTCTATTAGGATGGAGTGTATAACTTTAATCCTAAGTGTTAAACCCTTAATGTGTTTAATTCCTTTAATCAATCCACTTTAATAATCACTAAGACATCAAGCTTGTAACTTGGGCCTTACATTAGGGTTCTAATTCTTCCTTAATTGGTTAAGAAGGACTAACCCTAGTGTTAATGGACAAGTCCCCCTCAAGTTGTCTTACAAACCATAAAATTCACTTCTTAATCTTATCATTAACTAAAACCCACTTTAATAAAGGCTTTTTTTTTGTCATGAGGTTAATCCCTAATCATGGATTAAGTTGAGGAGCCTTCCTCAGCTTAAATGTTCTCATCTATTATCCTTCTATTAGGATGGGGTAATGGGTCCATTAAATCCTTGATTATGGCTTAAACTCATTACTTAACACTAAACAAAAACTCCAAAAAAAATCTAAATAATTACAAGTAGGTTAATGATCTTAATCCTATATCATGGTGATTAAGTGTGAGGTGCTTACTTCACACTTAAGGTATTCTCATTACCCCTAATCAGAGGGAAGATGTGATGAGTTTACTAACCCTTGGTTTAGGCTTAAGCTCATTTTCTTATGAAAAAATCCAAAAGCAATAAAAGATTGAAAATACCAAAAACAAACAATAATCGTCTCCTCCGGGATTCTTTTCTCACCTCATTCACTCACAAACGAGAACTCGCATTTTCCGTCTAATGCAAGACAATTAGCACCTAAGCCAGACAGGTCACACACTTGAGCATAGATAAGCAAGCAGTTCATCAGTCAATTTATCTTTCAGTCTCTTTGAGTCGAACTACGGCGTTCTGACTTCCTCATTGCACGAGAGGATACGTAGGCATAACTTAACTGTTATCGAACAAAAGTCTCTATATATCCCCCTCTTCCAGCATTATTCTTTAAGCCTCATTCCTGAGCAATTCACTTCCCCTCTTTGCACTGACACTTGTATTCGTTTCCAGCTTTTTGCACACAGAATAGCACTGACACCTACCCCTTTAAGTGTCGCTCCCGACAAATGACACCAGGGTCAGATGAAGGTACAGACGCGAACGGTCGGCGAAGGGAACAGTGAGAACACACAGCCGTGAACTCACTGGAGAATGAATAGAGTCGCCAGCTAGGCATTTTTATCCCGGAGGAAAGGTAATGCTGCATAAACCTAGAAAGATACGGATAAGACGGTTGCGAACCAGAGAGACTGAGAAAGGGGGTTGGTTACAACCTGGGAAGGTATTAGCACCCAGATTGTCCGTCGTACTCGACGGGATCCACGCTTAAAAGATTTGTGTTTTAAAAGGGTAGTGTCAGTGCAATCTGTGCATAAAAATAGCTGGAAAAGATGTACAGGCGTCAGTGTAAAAGAAGTGAAGCGTATAAATGTACAGTGTCAGTGTAAGGACAGGAGTGAAATGCTCATGACTATGAGGCTAAAGAATGAAGCTGGAAAGAGGGGGAATGAACAGAGACTTTTGTTCGATAACTGTTAAGTTATGCCTACGTATCCTCTCGTGCAATGAGGAAGTCAGAACACCGTAGTTCGACCCAAAGAGACTGAAAGATGAATTGACTTGTGAACTGCTTGCTTGTCAATGCTCAAGTGTATGACCCGTCTGGCTCAGGTGCAAACTGTCTTGCATTAGACGGAAGAAGCAAGTTCTCGTTTGTGAGTGAGTGTGATGAGAAAAGAATCCCGGAGGAGACGATTATTGTTTGTTTTTTGTATTTTCAGTCTTTTATTGCTTGTTGAAGTTTGTCATAAGTTAATGAGCTTAAGCCTAAACCAATGGATTTAGTAAACTCATCACATCTTCCCTCTGATTAGGGGTAATGAGAATACCTTAAGTGTGAAGTCAGATTCTCACACTTAATCACCTTTGATGCAGGATTAAGATCATTAACCTACTTGTGATTATTTGAATGTTTTTGTGGTTTTTGTTTAGTGTTGAGTAATGAGGTTAAGCCATAATCAGGGATTAAACAGACTCATTACACCATCCTAATAGAAGGATAATAGATGAGAATGCTTAAGCTGAGGAAAGCTCCTCAACTTAATCCGTGATTAGGGATTAAACTCATGACAAAACAAAGCCTTTATTAAGTGGATTTTAGTTAATGATAAGATGATGAAGTGATTTTTATGGTTCGTAAGACAACTTGAGGGGGACTTGTCCATTAACACTAGGGTTAGTCCTTCTTAACCAATTAAGGAAGAATTAGAACCCTAATGCAAGGCCCAAGTTACAAGTGTGATGTCTTGATGATTATTAGATGGATTAATTAAGAGATTTAAACACATTAAGGGTTTAACACTTGGGATTAAAGTTATACACTCCATCCTAAGAGAAGGATGCAGGCATAAGCTTAATCACAAAGCCTTAAAGCCTTTAGGGTTTAGTCCCTGATTATGAGATGAGAAGAGAAGACTCAAAAGAGAGACACAAAGGTAAAACTATGAGGGGGAGACTAATCAAAACCCTAATTCATTGTCATGCTTGGTTGATCCTAAGGTTTGTGAGGTTTTCAAGAACAATCTTCAGAGGAGCCACCAGGAAGCAGATGAATAAGATCAAGAGAAGCAAAGTGACTTGCTTCATTCAAGAAGTCAAGTCACTTGAAGAAAGAAAGTGGGGGGAAGAAGAATGAGCAAGCTCAAACTCAAACACAAATAAAATGCAGCAATGGATGCAAGAGAGATGAAAAGAAAAGTTATGAGAAGTGAAGGCAAATTCACCTCTCAAGTTTACTTACCACCTGAAATGTTAGAAAGGAATGCAATGCAATGCAAGATGAGATGAAATGATATGATGCTAAGCAAAACCAGAAGCATGTTGATGATGATGATGATGTTATGAGGTGTTGCAAACATGAGGCAAGCATATGGAAATGTTCATACAAGATTATGAATGCAAATGATGCAAGTTAAGGAGCATGAACAAGCATGAAATGTTATGAAGTATACAAGACAAATGGCATGGCAAATATGTAATGCAATGATCAAATATGCTTTCTATATGTCTTAAGATGTCAAATGAATCATAAGCATGCACAAAATGCAAAGACAAGTCATGTTATGCAAGAGAATGCAAGAAGAATGCAAGAGAAAGCCCAAATTAGGGTTTATGGATCAAACATCAAACCAAAACCAAAAACAGAAACAAACCCTAAGGTAAAAAATGGAAAATGGTACCCAAGGAAACCCTAAACCTATAATAAACCACTGCCCAAAGGGGAACTCTCAACTCTCAACCAAACTCAAGATATGAATTTTCTAAGTTATTAGGGTTTTTTAGGGTTCTTACCAAAAGAAATGCCAAACAATTAGAAAATGAAGAAACAAATCATGGCCATTTTACCCTAGAAACTACATGCCAAACACAAAACAAAGCAAAAAGAATCAATGTCCAAACCTTCTCCAATAGGCAGAAATGAATTTTTGAACTCATGATCAAAATAATGCATAAAAAATGATTTAATTCAATGAAAAATTCTTAAAATGCATCAAGATCAAAAAAGAAATTTGGTTTGAAGGTTGGACAATGTTTCTAAATGTCTTAGAACATTTCATGAATTTTTTTTGTAATTTTTAAATACCTAAAAGTATTTTTAATTAATTAATTCCCATTAATCAATTAAAAATAATCTTTTAAATATTTAAAAATACTTTTTTAATGATAAAAAATGAAATAAAAATATTTTTGTGTCATAAAAATTATTAAAACTCAGAGGAAAAAGTTTCATAATTTTTATGTATTTTTTGCTATTTTAAAATAATTGTACAAGTTTAATGAAATAAAATGAATTAAAAATCAAATAAAAAAGAAAGTCAAAGGAAAGGATGGCTGAGATTGATTCTGAGTTTGAAAGTGTTGACTGGCGCGTGAATGAAGGGTGTGGATTGCACCTGACTTAATTAGTTTAATTACGAATTAATTAAAGCTAATGAGAGAGATTAGGGCAAATGAAATGATCTGGGCCATCCAAAAGAGAGGGAAGTCAACAGGTCAACGCACATCCATGGCTCAAATTCAAACTAGAGTTAATGACCTGAGATTAGGGTTTAATGACTCAGGTGGCCGGAGAAGACTTCCGGTCGTCTTCTCCGGCCAGCACCTCACCGGGAAACTCACCAACTCCCTCAAAACGTAACAAAAACAAAATCTATGAATTGGGAAATGATCTCCAACCTCTCACGAATCAAACCCCTCTCTCAAAACAAATTTATTCTTCCTAAACAAGCTGAATCGAAGAGAACAAGTTCTAGGGCACGCAAGCTTCAGAGACAAATTAAATACTCAAAACAAAACCATTTCAAAAACTAAGAACATCAGGATGATCAGTGAATCACATAGAACAAGTTTGTAACAAGAAAAATGATTTCTGGAAAAATTAATTTCAAGCTACCTGAGATTTGGAGCTTTCAACTTGAGGACTTTCTGGCCACTTCCTTCAGTGCAAACTGCTCCACTTGGTCTCCAGAAGATGTTTGAATGCTCAAAAGAAGTTTGAGCTGGCTGGATAGTGAGATTCGAAAGCTCCTGCTCAAGCTTGGTCAGAAATGGCAATGGAGTTTCTGGAGGTTTCAGGCCATTGTGAATGATGGTTTGTGATCCTGAGGATGAATGGAGAAGGTCTGGAGTGTTTGTTGGTGTGTTTGTGGTTTGTGGAAGGAGATTCGATTGAAACTGCAAAATGAAGTGAGAAATGGCAGTGAGATGTTCAGGCTGTTTCAGGCTTGTGTTCTTGGTGCTGGGTGGTCTATGGAGCAAGGTGAGTTGAATGGTGAAGAGGGTTTGAATGTTTGCAAGCTGTGTATGCAGATTCGAAGCAACTTGCAATTGGGAGTGTTTTTGTGAATGTGTTGAATGAGGATGCTTCAGGCTGGCTTTCTCATATCTTTGGCTTGCCAAGGGATATTGTATTATAATCCTATAGGTCAGATGATGTGACCTGGCCTATAGTGATTGGTAAGTTTACTTTTGCTCAAAATCCACTTTATGTGTAAGAGAGGTATGGTGAAGTGCTAGCTTGGTACAAAGCATGGGCTGGCGCAGCAAGGGTGAGGGAGAGGTCTAGCAAAGCTCAGCATCCAAGGCTGCAAGGTGTAAGAAGAATGATCATGAGTTTTTGCAAGTTGTGGCCTTTAGTTCACATGTGACTTCTTTTGCCTAACCAAACATAAACCATAGGCATTCTTGGTCCAAATCTGATTTTTTAGGGCTTAGAGAATGTTTATGTGCTGGTTTGATGCCAATTAGAAGTTGCAATTTGACTTAGCACATGATTTTGCAATTTTCACACTTGGTGCATATCTTGAAAATAAGTGATTTTTGCCAACTTTGCATTGCCATAACTTTTGATCCAAGAAGAGTTTGATCATGTTCTTGTACTTTTTAAAAAGGGAAAAATGAGATCTACAACTTTCATGACCAAAGTTTTTCCATTTGAAGCCTTTTTGGATCAAGAATCAAGGCTTGAAAAATGACCTAAAATGATGCATTCTTGAAAAGTCAACTATACCCAAAAAGTCAACATTTGCAAAAACCCTAAATTCTTGATTTCTATGAACTTCAACCTTCTTCCATGATCAAATAAAGATCATATGCACTCAAAATAATGAAGATCACCCATTGGTTGGGTCATTGGGGCCTCAGATGCCCTGATTTTACACTGACTTGTCCAGAAAGTCAACCTTTGATCAGATGACTTCCCCATGGAATTTCTTCATGAAAATTGATATGCATACTCCCTATACCATATAGAGACCAATGGAAACAAGAATGACCAAAAAATTTGGAGTTATGGCCTCTGAAACCAAAACCCTAATTTTAGGTCAACTGTGCAGTTCATCCTGGCTCTGCATCCACTCAAACCCTAGTTCTTGTGATTCCTCTGCATTTTTGACTTTGAAGAGATGGAATATGACATAAGAACACACATGGACCCCTTTGAGTTGATTGGTGGCCTTTGGAATGGCTCAAGATGCTTTGGGATTGCTCAGATCACAAACCCTAGGTGCAGATGCCTTAGAAACTATGCAGTGAATCAAAAATGAGATGTGTGTTTATGCACATGAGGATGATCACAAGCCATGGTGTGAATGGGTGAGGGCAAATTTGGGGTGTTTACAGCTGCCCCTATTCAAACATGAGTTAGCTGTGCAGGATGTAAGCAACGGCTTAACAGGCAAACAAGATAACTTGTGGTTGAATACCAAAGACAGTCCAAAATTTGCACTCACAGAATGAAGAAGAAAAGGGATATAGATTGTATATGAAAAATAAAGTATATTGTAAAGTGTAGGCGACGGAGGACGACCGTCGAGCAGAGGACGACTGCTGGGTAAAGAGCAATGACGGGGACGGCCGACATGCTGGGAAAAGTGCGTGAAGATAAAGCAATGACGGGGACGGCCGACATGCTGGGGATAGAAGGTAAAGCTAAGACGGGGACGGCCGACTAGCTGGGGAAAATAAAATCGTGATGGGGACGGCCATCAAGATAAAGCTGTAAAATTCTCTGAGGATTAATGAAACATGACGGGGACGGCCATCAAGTTCATAAAGGTAAAGTAACCAACGATGGGGACGGCCATCGGGCTAAAAGGAAAAGGGACCACGACGGGGACGGCCATCGGGTTAAAGAATAAATGAAATAAACAGATGATGGGGTACGACCATCAAAGGTGAAGGACGATCACCTAGCAGGGTACGGCTGCTCTGTTGGGGATAAAAGAAATATGATGGGGACGGCCATCAAAGGTGGAGGACGACCACCTGGCAGGGTACGGCTGCCGGAAATATCAACGATGGGGACGGCCATCGGATAGAAAAGGTCAACGATGGGGACGGCCATCGGACGAGCATGATGGAGGACGACCATCAAGAAGTGGAGGACGACCACTCAGCAGGGTACGGCTGCTCTCGGGGTTTCTCATGACATAGGACGAATGCCAGATAACCAAAATCAACAATGGGGACGGCCATTGGATAAAATGATGAAGGACGATCATCAAAAGGTGGAGGACGACCACATAGCAGGGGACGGCTGCTAAAAAAAAAAATCAACGATGGGGACGACCATCGGATGAGCATGATGGAGGACGACCATCAAGAAGTGGAGGACGACCACTCAGCAGGGTACGGCTGCTCTCAGGGTTATCATGACACAGGACGAGTGTCTGATAAAAGAAAATGCTTTGTTGGCGATCTACTGGGGAATAGTAAACACGGACGAGCATTTACATCCAAGAAACAAAAGGTATAAGTGTTTGGTATTGTGTATAGATTAAAGATGCGGACGAGCATCCTTAAGACTATGATACGGACGAGTATCACGTAGAAACAAACTGACACATGTTCAGAGATGATGATACGGACGAGTATCAACTGGTTAACAAAGAACACGGACGAGTGTTGCATCTGAAAGAATTCTTCTGGGGAATAGTAGACACAGACGAGTATCTATATTCAAGGAGACATAAGTGTTTGACACGGTGTACGGATTAAAGATGCGGACGAGCATCCTTAAGACTATGATACGGACGAGTATCATGTAGAAACAAACACTAGACGCAATGTTCTGAGATGATGATACGGACGAGTACCAACTGGTTAACAAAGAACATGGACCAATGCCGAATCTGTGGGGATATGAGTGATGGTGTATACAAGATACGGACGAGTATCTGTATAAGTGTATCATGAGTAGTGAGTATGTATAGATGAGTATTTTAACTGCTGGGGGGGATGACACAGACGGGTGCCAAGAAAGAAAAGTGTAATATGAACAAGTATCTGCTATACAAAGTCTAGGCGACTGCGCTGGGGATATGACACGGACGGGTGTCAGGGAAGTGTATATAAGGTATGTGTGAGTGCAAAGAGGATGTCTTTGGCTTTCTGCTGGGGTATGACACGGACGGGTGTCAGGACGTATCTGTAATACGGGTGATCTTGTTCGTAAAGATGTTCAGGCGACTTTACTGGGGAGTGATGACACGGACGGGTGCCAAAAGGTGTATATACTGGTGTTCGTGATTGGAGAGGCAACTGCTTTAGCTGGGACCCTGGTGGGGATTTTTGTGTATTGTATTCTGTATCCTGACGGATTATCATTATTTACAAGTGTTCGATTCACAACATGACTTACGATTATGCTATGCATTTGATTTTTGCCGTAATGCTCCGTATTGGACGGAATGCTACGCTCTGGGGGATAGTATGATGCGAATGCTATGATTATGCAAAGAGGCACAGCTCCGGGATTCGGATCCCGTTGCTGCGAAGATCTCTGGTTGATCTGCTTGAAGTGAACATCCCAGCTGGGGATGAGATCATTGGTAGATCTAGTGATGTATCTGTTTGGGGATATAGGTCACTGATTGACATATCCTTATAATACGGGACCCAGCTGGGGTTTGTAGAAGCTTTCTTCACTCTGTTGTGATCTTCTATGCGCTGCTCTTCTGGATAGAGGCTGGAGATTCTGTGGGGAGATGATTCCCTGACTCCTGCATCTTGCTGAGGAATAGTGGTTGGTACTACAGCTGGGGAATGCTGTTGGTAACTCAGCTGGGGAGAGTAGTGAGAGGCAACTCGGCTGGGGAGAAAACATCTTGAGTGTTAAGCCTGTTTGCTGATTCGCCAGCCTGCTGGACTGTAGCTTATATGCCCCAAGTTGCGTTCCGGATACCTGCAATCCTGCAAAGATAAGGAGACGCACAAAAGGTCCCGAGGTATCCTTTACTGGATTCCGTCATAGGAGATAAGTACTTTCGAGAGTAAGTATATTCCCTGTAAGCATGTGCTTTTATTTATTTTTAGAGAAAGGCATCTGTACTTATGCAATTGTGTTTTTAGGGATATCAGACAATTCTTTGCAAAACATAAATGTAAAACGAAACATGACTGAAAATCTGATTTTATTAATTCATGTGCCCTGAATTGGCAAGATACAGTCAAAGAAACATATCTCCTGAAATGAGGAGATTGTTACAAATTGAGAAACAAAGTGTTGGCGATGTTGACGACGCTTCCGAGGAGCTTCCTCTTCTGCTATGACTCGTATGACAATGACGTTCTTCTCGTCTTGCTTTCTGGAGAGAGTTGATTCTGATTGAAGCTTGATCCTTTGGAGCTTACCAAGTTGTAGGTGATACAGACGAATTCAGAATGCAGTTGTTCGCTTATTCCCTTATTTTGCATGGATCGCCCTTTCGGGTTTTCAATCCATCGGGATACCCATTTTTGCCTGAGTTGTCCAATGCGGCTTTTCAACTCAGCGGGTGTACATTTTTTGTTTATTTCCCTTATTTTTGCCCGAGTCTTTTATTCTGTTTTTGACTCGCCGGGATGCCCTATTTTTGCCTGGACTTACATTCTGTTTTTATGTCCAGCGGGTCATTTTATGCGAAGTATTTTTTAACTGCATCTGAATTCACAGGGGACGGGAAATCTTCACCATCCATGGTGCTGAGCATCAGTGCTCCGCCAGAGAAAACTTTCTTTACAACAAATGGTCCTTCATAATTTGGAGTCCATTTGCCCCTGTGGTCTGTATGAGGAGGGAGGATTCTTTTCAACACAAGATCCCCTACTTGGTACCCTCGGTGCCTGACTTTCTGATCGAAGGCCTTCTTCATTCTCTTCTGATATAACTGCCCATGACAGATTGCAGCCAATCTTTTCTCTTCAATCAGGCTCAATTGTTCGAATCGGGACCGAACCCACTCTGCTTCACTCAGTTTAACATCCATCAATACCCGTAAGGAAGGCAATTCAACTTCAACAGGTAGGACTGCTTCCATACCATACACAAGCTGATACGGCGTTGCCCCAGTGGATGTTCTGATTGATGTGCGGTACCCATGCAAGGCAAACGGTAGCATTTCATGCCAGTCTTTGTAAGTGACTACCATCTTCTGCACAATCTTCTTAATGTTCTTATTTGCTGCCTCAACAGCGCCGTTCATCTTTGGCCTGTAAGGAGAAGAATTGTGATGTTGGATCTTGAAGTCCCGGCATAATTCAGCCATCATCTTGTTATTTAAGTTGGAACCATTATCAGTAATGATTCGCTCGGGCACTCCATACCGACAGATGATATCTCTCTTCAGAAATCGGGCTACCACTTGTCTTGTAACATTTGCATATGAGGCTGCTTCAACCCACTTGGTGAAATAATCAATGGCGACCAGGATGAATCTGTGACCATTCGAAGCAGTTGGCTCAATCTTGCCAATCATGTCGATGCCCCACATGGCGAAGGGCCATGGTGAAGACATGATGTTTAAAGGATTAGGAGGCACATGCACCTTATCTGCGTAGATCTGGCATTTGTGGCATTTTCTGGCGTAAGCACAACAGTCTGCATCCATTGTGATCCAGTAATAGCCTGATCTTAACAACTTTTTAGCCATGGCATGCCCTCCAGCATGGGTACCAAAAGATCCTTCGTGCACTTCATGCATCAACGAATCTGCTTCTGTCTTGTCAACACATCTGAGGAGTACCATATCAAAGTTCCTTTTGTATAAAGACCCATCAGTGTTCAGAAAGAAACTTCCAGCAAGCCTTCTCAAAGTCTTCTTATCATTGGAAGATGCCCCAGGTGGGTATGTTTGATCCTCCAAGAAGCACTTAATGTCATGGAACCAAGGCTTATCATCTTTGACAACATCTGCTGCAAATACATATGTTGGTCTGTCAAGTCTGGACACTGAAATCTGAGGTACGAAGTTAGCAGCTTGAACTTTGATCATGGATGAAATGGTAGCAAGAGCGTCTGCAAACTGATTCTCGTCCCGAGGGATATACTCAAGCTTGACTGTTGTGAAGAAAGTCAATAACCTCCTTGTATAATCCCTGTAAGGTATCAGATGATCTTGGTGGGTGTACCATTTCCCGTTGGTTTGATTGACTACCAAAGCTGAATCTCCGAATACGGTCAATGTCTTGATCCTGAGGTCAATAGCTTCCTCAAGACCCATAATGCAAGCTTTGTATTCAGCTTCGTTGTTAGTGCAGTTGAAAGTGAGTTTTGCCGAGAAAGGCATGTGAACTCCTTTAGGTGTAATAAGTACTGCACCAACACCGCGACCATTCATGTTAACAGCCCCGTCGAACATCATAGTCCATTCTTCCTCCGGGTCAGGCCCTTCAGTGTGAATAGGCTCTTCATGATCTTTTGCTTTAATGAACATGATGTCTTCATCAGGGAAGTCAAATCTCATAGGCTGGTAGTCATCGATAGGTTGCTCAGCAAGATATTCAGATAGCACACTGCCTTTGATGGCTTTCTGAGAAGTGTACTGTATGTCGTATTCTGTGAGAATCATCTGCCATCTTGCAACCCGTCCGGTAAGAGCTGGCTTCTCGAAAATGTACTTAACTGGATCCATTTTTGAGATTAACAAGGTAGTGTGGGTCAACATATACTGCCTCAGTCGGCGAGCAGCCCACGCTAAAGCACAGCAAGTTTTCTCGAGCAGTGAATAACGCTGTTCACAGTCGGTAAACTTTTTGCTTAGGTAGTATATTGCATACTCTTTTCGACCAGACTCATCATGCTGACCTAGTACACACCCCATTGACTCTTCTAATACTGTCAAGTACATAATCAGAGGTCTTCCTTCAACTGGCGGCATGAGGATAGGAGGTTCCTGCAGATACTCCTTGATCTTGTCAAAAGCCTTCTGGCAATCTTCGTTCCACCTGACCGTTTGTTCTTTTCTTAACAACTTAAACAAGGGTTCGCAGGTTGCTGTGAGGTGAGATATGAACCGTGAAATGTAGTTCAATCGACCTAAGAACCCCCGAACTTCTTTCTCAGTTTTCGGTGCAGGCATCTCTTGAATAGCCTTGACCTTATCAGGGTCAACCTCAATCCCTTTCTCGCTTACAATAAAGCCCAGCAGCTTACCGGATCGCACCCCGAATGTGCACTTGTTGGGGTTCAGCTTTAGTTGGTATTTCCTCAGACGCTTGAACAACTTCAGCAGATTCACCAGGTGATCTTCCTCTGTAAGGGACTTGGCGATCATATCATCCACATAACATTCTATTTCTTTGTGGATCATATCGTGGAATAGTGTCACCATAGCCCGTTGATATGTTGCACCAGCATTCTTCAGTCCGAATGGCATCACTTTGTAACAGAACGTGCCCCAAGGTGTAATGAATGTTGTCTTCTCCATGTCTTCAGGTGACATCTTGATCTGATTGTACCCTGAAAATCCGTCCATGAAGGAGAATACCGAGAACTGAGCCGTGTTATCCACCAATACATCAATGTGAGGTAATGGGAAGTCATCTTTCGGGCTGGCTCTATTCAGATCCCGGTAGTCAACACACATTCTTACTTTGCCGTCTTTCTTAGGCACAGGTACTATATTGGCAACCCACGGCGGATAGCTAGTTACAGCAAGGAACCCGGCGTCCCATTGCTTTTGTACCTCTTCCTTAATTTTCATAGCCATGTCTGGGCGAGTTCGGCGCAGCTTCTGTTTGACCGGTGGGCATTCTTCCCTCAAAGGCAGCTTGTGCATCACAATGTCGGTATCCAACCCTGGCATATCTTGGTAGGACCAAGCAAACACATCAACATACTCTTGAAGCAGATCTATCAGTTGTCTCTTCACTGAGTCTTGCAGGCAGGCCCCGATTTTAACTTCTTTCACGTCTTCGTCAGTACCAAGATTAATCACTTCAATCTCCTCCTGATGAGGAGTAATAACCTTTTCCTCTTGTCTCAACAAACGGGCTAGCTCTTCAGGAAGCTCATATTCTTCATCAACCCCTTCATCAGCTTGATTGATCGGATTGTCAAAGTCATACGATGTCATAGCCGTGCTGTTGTCGGTGCTGTCAGGAAGGCACTCTCTGCAAGGGTTAAGTTTGTTCATTTTAGTGATTGATTTTAATCTTGCTTTAGAAAAAGAGTGAAATGAAGTTATCATTTTGAAAACACCGCCATTTATTTTTGTACAAAAAGAAAAATGGAAAAAACAGTGAGCAGAAAAGAAGAAGACTCGTTTGCAAAAAGATGTCTGATATTTCATTAATTTAATCTTGTTTGCACAAAAGTACAGATGGCCCTGATTACAAAATGAGTCTTGTCATCTTGGGCAAGATGCAAGACTTTGATGCATGCTATGAAAATACAGGAAATAATAATTACTCTGCATGAGTAACTCTTATAATTTCCTGGGAAGACCAGTTCGAGACACTGCTCCCCGGGATCTTTGGACGAATCCAATTCTCCAGATTGCGCTCCTCTTCCAGCTCGTCTTCCAGACAGTTGATAGCATCGGGGGTAAGCATCCCCCCACTGACAAAACCCGGCTCTGCAGCAGCCTTTGCTTGATGTTGAGTTGGTTTGTAACCCAACCCAAACTTGTCCTTCTTCTCCTCCACAGCTAAAACCTTGCCCCAGCCTAGGGCAGTTCCTTCCTCAACAACCTTCCGGGCTTGTTGGTATGACGACATTGGAGTACCAGATACAGCAGATGCCTCATTCACATTCAAAGCTTCAAACCCCTGGCTCATTGTTTCATGGATCTCCCCATCCATTTCAATGTACTTATAGGTTGCCAGGTGGCTGACAAAAATGTCCTCCTCTCCACAGATTGTGACAACTTGGCCTTCCCACTCAAATTTTAACTTTTGGTGAAGGGTAGACGTTATTGCGCCGGCGGCGTGAATCCAGGGTCTACCCAACAAACAGCTGTAGGCGGGCTGAATGTCCATCACATAAAAGATAGTTTTAAAGGTCTGTGGGCCAATTGTCACAGGCAGCTCAATCTCTCCCAGAACCGATCTCTTCGAACCATCAAAGGCTCTTACCACCAGGTTGCTGGGTCTCAATGCCAATCCATCATATTCTAACTTCACCAGAGCCTTCTTTGGTAAGACATTCAGGGAAGAACCTGTGTCCACCAGCACATGAGAAAGGACAGCTCCTTTGCATTCCATGGTTATGTGCAAGGCTTTGTTGTGATTGCGGCCATCCGCTGTCAAGTCAGAATTGGTAAACCCTAGCCCATTGCTAGCAGTAACATTTCCAACCACGGTTTCCAATTGGTTGACAGTAATCTCCTCAGGCACGTAAGCTGCGTGCAAGACTTTAAGTAGTGCATTCCGATGGGCTTCGGAGCACATAAGCAGTGAGAGGATAGAGATTTTGGATGGCGTCTGGTGAAGCTGATCCACAATTTTATAATCACTCTTTTTGATGATTCGCATAAACTCATCAACTTCCTGATCGAATGGAGTTTTCAAGGCTTCTTTGGTAGCTGGATCTTCCTGCACCGGGCCTTTTCCCTTTGCCTTGGCAGCAGCTTCTGCTTCGGCAGTAGGTCTTTGAACTTGTGAAGCAAAGAGGCGTCCGCTTCGAGTGAAGCCTCCGCCTCCCCCCACATTATCTACTTGTGGTGCAGGTGCTGACGTTTCAAGAGTGATTCTTTTCCCTTCGCAATACAAGTCAGAGCCATAGTGCCAAGGAATGGCCCTATCGCTTTCATATGGTACTGGTCCAGGCACCGTGACAGTGACTGGACTGATTGCTGCTGCTGAAGGGACTGTTATTGTTTGTGGATCATAAAAGATTGTAACTGGTGCTCTGGCGGGAGCAGCACCTTCTGAATGGTAGGCGGAATTATTTTCAGGATCGTAGAATATGGTAACAGTGGAGACATCTTCATGATTGATCGCTGGTGTTGTAGGAGGTATTGTTGGAAGGACTGTTGTTGTTGTTGATGGAGAGTCGAAATGGAATGAAGCTGAAGTTGTAGCAGGAGAAACTGTTGAAAACTGATCATTTGGGAGGACAGATGAAGTACTGGTTGATGTTGCTGGTGAATTATCGGGAACAATAGTTGCTGCAGTTGTAGGAGGGTCTGAAACCGTTGTTGATGAAGTTGTCGGATTTGCCGGAAATGATGTAGTGATCTGGAGCAGGCCACTCTGAATAAGGCTGTCAATGCCATTCCTTAGGTCCTCACACCCATTCCATGAAATATTGCAGTAGGGGCACCCTAGTTCACACCCCGGGAATATATTGCTTTCACGGAGTTGAGCTTTGATTTCCACCAATGGCGTCCTGATCTGATCCACACTAGTTATTAAATAAGACGGTTGGTCTTCTTCAATAGCGTTAATTCGAGGACCACCATGGTTTGGCATAGGGTTTTTATTGACATTGGGCGGAGGTGCAAAATTCAGAGCCTTGGAGTCTACCAAGTCTTGTACCTTCATATGCAGGGCCCTGCATTTTTCTGTACTGTGACCAGGTGCGTTTGAATGAAAAGCACACCTAACATTGGAGTCATAGTTTCTTGGTAGACTGTTGGGATCCGGAGGTGCCAACGTTCTTAGCTCAACTAGGTTGAGTTTCAGAAGCTGTGGCAGCAAGGCAGCATACGGCATTGGGATCGGGTCGATCACTCGGTTAGCTTGTGATGACCTTTGTTGGAATGGCCTCTGTTGATTGTTGTTGTTGGTGTTGTTGTTGTTGAAGTTCCTTGGAGGATACTGATTCTGGTGATACTGAGGCTGTTGTTGGAAGTTTTGTTGAGGAGGCTGATAGACAGGTTGAGGATGAGCTGGAGCAGGGATGGTGATTGCTGCTATGGACCTCTGAGCATATTGGGGCCTACCCCTGTTTGAATGGATGGCATTGGTCTCGCCAGTTCTTCTCGGGCCTGCAAAAGGCTTTCTTGTACTACTGGACGAGCTTGCACCGTTGTCTGAGATCTTTCCCATTTTTAACAAGCTTTCAATTCTCTCCCCGGCTATGACAACATCTGCAAAGCTAGTGGAAGAGAAAGCAGCCAACCTGTCAATATACGTTCCCTGAAGAGTGTTCATAAACATGTCTGCCATTTCTCTCTCAGACATTGGTGGTTGAACGGCAGCAGCCAATTGCCTCCATCTCTGGGCATATTCTCGGAAACTTTCCCTTGACGACTGTGACATTCCCATTAGGAGAGTCCTGTTGGGCGCCATGTCTAAGTTGTATTGATACTGTCGGATGAAGGCCTCTGCCAGGTCCTTCCAGCATCTTACAGTTGCCCTTGTCAAATGGGAATACCATTCCCTTAATGCTCCAGTCAAGCTATCTTCGAAGTAGAACATCCAAAGCTTCTCATCCATTGTATAGGCCTTCAGCCTTCCCAGAAATGATTGTAGATGAGTCCGGGGGCATGAAGTCCCATTATACTTTTCGAAACCGGGAGGTTTGAACTTATGGGGGATCCTGACCCCGTCTACCAATCCCATGTCCATGACGTCGAAGCCCAAAGAATTTTGAGACTCCAGTGATCTCAACTTCTCAGCTATTTCTTCCAATCGTCTATCATAAGTTTCCTCTCCAGCACCCATTACTGTAAATTGGTCCTCCTGAGGATCTTCTTGAAGTACTCTCCCTGCTGTGGCAGTCCCTTGTATATTGACTGGGATGTTGGCCTCTGGATGGAGATGGGGTCCGAAAACCGGGGGATTGACATGAGGTTGGACCCTCTCGTTGTTACTTGTGCCTGCAGTCCCCACATGGGGCTCCTCTTGATTCCTCCCTTCTACCAAAGCTCTGAGCCTCTCCTGGCTTTGAGCTAAGTTGTTCATCACTTCCATGAACTGTGTTATCTGAGTTCTCATCTCCACCCTTTCGTTGGCCATCTGGTTTCTGACCTCCGTAAGGTCCTGCTGCATCTGATCCATCTGAATTCCCGGAAGGTTGTTTCTAGTTGGGTACCTGTGTGGCCTGTTGAGAGGAAATACCCGGCGGCGAGCAATAATTCCTGAATATCACAACAGAGGTTAGCAACAACAAAACAAAAACCTACAAAACAAACAAAAGGGTTAGCATGCAATGCAGTTATGCTTATTTGCTCTCAAGGTATCCGGTTTGGCCTTCAGTTTTGACCCTTCCAGACCCTTGAAGATGCTGCTGTTGAAGTTGCTTTTGAAGTAACCCAGATGGAAACTAACACAAATATATTACAAAATGCGAAATAATACAACTTGTTCATTTTACAACACAAGCCCTTAAAGGGGTCAAAGTACATCACAAAAGCAAAAGTACATGGAATAGAAACAACAACAAGCAAATGATCAAACTCCAAGGCCAAACTCATCCTCACGAACTTCCTTGAGAAGTGCTTTGGTCACAGGATCAGCCGGACGCTCCGTGAGACCTCTGATGAGAAGGTTTCTTGTTGCAACAGCTGCAGTCAACTTCTTGTTCTGGCTTTGATCTTTGGACTTCTTCACTCCAGCTTTGACTTTTAGTTCTGATACCTCCCTCTGGGCTGCTACCAGGGCTTCTTCCATTTGCTCCATCTTGTCCTGAACTCTCTTGTCTTCTAGAGTACGAGCCTCAGTGATCCGGACCCACCTGGCCTGACTTTCCTTCAAATATAAGTCTGTTCTTGCTCTTTGGAACTGGGCTTCTTTACAAGCATTCTTCAGAATCTGTTCACCAGCCTTAGACTTGTTGATATAATCTCCAGACTTCTCAATTTTAGTCAAGTGTTCCACTCTCAACTTCTCCAATCTCTCAATCTCCCTCATACCTTCACTCCTCTCCCTGAGGGTCTTCTGCAAAGCCTGGGTTAACTTCTCATTTCTTTCCTTCAAGCTTTCAAACTCCTCCAGACTGATAGTGGCAGGGGGTGGTGCTGAAGATGACTCAGGCATGTCTTCTATGGTGAAGGGCATTCCAAAGAATTGGGCCCTGGCATGGGACCACTCATAATATTGTGCTGATGCCACATTATTGCACTTACCCAGAATGGTGCTTCCCTTGGTTTGAACATGATCCCAGGCCCAGGTAGCCTGCCTAACAACATCCAAACTAATCTTGTTCTCACAGTAGAGGGTCTCAACCAGGTCCTGCTCCCTAGGAGTATGAACTAGTGCATAGCCCAATTACCTCTTGAACAGCAGAGGGTTGTAGTTGATACTTCCCTTAACTCCTATTAAGGGCACATTGGGGAAGTGCCCACAGCTTGTAATGATATCTCTGCCCTTGGTGCTTTGAGTACACCATCTGATGTCTGCTGAAGTGAGAGTAGTGAGCCTCTTAGCCCAGTTGCTTTGCTGATGAGGATTTAGGAATGCATCTGTCCTGGGTAAATGCTTAAGAAGCCAAGCATGGAATAATGGAGCACAAATCCTCACTAATCTTCCTCTCTGCTTTTCATTCCTCTGATGCACTGAATAATAAAGATCCCCCAATAAAGTTGGCACTGGGTTCTTCAGGATGAACAGATGGATTGCATTCTTGCTAATGAATCGAGGCTCATCTGCAAACAACACAATTCCATATACACTTAAGGCCAACAGAGCACAAACAGCTCTCCATTCCTCCTGGGAAGCCTTCAGACTAGCTTGAGAAATCAAGAAGTCAAGATGAAAACCAGGGATCCCAGCTTTAGAGGTCATATGCTGCTCAATCAAAGCAGGTTCCAGGTGCAAAGCTTTTGCTATCTCTCCATTGCTGGGAAAGACCATTTCAGGGTTGAAAGGGATTTCCCTCTTGATAGGCAAACCAATCAAAGATGAGTATTCTTCTAAAAGAGGCCCCAACTGGAAGTCTTGAAAGGTGAAACATCTCAATGGGGGGTCATAAAACTGAATGCAGGTGTGGATCAAACTCCTCTGTGCAGGGTCCAGATCCATAACCATGTCCAGTATATCTCCATAACTCTCCCTGAACAAGGGTATGTGATCTGGAGTGATCAGGGTTTGGATCCTCCTGATGTCTGATAAGTCTGGTTGGAAGAAATGATAGGTGATGTTGCTTTTCTTTGGAGCCATAAGTGCTGAGACTGAGTAGAATGCTGATGAAGATGCTGAGGAAGAGGGCCACTGATTGGCTGGTGCTGGTGAAGACAGGTCTAAGCTGCAGATGGGGTCAAAACCAAAACCAGATGAAGGTGGATACCCTGAAACACAAATAAGCAAATGTTAACATGATGCAATGAGTATGTATGCAAATGAAATGCAAGGGTCTGTGACTGAGCTGGATCTGATTAACTGCCTTGATATAGATCCATGTGTGTTCAAGAATTCCGGATGGAGGTCTATAAATCCAGTAACCAGGGTAGGGGGACTCAAATAAAGAGCCACATGTCCAAGGTTTTAGAATCACAAGAACTGTCCAACATGGAGTATTCTTAACAAAGTCAAAGTAACAGGGTATTCTGAGGTCAAGGTACCTGCAAACCTGTAAACAGCCCAACCCCCTCACAGGTGGTGATCTAGAACAAGGATCCTCAGACTTGGATCAGTTATGAGAAGTGTAAACACTTCTAAGCCGGAGGTACAGTGTTTACAATAACCATAACAATTCCTCCTCTAATTCACCTCAGTTTCTGAAGGTCAAAACTAAAGTTCATCCAGACTTAGCAGGCTTCCCAGATAGCCCTAGCATTGCAGGAAATCTGCAACACAGAGTTCTCAAGAAGAAACCCATATCTGAACCGTGTTTCATATTCCCGCACCAGACCGAAATGGAATGGGAAAGAATATGATCCACTCTAGCCTAGGTGTCACTCAGGTCCCAGGTATAGGACCTTAACTCTCAATGAATCACCCTCCCACCAAGGCAAACAACAGATCCAGCCAGCAACAATGACAATATGATATATAAATGCAGTAAAGAAAGCAGTAAAGTAACTGTACATAAAGCAATAAACAAAAATAAATACAAGCACAAACAAGCACATAACACCCCAGTAAACACAAATCAAACAAGCGCTAGGAGGAACCCACAAAAAGAACCAGAAGCCCTGGTTGCAGTATAGGCGTCCCCAGCAGAGTCGCCAAGCTGTCGCTCCCGACAAATGACACCAGGGTCAGATGAAGGTACAGACGCGAACGGTCGGCGAAGGGAACAGTGAGAACACACAGCCGTGAACTCACTGGAGAATGAATAGAGTCGCCAGCTAGGCATTTTTATCCCGGAGGAAAGGTAATGCTGCATAAACCTAGAAAGATACGGATAAGACGGTTGCGAACCAGAGAGACTGAGAAAGGGGGTTGGTTACAACCTGGGAAGGTATTAGCACCCAGATTGTCCGTCGTACTCGACGGGATCCACGCTTAAAAGATTTGTGTTTTAAAAGGGTAGTGTCAGTGCAATCTGTGCATAAAAATAGCTGGAAAAGATGTACAGGCGTCAGTGTAAAAGAAGTGAAGCGTATAAATGTACAGTGTCAGTGTAAGGACATGAGTGAAATGCTCATGACTATGAGGCTAAAGAATGAAGCTGGAAAGAGGGGGAATGAACAGAGACTTTTGTTCGATAACTGTTAAGTTATGCCTACGTATCCTCTCGTGCAATGAGGAAGTCAGAACACCGTAGTTCGACCCAAAGAGACTGAAAGATGAATTGACTTGTGAACTGCTTGCTTGTCAATGCTCAAGTGTATGACCCGTCTGGCTCAGGTGCAAACTGTCTTGCATTAGACGGAAGAAGCAAGTTCTCGTTTGTGAGTGAGTGTGATGAGAAAAGAATCCCGGAGGAGACGATTATTGTTTGTTTTTTGTATTTTCAGTCTTTTATTGCTTGTTGAAGTTTGTCATAAGTTAATGAGCTTAAGCCTAAACCAATGGATTTAGTAAACTCATCACATCTTCCCTCTGATTAGGGGTAATGAGAATACCTTAAGTGTGAATTCAGATTCTCACACTTAATCACCTTTGATGCAGGATTAAGATCATTAACCTACTTGTGATTATTTGAATGTTTTTGTGGTTTTTGTTTAGTGTTGAGTAATGAGGTTAAGCCATAATCAGGGATTAAACAGACTCATTACACCATCCTAATAGAAGGATAATAGATGAGAATGCTTAAGCTGAGGAAAGCTCCTCAACTTAATCCGTGATTAGGGATTAAACTCATGACAAAACAAAGCCTTTATTAAGTGGATTTTAGTTAATGATAAGATGATGAAGTGATTTTTATGGTTCGTAAGACAACTTGAGGGGGACTTGTCCATTAACACTAGGGTTAGTCCTTCTTAACCAATTAAGGAAGAATTAGAACCCTAATGCAAGGCCCAAGTTACAAGTGTGATGTCTTGATGATTATTAGATGGATTAATTAAGAGATTTAAACACATTAAGGGTTTAACACTTGGGATTAAATTTATACACTCCATCCTAAGAGAAGGATGCAGGCATAAGCTTAATCACAAAGCCTTAAAGCCTTTAGGGTTTAGTCCCTGATTATGAGATGAGAAGAGAAGACTCAAAAGAGAGACACAAAGGTAAAACTATGAGGGGGAGACTAATCAAAACCCTAATTCATTGTCATGCTTGGTTGATCCTAAGGTTTGTGAGGTTTTCAAGAACAATCTTCAGAGGAGCCACCAGGAAGCAGATGAATAAGATCAAGAGAAGCAAAGTGACTTGCTTCATTCAAGAAGTCAAGTCACTTGAAGAAAGAAAGTGGGGGGAAGAAGAATGAGCAAGCTCAAACTCAAACACAAATAAAATGCAGCAATGGATGCAAGAGAGATGAAAAGAAAAGTTATGAGAAGTGAAGGCAAATTCACCTCTCAAGTTTACTTACCACCTGAAATGTTAGAAAGGAATGCAATGCAATGCAAGATGAGATGAAATGATATGATGCTAAGCAAAACCAGAAGCATGTTGATGATGATGATGATGTTATGAGGTGTTGCAAACATGAGGCAAGCATATGGAAATGTTCATACAAGATTATGAATGCAAATGATGCAAGTTAAGGAGCATGAACAAGCATGAAATGTTATGAAGTATACAAGACAAATGGCATGGCAAATATGTAATGCAATGATCAAATATGCTTTCTATATGTCTTAAGATGTCAAATGAATCATAAGCATGCACAAAATGCAAAGACAAGTCATGTTATGCAAGAGAATGCAAGAAGAATGCAAGAGAAAGCCCAAATTAGGGTTTATGGATCAAACATCAAACCAAAACCAAAAACAGAAACAAACCCTAAGGTAAAAAATGGAAAATGGTACCCAAGGAAACCCTAAACCTATAATAAACCACTGCCCAAAGGGGAACTCTCAACTCTCAACCAAACTCAAGATATGAATTTTCTAAGTTATTAGGGTTTTTTAGGGTTCTTACCAAAAGAAATGCCAAACAATTAGAAAATGAAGAAACAAATCATGGCCATTTTACCCTAGAAACTACATGCCAAACACAAAACAAAGCAAAAAGAATCAATGTCCAAACCTTCTCCAATAGGCAGAAATGAATTTTTGAACTCATGATCAAAATAATGCATAAAAAATGATTTAATTCAATGAAAAATTCTTAAAATGCATCAAGATCAAAAAAGAAATTTGGTTTGAAGGTTGGACAATGTTTCTAAATGTCTTAGAACATTTCATGAATTTTTTTTGTAATTTTTAAATACCTAAAAGTATTTTTAATTAATTAATTCCCATTAATCAATTAAAAATAATCTTTTAAATATTTAAAAATACTTTTTTAATGATAAAAAATGAAATAAAAATATTTTTGTGTCATAAAAATTATTAAAACTCAGAGGAAAAAGTTTCATAATTTTTATGTATTTTTTGCTATTTTAAAATAATTGTACAAGTTTAATGAAATAAAATGAATTAAAAATCAAATAAAAAAGAAAGTCAAAGGAAAGGATGGCTGAGATTGATTCTGAGTTTGAAAGTGTTGACTGGCGCGTGAATGAAGGGTGTGGATTGCACCTGACTTAATTAGTTTAATTACGAATTAATTAAAGCTAATGAGAGAGATTAGGGCAAATGAAATGATCTGGGCCATCCAAAAGAGAGGGAAGTCAACAGGTCAACGCACATCCATGGCTCAAATTCAAACTAGAGTTAATGACCTGAGATTAGGGTTTAATGACTCAGGTGGCCGGAGAAGACTTCCGGTCGTCTTCTCCGGCCAGCACCTCACCGGGAAACTCACCAACTCCCTCAAAACGTAACAAAAACAAAATCTATGAATTGGGAAATGATCTCCAACCTCTCACGAATCAAACCCCTCTCTCAAAACAAATTTATTCTTCCTAAACAAGCTGAATCGAAGAGAACAAGTTCTAGGGCACGCAAGCTTCAGAGACAAATTAAATACTCAAAACAAAACCATTTCAAAAACTAAGAACATCAGGATGATCAGTGAATCACATAGAACAAGTTTGTAACAAGAAAAATGATTTCTGGAAAAATTAATTTCAAGCTACCTGAGATTTGGAGCTTTCAACTTGAGGACTTTCTGGCCACTTCCTTCAGTGCAAACTGCTCCACTTGGTCTCCAGAAGATGTTTGAATGCTCAAAAGAAGTTTGAGCTGGCTGGATAGTGAGATTCGAAAGCTCCTGCTCAAGCTTGGTCAGAAATGGCAATGGAGTTTCTGGAGGTTTCAGGCCATTGTGAATGATGGTTTGTGATCCTGAGGATGAATGGAGAAGGTCTGGAGTGTTTGTTGGTGTGTTTGTGGTTTGTGGAAGGAGATTCGATTGAAACTGCAAAATGAAGTGAGAAATGGCAGTGAGATGTTCAGGCTGTTTCAGGCTTGTGTTCTTGGTGCTGGGTGGTCTATGGAGCAAGGTGAGTTGAATGGTGAAGAGGGTTTGAATGTTTGCAAGCTGTGTATGCAGATTCGAAGCAACTTGCAATTGGGAGTGTTTTTGTGAATGTGTTGAATGAGGATGCTTCAGGCTGGCTTTCTCATATCTTTGGCTTGCCAAGGGATATTGTATTATAATCCTATAGGTCAGATGATGTGACCTGGCCTATAGTGATTGGTAAGTTTACTTTTGCTCAAAATCCACTTTATGTGTAAGAGAGGTATGGTGAAGTGCTAGCTTGGTACAAAGCATGGGCTGGCGCAGCAAGGGTGAGGGAGAGGTCTAGCAAAGCTCAGCATCCAAGGCTGCAAGGTGTAAGAAGAATGATCATGAGTTTTTGCAAGTTGTGGCCTTTAGTTCACATGTGACTTCTTTTGCCTAACCAAACATAAACCATAGGCATTCTTGGTCCAAATCTGATTTTTTAGGGCTTAGAGAATGTTTATGTGCTGGTTTGATGCCAATTAGAAGTTGCAATTTGACTTAGCACATGATTTTGCAATTTTCACACTTGGTGCATATCTTGAAAATAAGTGATTTTTGCCAACTTTGCATTGCCATAACTTTTGATCCAAGAAGAGTTTGATCATGTTCTTGTACTTTTTAAAAAGGGAAAAATGAGATCTACAACTTTCATGACCAAAGTTTTTCCATTTGAAGCCTTTTTGGATCAAGAATCAAGGCTTGAAAAATGACCTAAAATGATGCATTCTTGAAAAGTCAACTATACCCAAAAAGTCAACATTTGCAAAAACCCTAAATTCTTGATTTCTATGAACTTCAACCTTCTTCCATGATCAAATAAAGATCATATGCACTCAAAATAATGAAGATCACCCATTGGTTGGGTCATTGGGGCCTCAGATGCCCTGATTTTACACTGACTTGTCCAGAAAGTCAACCTTTGATCAGATGACTTCCCCATGGAATTTCTTCATGAAAATTGATATGCATACTCCCTATACCATATAGAGACCAATGGAAACAAGAATGACCAAAAAATTTGGAGTTATGGCCTCTGAAACCAAAACCCTAATTTTAGGTCAACTGTGCAGTTCATCCTGGCTCTGCATCCACTCAAACCCTAGTTCTTGTGATTCCTCTGCATTTTTGACTTTGAAGAGATGGAATATGACATAAGAACACACATGGACCCCTTTGAGTTGATTGGTGGCCTTTGGAATGGCTCAAGATGCTTTGGGATTGCTCAGATCACAAACCCTAGGTGCAGATGCCTTAGAAACTATGCAGTGAATCAAAAATGAGATGTGTGTTTATGCACATGAGGATGATCACAAGCCATGGTGTGAATGGGTGAGGGCAAATTTGGGGTGTTTACAGCTGCCCCTATTCAAACATGAGTTAGCTGTGCAGGATGTAAGCAACGGCTTAACAGGCAAACAAGATAACTTGTGGTTGAATACCAAAGACAGTCCAAAATTTGCACTCACAGAATGAAGAAGAAAAGGGATATAGATTGTATATGAAAAATAAAGTATATTGTAAAGTGTAGGCGACGGAGGACGACCGTCGAGCAGAGGACGACTGCTGGGTAAAGAGCAATGACGGGGACGGCCGACATGCTGGGAAAAGTGCGTGAAGATAAAGCAATGACGGGGACGGCCGACATGCTGGGGATAGAAGGTAAAGCTAAGACGGGGACGGCCGACTAGCTGGGGAAAATAAAATCGTGATGGGGACGGCCATCAAGATAAAGCTGTAAAATTCTCTGAGGATTAATGAAACATGACGGGGACGGCCATCAAGTTCATAAAGGTAAAGTAACCAACGATGGGGACGGCCATCGGGCTAAAAGGAAAAGGGACCACGACGGGGACGGCCATCGGGTTAAAGAATAAATGAAATAAACAGATGATGGGGTACGACCATCAAAGGTGAAGGACGATCACCTAGCAGGGTACGGCTGCTCTGTTGGGGATAAAAGAAATATGATGGGGACGGCCATCAAAGGTGGAGGACGACCACCTGGCAGGGTACGGCTGCCGGAAATATCAACGATGGGGACGGCCATCGGATAGAAAAGGTCAACGATGGGGACGGCCATCGGACGAGCATGATGGAGGACGACCATCAAGAAGTGGAGGACGACCACTCAGCAGGGTACGGCTGCTCTCGGGGTTTCTCATGACATAGGACGAATGCCAGATAACCAAAATCAACAATGGGGACGGCCATTGGATAAAATGATGAAGGACGATCATCAAAAGGTGGAGGACGACCACATAGCAGGGGACGGCTGCTAAAAAAAAAATCAACGATGGGGACGACCATCGGATGAGCATGATGGAGGACGACCATCAAGAAGTGGAGGACGACCACTCAGCAGGGTACGGCTGCTCTCAGGGTTATCATGACACAGGACGAGTGTCTGATAAAAGAAAATGCTTTGTTGGCGATCTACTGGGGAATAGTAAACACGGACGAGCGTTTACATCCAAGAAACAAAAGGTATAAGTGTTTGGTATTGTGTATAGATTAAAGATGCGGACGAGCATCCTTAAGACTATGATACGGACGAGTATCACGTAGAAACAAACTGACACATGTTCAGAGATGATGATACGGACGAGTATCAACTGGTTAACAAAGAACACGGACGAGTGTTGCATCTGAAAGAATTCTTCTGGGGAATAGTAGACACAGACGAGTATCTATATTCAAGGAGACATAAGTGTTTGACACGGTGTACGGATTAAAGATGCGGACGAGCATCCTTAAGACTATGATACGGACGAGTATCATGTAGAAACAAACACTAGACGCAATGTTCTGAGATGATGATACGGACGAGTACCAACTGGTTAACAAAGAACATGGACCAATGCCGAATCTGTGGGGATATGAGTGATGGTGTATACAAGATACGGACGAGTATCTGTATAAGTGTATCGTGAGTAGTGAGTATGTATAGATGAGTATTTTAACTGCTGGGGGGGATGACACAGACGGGTGCCAAGAAAGAAAAGTGTAATATGAACAAGTATCTGCTATACAAAGTCTAGGCGACTGCGCTGGGGATATGACACGGACGGGTGTCAGGGAAGTGTATATAAGGTATGTGTGAGTGCAAAGAGGATGTCTTTGGCTTTCTGCTGGGGTATGACACGGACGGGTGTCAGGACGTATCTGTAATACGGGTGATCTTGTTCGTAAAGATGTTCAGGCGACTTTACTGGGGAGTGATGACACGGACGGGTGCCAAAAGGTGTATATACTGGTGTTCGTGATTGGAGAGGCAACTGCTTTAGCTGGGACCCTGGTGGGGATTTTTGTGTATTGTATTCTGTATCCTGACGGATTATCATTATTTACAAGTGTTCGATTCACAACATGACTTACGATTATGCTATGCATTTGATTTTTGCCGTAATGCTCCGTATTGGACGGAATGCTACGCTCTGGGGGATAGTATGATGCGAATGCTATGATTATGCAAAGAGGCACAGCTCCGGGATTCGGATCCCGTTGCTGCGAAGATCTCTGGTTGATCTGCTTGAAGTGAACATCCCAGCTGGGGATGAGATCATTGGTAGATCTAGTGATGTATCTGTTTGGGGATATAGGTCACTGATTGACATATCCTTATAATACGGGACCCAGCTGGGGTTTGTAGAAGCTTTCTTCACTCTGTTGTGATCTTCTATGCGCTGCTCTTCTGGATAGAGGCTGGAGATTCTGTGGGGAGATGATTCCCTGACTCCTGCATCTTGCTGAGGAATAGTGGTTGGTACTACAGCTGGGGAATGCTGTTGGTAACTCAGCTGGGGAGAGTAGTGAGAGGCAACTCGGCTGGGGAGAAAACATCTTGAGTGTTAAGCCTGTTTGCTGATTCGCCAGCCTGCTGGACTGTAGCTTATATGCCCCAAGTTGCGTTCCGGATACCTGCAATCCTGCAAAGATAAGGAGACGCACAAAAGGTCCCGAGGTATCCTTTACTGGATTCCGTCATAGGAGATAAGTACTTTCGAGAGTAAGTATATTCCCTGTAAGCATGTGCTTTTATTTATTTTTAGAGAAAGGCATCTGTACTTATGCAATTGTGTTTTTAGGGATATCAGACAATTCTTTGCAAAACATAAATGTAAAACGAAACATGACTGAAAATCTGATTTTATTAATTCATGTGCCCTGAATTGGCAAGATACAGTCAAAGAAACATATCTCCTGAAATGAGGAGATTGTTACAAATTGAGAAACAAAGTGTTGGCGATGTTGACGACGCTTCCGAGGAGCTTCCTCTTCTGCTATGACTCGTATGACAATGACGTTCTTCTCGTCTTGCTTTCTGGAGAGAGTTGATTCTGATTGAAGCTTGATCCTTTGGAGCTTACCAAGTTGTAGGTGATACAGACGAATTCAGAATGCAGTTGTTCGCTTATTCCCTTATTTTGCATGGATCGCCCTTTCGGGTTTTCAATCCATCGGGATACCCATTTTTGCCTGAGTTGTCCAATGCGGCTTTTCAACTCAGCGGGTGTACATTTTTTGTTTATTTCCCTTATTTTTGCCCGAGTCTTTTATTCTGTTTTTGACTCGCCGGGATGCCCTATTTTTGCCTGGACTTACATTCTGTTTTTATGTCCAGCGGGTCATTTTATGCGAAGTATTTTTTAACTGCATCTGAATTCACAGGGGACGGGAAATCTTCACCATCCATGGTGCTGAGCATCAGTGCTCCGCCAGAGAAAACTTTCTTTACAACAAATGGTCCTTCATAATTTGGAGTCCATTTGCCCCTGTGGTCTGTATGAGGAGGGAGGATTCTTTTCAACACAAGATCCCCTACTTGGTACCCTCGGTGCCTGACTTTCTGATCGAAGGCCTTCTTCATTCTCTTCTGATATAACTGCCCATGACAGATTGCAGCCAATCTTTTCTCTTCAATCAGGCTCAATTGTTCGAATCGGGACCGAACCCACTCTGCTTCACTCAGTTTAACATCCATCAATACCCGTAAGGAAGGCAATTCAACTTCAACAGGTAGGACTGCTTCCATACCATACACAAGCTGATACGGCGTTGCCCCAGTGGATGTTCTGATTGATGTGCGGTACCCATGCAAGGCAAACGGTAGCATTTCATGCCAGTCTTTGTAAGTGACTACCATCTTCTGCACAATCTTCTTAATGTTCTTATTTGCTGCCTCAACAGCGCCGTTCATCTTTGGCCTGTAAGGAGAAGAATTGTGATGTTGGATCTTGAAGTCCCGGCATAATTCAGCCATCATCTTGTTATTTAAGTTGGAACCATTATCAGTAATGATTCGCTCGGGCACTCCATACCGACAGATGATATCTCTCTTCAGAAATCGGGCTACCACTTGTCTTGTAACATTTGCATATGAGGCTGCTTCAACCCACTTGGTGAAATAATCAATGGCGACCAGGATGAATCTGTGACCATTCGAAGCAGTTGGCTCAATCTTGCCAATCATGTCGATGCCCCACATGGCGAAGGGCCATGGTGAAGACATGATGTTTAAAGGATTAGGAGGCACATGCACCTTATCTGCGTAGATCTGGCATTTGTGGCATTTTCTGGCGTAAGCACAACAGTCTGCATCCATTGTGATCCAGTAATAGCCTGATCTTAACAACTTTTTAGCCATGGCATGCCCTCCAGCATGGGTACCAAAAGATCCTTCGTGCACTTCATGCATCAACGAATCTGCTTCTGTCTTGTCAACACATCTGAGGAGTACCATATCAAAGTTCCTTTTGTATAAAGACCCATCAGTGTTCAGAAAGAAACTTCCAGCAAGCCTTCTCAAAGTCTTCTTATCATTGGAAGATGCCCCAGGTGGGTATGTTTGATCCTCCAAGAAGCACTTAATGTCATGGAACCAAGGCTTATCATCTTTGACAACATCTGCTGCAAATACATATGCTGGTCTGTCAAGTCTGGACACTGAAATCTGAGGTACGAAGTTAGCAGCTTGAACTTTGATCATGGATGAAATGGTAGCAAGAGCGTCTGCAAACTGATTCTCGTCCCGAGGGATATACTCAAGCTTGACTGTTGTGAAGAAAGTCAATAACCTCCTTGTATAATCCCTGTAAGGTATCAGATGATCTTGGTGGGTGTACCATTTCCCGTTGGTTTGATTGACTACCAAAGCTGAATCTCCGAATACGGTCAATGTCTTGATCCTGAGGTCAATAGCTTCCTCAAGACCCATAATGCAAGCTTCGTATTCAGCTTCGTTGTTAGTGCAGTTGAAAGTGAGTTTTGCCGAGAAAGGCATGTGAACTCCTTTAGGTGTAATAAGTACTGCACCAACACCGCGACCATTCATGTTAACAGCCCCGTCGAACATCATAGTCCATTCTTCCTCCGGGTCAGGCCCTTCAGTGTGAATAGGCTCTTCATGATCTTTTGCTTTAATGAACATGATGTCTTCATCAGGGAAGTCAAATCTCATAGGCTGGTAGTCATCGATAGGTTGCTCAGCAAGATATTCAGATAGCACACTGCCTTTGATGGCTTTCTGAGAAGTGTACTGTATGTCGTATTCTGTGAGAATCATCTGCCATCTTGCAACCCGTCCGGTAAGAGCTGGCTTCTCGAAAATGTACTTAACTGGATCCATTTTTGAGATTAACAAGGTAGTGTGGGTCAACATATACTGCCTCAGTCGGCGAGCAGCCCACGCTAAAGCACAGCAAGTTTTCTCGAGCAGTGAATAACGCTGTTCACAGTCGGTAAACTTTTTGCTTAGGTAGTATATTGCATACTCTTTTCGACCAGACTCGTCATGCTGACCTAGTACACACCCCATTGACTCTTCTAATACTGTCAAGTACATAATCAGAGGTCTTCCTTCAACTGGCGGCATGAGGATAGGAGGTTCTTGCAGATACTCCTTGATCTTGTCAAAAGCCTTCTGGCAATCTTCGTTCCACCTGACCGTTTGTTCTTTTCTTAACAACTTAAACAAGGGTTCGCAGGTTGCTGTGAGGTGAGATATGAACCGTGAAATGTAGTTCAATCGACCTAAGAACCCCCGAACTTCTTTCTCAGTTTTCGGTGCAGGCATCTCTTGAATAGCCTTGACCTTATCAGGGTCAACCTCAATCCCTTTCTCACTTACAATAAAGCCCAGCAGCTTACCGGATCGCACCCCGAATGTGCACTTGTTGGGGTTCAGCTTTAGTTGGTATTTCCTCAGACGCTTGAACAACTTCAGCAGATTCACCAGGTGATCTTCCTCTGTAAGGGACTTGGCGATCATATCATCCACATAACATTCTATTTCTTTGTGGATCATATCGTGGAATAGTGTCACCATAGCCCGTTGATATGTTGCACCAGCATTCTTCAGTCCGAATGGCATCACTTTGTAACAGAACGTGCCCCAAGGTGTAATGAATGTTGTCTTCTCCATGTCTTCAGGTGACATCTTGATCTGATTGTACCCTGAAAATCCGTCCATGAAGGAGAATACCGAGAACTGAGCCGTGTTATCCACCAATACATCAATGTGAGGTAATGGGAAGTCATCTTTCGGGCTGGCTCTATTCAGATCCCGGTAGTCAACACACATTCTTACTTTGCCGTCTTTCTTAGGCACAGGTACTATATTGGCAACCCACGGCGGATAGCTAGTTACAGCAAGGAACCCGGCGTCCCATTGCTTTTGTACCTCTTCCTTAATTTTCATAGCCATGTCTGGGCGAGTTCGGCGCAGCTTCTGTTTGACCGGTGGGCATTCTTCCCTCAAAGGCAGCTTGTGCATCACAATGTCGGTATCCAACCCTGGCATATCTTGGTAGGACCAAGCAAACACATCAACATACTCTTGAAGCAGATCTATCAGTTGTCTCTTCACTGAGTCTTGCAGGCAGGCCCCGATTTTAACTTCTTTCACGTCTTCGTCAGTACCAAGATTAATCACTTCAATCTCCTCCTGATGAGGAGTAATAACCTTTTCCTCTTGTCTCAACAAACGGGCTAGCTCTTCAGGAAGCTCATATTCTTCATCAACCCCTTCATCAGCTTGATTGATCGGATTGTCAAAGTCATACGATGTCATAGCCGTGCTGTTGTCGGTGCTGTCAGGAAGGCACTCTCTGCAAGGGTTAAGTTTGTTCATTTTAGTGATTGATTTTAATCTTGCTTTAGAAAAAGAGTGAAATGAAGTTATCATTTTGAAAACACCGCCATTTATTTTTGTACAAAAAGAAAAATGGAAAAAACAGTGAGCAGAAAAGAAGAAGACTCGTTTGCAAAAAGATGTCTGATATTTCATTAATTTAATCTTGTTTGCACAAAAGTACAGATGGCCCTGATTACAAAATGAGTCTTGTCATCTTGGGCAAGATGCAAGACTTTGATGCATGCTATGAAAATACAGGAAATAATAATTACTCTGCATGAGTAACTCTTATAATTTCCTGGGAAGACCAGTTCGAGACACTGCTCCCCGGGATCTTTGGACGAATCCAATTCTCCAGATTGCGCTCCTCTTCCAGCTCGTCTTCCAGACAGTTGATAGCATCGGGGGTAAGCATCCCCCCACTGACAAAACCCGGCTCTGCAGCAGCCTTTGCTTGATGTTGAGTTGGTTTGTAACCCAACCCAAACTTGTCCTTCTTCTCCTCCACAGCTAAAACCTTGCCCCAGCCTAGGGCAGTTCCTTCCTCAACAACCTTCCGGGCTTGTTGGTATGACGACATTGGAGTACCAGATACAGCAGATGCCTCATTCACATTCAAAGCTTCAAACCCCTGGCTCATTGTTTCATGGATCTCCCCATCCATTTCAATGTACTTATAGGTTGCCAGGTGGCTGACAAAAATGTCCTCCTCTCCACAGATTGTGACAACTTGGCCTTCCCACTCAAATTTTAACTTTTGGTGAAGGGTAGACGTTATTGCGCCGGCGGCGTGAATCCAGGGTCTACCCAACAAACAGCTGTAGGCGGGCTGAATGTCCATCACATAAAAGATAGTTTTAAAGGTCTGTGGGCCAATTGTCACAGGCAGCTCAATCTCTCCCAGAACCGATCTCTTCGAACCATCAAAGGCTCTTACCACCAGGTTGCTGGGTCTCAATGCCAATCCATCATATTCTAACTTCACCAGAGCCTTCTTTGGTAAGACATTCAGGGAAGAACCTGTGTCCACCAGCACATGAGAAAGGACAGCTCCTTTGCATTCCATGGTTATGTGCAAGGCTTTGTTGTGATTGCGGCCATCCGCTGTCAAGTCAGAATTGGTAAACCCTAGCCCATTGCTAGCAGTAACATTTCCAACCACGGTTTCCAATTGGTTGACAGTAATCTCCTCAGGCACGTAAGCTGCGTGCAAGACTTTAAGTAGTGCATTCCGATGGGCTTCGGAGCACATAAGCAGTGAGAGGATAGAGATTTTGGATGGCGTCTGGTGAAGCTGATCCACAATTTTATAATCACTCTTTTTGATGATTCGCATAAACTCATCAACTTCCTGATCGAATGGAGTTTTCAAGGCTTCTTTGGTAGCTGGATCTTCCTGCACCGGGCCTTTTCCCTTTGCCTTGGCAGCAGCTTCTGCTTCGGCAGTAGGTCTTTGAACTTGTGAAGCAAAGAGGCGTCCGCTTCGAGTGAAGCCTCCGCCTCCCCCCACATTATCTACTTGTGGTGCAGGTGCTGACGTTTCAAGAGTGATTCTTTTCCCTTCGCAATACAAGTCAGAGCCATAGTGCCAAGGAATGGCCCTATCGCTTTCATATGGTACTGGTCCAGGCACCGTGACAGTGACTGGACTGATTGCTGCTGCTGAAGGGACTGTTATTGTTTGTGGATCATAAAAGATTGTAACTGGTGCTCTGGCGGGAGCAGCACCTTCTGAATGGTAGGCGGAATTATTTTCAGGATCGTAGAATATGGTAACAGTGGAGACATCTTCATGATTGATCGCTGGTGTTGTAGGAGGTATTGTTGGAAGGACTGTTGTTGTTGTTGATGGAGAGTCGAAATGGAATGAAGCTGAAGTTGTAGCAGGAGAAACTGTTGAAAACTGATCATTTGGGAGGACAGATGAAGTACTGGTTGATGTTGCTGGTGAATTATCGGGAACAATAGTTGCTGCAGTTGTAGGAGGGTCTGAAACCGTTGTTGATGAAGTTGTCGGATTTGCCGAAAATGATGTAGTGATCTGGAGCAGGCCACTCTGAATAAGGCTGTCAATGCCATTCCTTAGGTCCTCACACCCATTCCATGAAATATTGCAGTAGGGGCACCCTAGTTCACACCCCGGGAATATATTGCTTTCACGGAGTTGAGCTTTGATTTCCACCAATGGCGTCCTGATCTGATCCACACTAGTTATTAAATAAGACGGTTGGTCTTCTTCAATAGCGTTAATTCGAGGACCACCATGGTTTGGCATAGGGTTTTTATTGACATTGGGCGGAGGTGCAAAATTCAGAGCCTTGGAGTCTACCAAGTCTTGTACCTTCATATGCAGGGCCCTGCATTTTTCTGTACTGTGACCAGGTGCGTTTGAATGAAAAGCACACCTAACATTGGAGTCATAGTTTCTTGGTAGACTGTTGGGATCCGGAGGTGCCAACGTTCTTAGCTCAACTAGGTTGAGTTTCAGAAGCTGTGGCAGCAAGGCAGCATACGGCATTGGGATCGGGTCGATCACTCGGTTAGCTTGTGATGACCTTTGTTGGAATGGCCTCTGTTGATTGTTGTTGTTGGTGTTGTTGTTGTTGAAGTTCCTTGGAGGATACTGATTCTGGTGATACTGAGGCTGTTGTTGGAAGTTTTGTTGAGGAGGCTGATAGACAGGTTGAGGATGAGCTGGAGCAGGGATGGTGATTGCTGCTATGGACCTCTGAGCATATTGGGGCCTACCCCTGTTTGAATGGATGGCATTGGTCTCGCCAGTTCTTCTCGGGCCTGCAAAAGGCTTTCTTGTACTACTGGACGAGCTTGCACCGTTGTCTGAGATCTTTCCCATTTTTAACAAGCTTTCAATTCTCTCCCCGGCTATGACAACATCTGCAAAGCTAGTGGAAGAGAAAGCAGCCAACCTGTCAATATACGTTCCCTGAAGAGTGTTCATAAACATGTCTGCCATTTCTCTCTCAGACATTGGTGGTTGAACGGCAGCAGCCAATTGCCTCCATCTCTGGGCATATTCTCGGAAACTTTCCCTTGACGACTGTGACATTCCCATTAGGAGAGTCCTGTTGGGCGCCATGTCTAAGTTGTATTGATACTGTCGGATGAAGGCCTCTGCCAGGTCCTTCCAGCATCTTACAGTTGCCCTTGTCAAATGGGAATACCATTCCCTTAATGCTCCAGTCAAGCTATCTTCGAAGTAGAACATCCAAAGCTTCTCATCCATTGTATAGGCCTTCAGCCTTCCCAGAAATGATTGTAGATGAGTCCGGGGGCATGAAGTCCCATTATACTTTTCGAAACCGGGAGGTTTGAACTTATGGGGGATCCTGACCCCGTCTACCAATCCCATGTCCATGACGTCGAAGCCCAAAGAATTTTGAGACTCCAGTGATCTCAACTTCTCAGCTATTTCTTCCAATCGTCTATCATAAGTTTCCTCTCCAGCACCCATTACTGTAAATTGGTCCTCCTGAGGATCTTCTTGAAGTACTCTCCCTGCTGTGGCAGTCCCTTGTATATTGACTGGGATGTTGGCCTCTGGATGGAGATGGGGTCCGAAAACCGGGGGATTGACATGAGGTTGGACCCTCTCGTTGTTACTTGTGCCTGCAGTCCCCACATGGGGCTCCTCTTGATTCCTCCCTTCTACCAAAGCTCTGAGCCTCTCCTGGCTTTGAGCTAAGTTGTTCATCACTTCCATGAACTGTGTTATCTGAGTTCTCATCTCCACCCTTTCGTTGGCCATCTGGTTTCTGACCTCCGTAAGGTCCTGCTGCATCTGATCCATCTGAATTCCCGGAAGGTTGTTTCTAGTTGGGTACCTGTGTGGCCTGTTGAGAGGAAATACCCGGCGGCGAGCAATAATTCCTGAATATCACAACAGAGGTTAGCAACAACAAAACAAAAACCTACAAAACAAACAAAAGGGTTAGCATGCAATGCAGTTATGCTTATTTGCTCTCAAGGTATCCGGTTTGGCCTTCAGTTTTGACCCTTCCAGACCCTTGAAGATGCTGCTGTTGAAGTTGCTTTTGAAGTAACCCAGATGGAAACTAACACAAATATATTACAAAATGCGAAATAATACAACTTGTTCATTTTACAACACAAGCCCTTAAAGGGGTCAAAGTACATCACAAAAGCAAAAGTACATGGAATAGAAACAACAACAAGCAAATGATCAAACTCCAAGGCCAAACTCATCCTCACGAACTTCCTTGAGAAGTGCTTTGGTCACAGGATCAGCCGGACGCTCCGTGAGACCTCTGATGAGAAGGTTTCTTGTTGCAACAGCTGCAGTCAACTTCTTGTTCTGGCTTTGATCTTTGGACTTCTTCACTCCAGCTTTGACTTTTAGTTCTGATACCTCCCTCTGGGCTGCTACCAGGGCTTCTTCCATTTGCTCCATCTTGTCCTGAACTCTCTTGTCTTCTAGAGTACGAGCCTCAGTGATCCGGACCCACCTGGCCTGACTTTCCTTCAAATATAAGTCTGTTCTTGCTCTTTGGAACTGGGCTTCTTTACAAGCATTCTTCAGAATCTGTTCACCAGCCTTAGACTTGTTGATATAATCTCCAGACTTCTCAATTTTAGTCAAGTGTTCCACTCTCAACTTCTCCAATCTCTCAATCTCCCTCATACCTTCACTCCTCTCCCTGAGGGTCTTCTGCAAAGCCTGGGTTAACTTCTCATTTCTTTCCTTCAAGCTTTCAAACTCCTCCAGACTGATAGTGGCAGGGGGTGGTGCTGAAGATGACTCAGGCATGTCTTCTATGGTGAAGGGCATTCCAAAGAATTGGGCCCTGGCATGGGACCACTCATAATATTGTGCTGATGCCACATTATTGCACTTACCCAGAATGGTGCTTCCCTTGGTTTGAACATGATCCCAGGCCCAGGTAGCCTGCCTAACAACATCCAAACTAATCTTGTTCTCACAGTAGAGGGTCTCAACCAGGTCCTGCTCCCTAGGAGTATGAACTAGTGCATAGCCCAATTACCTCTTGAACAGCAGAGGGTTGTAGTTGATACTTCCCTTAACTCCTATTAAGGGCACATTGGGGAAGTGCCCACAGCTTGTAATGATATCTCTGCCCTTGGTGCTTTGAGTACACCATCTGATGTCTGCTGAAGTGAGAGTAGTGAGCCTCTTAGCCCAGTTGCTTTGCTGATGAGGATTTAGGAATGCATCTGTCCTGGGTAAATGCTTAAGAAGCCAAGCATGGAATAATGGAGCACAAATCCTCACTAATCTTCCTCTCTGCTTTTCATTCCTCTGATGCACTGAATAATAAAGATCCCCCAATAAAGTTGGCACTGGGTTCTTCAGGATGAACAGATGGATTGCATTCTTGCTAATGAATCGAGGCTCATCTGCAAACAACACAATTCCATATACACTTAAGGCCAACAGAGCACAAACAGCTCTCCATTCCTCCTGGGAAGCCTTCAGACTAGCTTGAGAAATCAAGAAGTCAAGATGAAAACCAGGGATCCCAGCTTTAGAGGTCATATGCTGCTCAATCAAAGCAGGTTCCAGGTGCAAAGCTTTTGCTATCTCTCCATTGCTGGGAAAGACCATTTCAGGGTTGAAAGGGATTTCCCTCTTGATAGGCAAACCAATCAAAGATGAGTATTCTTCTAAAAGAGGCCCCAACTGGAAGTCTTGAAAGGTGAAACATCTCAATGGGGGGTCATAAAACTGAATGCAGGTGTGGATCAAACTCCTCTGTGCAGGGTCCAGATCCATAACCATGTCCAGTATATCTCCATAACTCTCCCTGAACAAGGGTATGTGATCTGGAGTGATCAGGGTTTGGATCCTCCTGATGTCTGATAAGTCTGGTTGGAAGAAATGATAGGTGATGTTGCTTTTCTTTGGAGCCATAAGTGCTGAGACTGAGTAGAATGCTGATGAAGATGCTGAGGAAGAGGGCCACTGATTGGCTGGTGCTGGTGAAGACAGGTCTAAGCTGCAGATGGGGTCAAAACCAAAACCAGATGAAGGTGGATACCCTGAAACACAAATAAGCAAATGTTAACATGATGCAATGAGTATGTATGCAAATGAAATGCAAGGGTCTGTGACTGAGCTGGATCTGATTAACTGCCTTGATATAGATCCATGTGTGTTCAAGAATTCCGGATGGAGGTCTATAAATCCAGTAACCAGGGTAGGGGGACTCAAATAAAGAGCCACATGTCCAAGGTTTTAGAATCACAAGAACTGTCCAACATGGAGTATTCTTAACAAAGTCAAAGTAACAGGGTATTCTGAGGTCAAGGTACCTGCAAACCTGTAAACAGCCCAACCCCCTCACAGGTGGTGATCTAGAACAAGGATCCTCAGACTTGGATCAGTTATGAGAAGTGTAAACACTTCTAACCCGGAGGTACAGTGTTTACAATAACCATAACAATTCCTCCTCTAATTCACCTCAGTTTCTGAAGGTCAAAACTAAAGTTCATCCAGACTTAGCAGGCTTCCCAGATAGCCCTAGCATTGCAGGAAATCTGCAACACAGAGTTCTCAAGAAGAAACCCATATCTGAACCGTGTTTCATATTCCCGCACCAGACCGAAATGGAATGGGAAAGAATATGATCCACTCTAGCCTAGGTGTCACTCAGGTCCCAGGTATAGGACCTTAACTCTCAATGAATCACCCTCCCACCAAGGCAAACAACAGATCCAGCCAGCAACAATGACAATATGATATATAAATGCAGTAAAGAAAGCAGTAAAGTAACTGTACATAAAGCAATAAACAAAAATAAATACAAGCACAAACAAGCACATAACACCCCAGTAAACACAAATCAAACAAGCGCTAGGAGGAACCCACAAAAAGAACCAGAAGCCCTGGTTGCAGTATAGGCGTCCCCAGCAGAGTCGCCAAGCTGTCGCTCCCGACAAATGACACCAGGGTCAGATGAAGGTACAGACGCGAACGGTCGGCGAAGGGAACAGTGAGAACACACAGCCGTGAACTCACTGGAGAATGAATAGAGTCGCCAGCTAGGCATTTTTATCCCGGAGGAAAGGTAATGCTGCATAAACCTAGAAAGATACGGATAAGACGGTTGCGAACCAGAGAGACTGAGAAAGGGGGTTGGTTACAACCTGGGAAGGTATTAGCACCCAGATTGTCCGTCGTACTCGACGGGATCCACGCTTAAAAGATTTGTGTTTTAAAAGGGTAGTGTCAGTGCAATCTGTGCATAAAAATAGCTGGAAAAGATGTACAGGCGTCAGTGTAAAAGAAGTGAAGCGTATAAATGTACAGTGTCAGTGTAAGGACAGGAGTGAAATGCTCATGACTATGAGGCTAAAGAATGAAGCTGGAAAGAGGGGGAATGAACAGAGACTTTTGTTCGATAACTGTTAAGTTATGCCTACGTATCCTCTCGTGCAATGAGGAAGTCAGAACACCGTAGTTCGACCCAAAGAGACTGAAAGATGAATTGACTTGTGAACTGCTTGCTTGTCAATGCTCAAGTGTATGACCCGTCTGGCTCAGGTGCAAACTGTCTTGCATTAGACGGAAGAAGCAAGTTCTCGTTTGTGAGTGAGTGTGATGAGAAAAGAATCCCGGAGGAGACGATTATTGTTTGTTTTTTGTATTTTCAGTCTTTTATTGCTTGTTGAAGTTTGTCATAAGTTAATGAGCTTAAGCCTAAACCAATGGATTTAGTAAACTCATCACATCTTCCCTCTGATTAGGGGTAATGAGAATACCTTAAGTGTGAATTCAGATTCTCACACTTAATCACCTTTGATGCAGGATTAAGATCATTAACCTACTTGTGATTATTTGAATGTTTTTGTGGTTTTTGTTTAGTGTTGAGTAATGAGGTTAAGCCATAATCAGGGATTAAACAGACTCATTACACCATCCTAATAGAAGGATAATAGATGAGAATGCTTAAGCTGAGGAAAGCTCCTCAACTTAATCCGTGATTAGGGATTAAACTCATGACAAAACAAAGCCTTTATTAAGTGGATTTTAGTTAATGATAAGATGATGAAGTGATTTTTATGGTTCGTAAGACAACTTGAGGGGGACTTGTCCATTAACACTAGGGTTAGTCCTTCTTAACCAATTAAGGAAGAATTAGAACCCTAATGCAAGGCCCAAGTTACAAGTGTGATGTCTTGATGATTATTAGATGGATTAATTAAGAGATTTAAACACATTAAGGGTTTAACACTTGGGATTAAATTTATACACTCCATCCTAAGAGAAGGATGCAGGCATAAGCTTAATCACAAAGCCTTAAAGCCTTTAGGGTTTAGTCCCTGATTATGAGATGAGAAGAGAAGACTCAAAAGAGAGACACAAAGGTAAAACTATGAGGGGGAGACTAATCAAAACCCTAATTCATTGTCATGCTTGGTTGATCCTAAGGTTTGTGAGGTTTTCAAGAACAATCTTCAGAGGAGCCACCAGGAAGCAGATGAATAAGATCAAGAGAAGCAAAGTGACTTGCTTCATTCAAGAAGTCAAGTCACTTGAAGAAAGAAAGTGGGGGGAAGAAGAATGAGCAAGCTCAAACTCAAACACAAATAAAATGCAGCAATGGATGCAAGAGAGATGAAAAGAAAAGTTATGAGAAGTGAAGGAAAATTCACCTCTCAAGTTTACTTACCACCTGAAATGTTAGAAAGGAATGCAATGCAATGCAAGATGAGATGAAATGATATGATGCTAAGCAAAACCAGAAGCATGTTGATGATGATGATGATGTTATGAGGTGTTGCAAACATGAGGCAAGCATATGGAAATGTTCATACAAGATTATGAATGCAAATGATGCAAGTTAAGGAGCATGAACAAGCATGAAATGTTATGAAGTATACAAGACAAATGGCATGGCAAATATGTAATGCAATGATCAAATATGCTTTCTATATGTCTTAAGATGTCAAATGAATCATAAGCATGCACAAAATGTAAAGACAAGTCATGTTATGCAAGAGAATGCAAGAAGAATGCAAGAGAAAGCCCAAATTAGGGTTTATGGATCAAACATCAAACCAAAACCAAAAACAGAAACAAACCCTAAGGTAAAAAATGGAAAATGGTACCCAAGGAAACCCTAAACCTATAATAAACCACTGCCCAAAGGGGAACTCTCAACTCTCAACCAAACTCAAGATATGAATTTTCTAAGTTATTAGGGTTTTTTAGGGTTCTTACCAAAAGAAATGCCAAACAATTAGAAAATGAAGAAACAAATCATGGCCATTTTACCCTAGAAACTACATGCCAAACACAAAACAAAGCAAAAAGAATCAATGTCCAAACCTTCTCCAATAGGCAGAAATGAATTTTTGAACTCATGATCAAAATAATGCATAAAAAATGATTTAATTCAATGAAAAATTCTTAAAATGCATCAAGATCAAAAAAGAAATTTGGTTTGAAGGTTGGACAATGTTTCTAAATGTCTTAGAACATTTCATGAATTTTTTTTGTAATTTTTAAATACCTAAAAGTATTTTTAATTAATTAATTCCCATTAATCAATTAAAAATAATCTTTTAAATATTTAAAAATACTTTTTTAATGATAAAAAATGAAATAAAAATATTTTTGTGTCATAAAAATTATTAAAACTCAGAGGAAAAAGTATCATAATTTTTATGTATTTTTTGCTATTTTAAAATAATTGTACAAGTTTAATGAAATAAAATGAATTAAAAATCAAATAAAAAAGAAAGTCAAAGGAAAGGATGGCTGAGATTGATTCTGAGTTTGAAAGTGTTGACTGGCGCGTGAATGAAGGGTGTGGATTGCACCTGACTTAATTAGTTTAATTACGAATTAATTAAAGCTAATGAGAGAGATTAGGGCAAATGAAATGATCTGGGCCATCCAAAAGAGAGGGAAGTCAACAGGTCAACGCACATCCATGGCTCAAATTCAAACTAGAGTTAATGACCTGAGATTAGGGTTTAATGACTCAGGTGGCCGGAGAAGACTTCCGGTCGTCTTCTCCGGCCAGCACCTCACCGGGAAACTCACCAACTCCCTCAAAACGTAACAAAAACAAAATCTATGAATTGGGAAATGATCTCCAACCTCTCACGAATCAAACCCCTCTCTCAAAACAAATTTATTCTTCCTAAACAAGCTGAATCGAAGAGAACAAGTTCTAGGGCACGCAAGCTTCAGAGACAAATTAAATACTCAAAACAAAACCATTTCAAAAACTAAGAACATCAGGATGATCAGTGAATCACATAGAACAAGTTTGTAACAAGAAAAATGATTTCTGGAAAAATTAATTTCGAGCTACCTGAGATTTGGAGCTTTCAACTTGAGGACTTTCTGGCCACTTCCTTCAGTGCAAACTGCTCCACTTGGTCTCCAGAAGATGTTTGAATGCTCAAAAGAAGTTTGAGCTGGCTGGATAGTGAGATTCGAAAGCTCCTGCTCAAGCTTGGTCAGAAATGGCAATGGAGTTTCTGGAGGTTTCAGGCCATTGTGAATGATGGTTTGTGATCCTGAGGATGAATGGAGAAGGTCTGGAGTGTTTGTTGGTGTGTTTGTGGTTTGTGGAAGGAGATTCGATTGAAACTGCAAAATGAAGTGAGAAATGGCAGTGAGATGTTCAGGCTGTTTCAGGCTTGTGTTCTTGGTGCTGGGTGGTCTATGGAGCAAGGTGAGTTGAATGGTGAAGAGGGTTTGAATGTTTGCAAGCTGTGTATGCAGATTCGAAGCAACTTGCAATTGGGAGTGTTTTTGTGAATGTGTTGAATGAGGATGCTTCAGGCTGGCTTTCTCATATCTTTGGCTTGCCAAGGGATATTGTATTATAATCCTATAGGTCAGATGATGTGACCTGGCCTATAGTGATTGGTAAGTTTACTTTTGCTCAAAATCCACTTTATGTGTAAGAGAGGTATGGTGAAGTGCTAGCTTGGTACAAAGCATGGGCTGGCGCAGCAAGGGTGAGGGAGAGGTCTAGCAAAGCTCAGCATCCAAGGCTGCAAGGTGTAAGAAGAATGATCATGAGTTTTTGCAAGTTGTGGCCTTTAGTTCACATGTGACTTCTTTTGCCTAACCAAACATAAACCATAGGCATTCTTGGTCCAAATCTGATTTTTTAGGGCTTAGAGAATGTTTATGTGCTGGTTTGATGCCAATTAGAAGTTGCAATTTGACTTAGCACATGATTTTGCAATTTTCACACTTGGTGCATATCTTGAAAATAAGTGATTTTTGCCAACTTTGCATTGCCATAACTTTTGATCCAAGAAGAGTTTGATCATGTTCTTGTACTTTTTAAAAAGGGAAAAATGAGATCTACAACTTTCATGACCAAAGTTTTTCCATTTGAAGCCTTTTTGGATCAAGAATCAAGGCTTGAAAAATGACCTAAAATGATGCATTCTTGAAAAGTCAACTATACCCAAAAAGTCAACATTTGCAAAAACCCTAAATTCTTGATTTCTATGAACTTCAACCTTCTTCCATGATCAAATAAAGATCATATGCACTCAAAATAATGAAGATCACCCATTGGTTGGGTCATTGGGGCCTCAGATGCCCTGATTTTACACTGACTTGTCCAGAAAGTCAACCTTTGATCAGATGACTTCCCCATGGAATTTCTTCATGAAAATTGATATGCATACTCCCTATACCATATAGAGACCAATGGAAACAAGAATGACCAAAAAATTTGGAGTTATGGCCTCTGAAACCAAAACCCTAATTTTAGGTCAACTGTGCAGTTCATCCTGGCTCTGCATCCACTCAAACCCTAGTTCTTGTGATTCCTCTGCATTTTTGACTTTGAAGAGATGGAATATGACATAAGAACACACATGGACCCCTTTTAGTTGATTGGTGGCCTTTGGAATGGCTCAAGATGCTTTGGGATTGCTCAGATCACAAACCCTAGGTGCAGATGCCTTAGAAACTATGCAGTGAATCAAAAATGAGATGTGTGTTTATGCACATGAGGATGATCACAAGCCATGGTGTGAATGGGTGAGGGAAAATTTGGGGTGTTTACATTAAGCACAAACTTTCTAGCGTGGATCCTGTCGAGTACGACGGACAATCTGGGTGCTAATACCTTCCCAGATTGTAACCAACCCCCTTTCTCAGTTTCTCTGGTTCGCAACCATCTTATCCATCTCTTTCTAGGTTTATGCAGCATTACCTTTCCTTCGGGATAAAAATGCCTAGCTGGCGACTCTTTTCAGTTCATCTTCATGTTCTCTCTTTCACCGACCGTTCGCGCTTGTACCGGGATGCAAATCTTTCAGAGCGACAATAGCCAGGTCCCAGAATGAAGAACAACACCTTGATCACCTACATAAGCTGTTTGAGAGGTTGAAGTAGTATAAACTGAGATTGAATCTAAACAAGTATACTTTTGGAGTTAGGTCTGGTAAACTCCTGGGTTTCATTGTCAGTGGGAAAGGTATTGAAGTGGATCCTGCAAAAGTAAAAGCTATACAAGAGATGTCAGCTCCCCGTATTGAGAAGGAAGTTAGAGGTTTCTTGGGACGATTGAATTACATTGCAAGATTTATTTCCCAGTTAACTGCTACCTGTGAGCCAATCTTCAAGTTGTTGAAGAAAGATCAGGTAATGGAATGGAATGACGAGTGCTAGACAGCCTTTGATGAAATCAAGAGATATCTCCTAGAACCTCCAATTTTGATGCCACCAGTTGATGGAAGACCCTTGATTATGTACTTAACAATATTAGATAACTCAATGGGGTGTGTATTGGGGCAACATGACGAGTCTGGTTGAAAAGAGCAAGCAATATACTACCTTAGCAAAAAGTTTATCGACTGTGAAACAAGATACTCACTGCTCGAGAAAACTTGTTGCGCTTTGGCATGGGCTGCCCGCTGACTAAGACAGTATATGTTGACTCATACTACCTTGTTGATTTCAAAGATGGATCCAATCAAGTACATATTCGAGAAACCTGCTCTCTCTGGACGAATAGCGAGATGGAAAATGATCTTAACAGAATATGATATACAGTACACTACTCAGAAGGCCATTAAAGGAAGTGTTGTGGCTGATCATTTGGCTCATCAGGCAGTGGATGATTATCAGTCAATGAGTTTTGAGTTCCCTGATGAAGACATTATGATTATTACCAAAGAAACTGGACAATATGACGGACCTGAACAAGGATCCCGATGGACTATGGTTTTTGATGGAGCTTCCAATGCACTTGGTAATGGTGTTGGTGTTGTGATCATTTCCCCTGAAGGTTGTCATACCCCAATCACTGCAAGACTCTGTTTCTAGTGTACTAACAACATGGCTGAATATGAAGCATATATCATGGGTATCAAAGCTGCCATTGAGATGAAAATTCAGTTCCTGGATGTATATGGAGATTCAGCCCTGGTAGTGAGTCAGATTAAAGGAGATTGGGATACCAAGCATGAAAATCTCATTCCCTACAGAGAGCATGTGTTGTCTTTGATCCCATATTTTGAAGAGATTACATTTGGACATATTCCACGAGGAGAGAATCATTTGGCAGATGCACTAGCCACCATGGCATCTATGTTTGAGATTAGCTGGGATGATGAAGCTCCTAAGATCACTATTGACAGATTTGAGAAGCCTGCATACTGCAATGAGATTGATACTGAAGGAGGAGAGGAAAAGCCTTGGTTCTATGAAGTGAAAAGATATCTGGAAGCTCAGGAGTTCCCTGAAGGGGCATCTGTCAAAGATAAGAAGTTTCTGAGGAGGTTTTCTGCTAAATTCTTCTTGAGTAATGGAATTTTGTACAAGCGCAATCATGATTCGACTTTGCTTCGTTGTGTGGATAAGAAAGAAGCAACATAGATTATGGAAGACATGCATGATGGGATTTTTGGCACTCATTCTAGTGGTCATACCATGGCAAAGAAGATATTGAGAGCAGGTTACTATTGGTCTACCATGGAAGTTGATTGCTATCAACATTCTAAAACATGTCACAAGTGTCAGATTTATGCTGATAAGGTGCATATACCTCAAGTTCCATTGAATGTGTTGACTGCTTCTTGGCCTTTTGCCATGTGGGGCATTGATATGATTGGTGAGATCAAACCTACTGCTTCTAATGGGCATCGTTTCATCCTGGTTGCTATTGATTACTTTACAAAGTGGGTGGAGGCAGCTTCATTTGCATCTGTTACCAAGAATGTTGTGGCTCGATTCATTAAGAATAATCTCATATGCAGGTATGGCATCCCTCAGAGGATTATCACAGATAATGGCTCTAATCTGAACAACACCATGATCACTAATCTCTGCACGCAGTTCAAGATTAAGTATCACAACTCTTCTCCGTATCGTCCAAAAATGAATAGGGCAGTGGAAGCTGCTAATAAGAACATTAAGAAGATTCTACAGAAGATTCTACAGAAGATGACTGTTACTTACAAGGTTTGGCACGAGATGTTGCCATTTTCTCTTCATGGTTATCGTACTACAATACGTACTTCAACAGGGGCAACTCCATTCTCCTTAGTCTATGGTATGGAAGCAGTTCTGCCCATTGAAGTTCAGATCCCCTCCTTAAGGATCATGAAGGATGCAGGCTTGGATGAAGATGAGTGGATTCAGACTCGACTTGACCAAATAAAATTGATTGATGAGAAAAGGCTGGCAGCTGTGTGTCACGGTCAGATGTACCAGAAACGAATGATCAAAGCTTTTAATAAGAAGGTTAAGCAAAAGGTATATCAGGCTGGTGATTTAGTAATCAAGCGTATCATACTACCACAAGGTGATCTTAGGGGCAAGTGGACTCCTACATATGAAGGACCATTTGTAGTCAAGAGGGTATTCTCAAGAGGTGCCATGATGCTTACTAATATGGAGGGTGAAGACTTCCCACAACCTGTAAACACATACATAGTTAAAAAATACTACGCATAAAAAGAGACCCGCTAGGTTGACTGGCCTAGGCAAAAATAAGGGCATCTCGGCGAACCAAAAGGGTTCGGGAAAAAAATAGGGATATATATAAAAAAAAATAAAAAAAAATGTACACCTAGCAAGTCGAAAACCTGAAAAGGCGGCTTGGGCAAAAAAGGGTATCCTGGTGGATTAAAAACCTGAAAAGGCAATCCAGGCAAAAGCTAGGGATTAAAGCGTATGACTATGTCTTGTTGGATCACTCATGTAACTCCAACTATTTGTGCTACCTGGATCAAGTACAAACAGATAAAGATCAATCCAATCATTTCCATCTCAACAGCAAAGGATGAGATACTTGAAGATAATGGCAATAGTAGAATTGGAACTCAATAGGATTGTTTTTCACATAGCTGTTTTTCTTTGTTTTTGTAAAAAAAACTTTTGTGACGAATTCCTCTTACTAGGATTTCTGTTTCCTTGTACAAACTTGCCTGTGTATAGGCTACTTTCTAAATAAATAAAGTCTCGTCTTTGAATTCAAATTTACTTTTACCTTGTTTACTTAAACGAAAACGTCCATTGGTTGTGTTTGAATGTATGTATGCTTTTGAATATGATTGATGTTTACCAGAAATGCATAAAATACAGTAAAAGTATTTATTAAGGACGAACGAGGGTAGGAAGTCAACGAAACTTCGCCAGTTCATCCCTACAGAACAACTACAAATCCCCAGCAGAGCAAATCTATCTTTATAGATACTTCGAGTTACATCTCCCATTTGACTTATGTCCATCTCTTTTATCCTCATTCGGGATACTCAGGAACTTATTCCTTCAATAAGAAGTACGAAGAACAAAGACGGGAGGTTCTGAGTACAATATTCTCAAACGAGACGGGAACGAAGTCCTCATATTCCTCAACAACGAACCGGGATTTATTTTCCCTAGCCAGCAGTTGTTATACAAAGATACCCAGACACTTCAGGCTGCTTGATTCATACATACATCATTTACATCATACCATAGCATATACATAAATGCATAATACATTTACTTAGGTACATCATGCCATACATGCATACATATTGCATAAACTAACCTTTTCTTTTCAGGATAGTTACAGGCAGATAAACACTATCAACAACTCAAAACAGTCCAGAGACGATCTATACGAAGGTCTAGTGCTGATACTTAATTCAAAGATAATCGCTACGAAGATTCATTTCTGATGATCAATACTTAAAATTGTCCTTGGAGGGGTATGTAAATGATCTATACGAAGATCTAGTGCTTAATCCAGGATATTTCCAAAGGATATAATCGTCACGACGATTTAATCCTGATATTCTTTCTATCTTTGGGATGGTAGGTAAATGGTCTATACAAAGACCTATTACCTAATCCAGGATATTTCCAGAAGAGATAATCGCTACGAAGATTTATTTCTAATGGTCTATTCAGCAGTTTATCTATGAAATGGTACATAAAGGATCTATACGAAGATCTTGTACTTAGCCCAAGATATCACCAAAAGCAATTCAGAAAAGATCGCCACGAAGATTTGATTCTGATGCTTAAATTAAAGTATGTTCCTAAAGATGGTTCAGAGCCGATCTATACAAAGATCTAAATACTGACACCTAATGAAGGATATTCTTTTTCCCCCAGAGATAATGCAGAGACGATCTATACGAAGATCTAGTGCTAGCATTCAACTCAAACCATGTGACAAAAATAATTCAGAGACGGCCTCTACGAAGACCTAGTACTGATATCCAGTGACAACATAAAGATACTATCACTTTCTGATATTATGGATGGCATCTATAAGCCCATCTCCAGTTCCTCTAAGTGGCATATTTAAGCCCACTCCATGCATATATAACCAATCAGCAGTGTTACTTTACGCACCGGCGAGTGCAAATTTTTGGGCTTTTGTGTTCAATCCCCTTCAACCTTCCAAGTCGCGAATGGCACACAGGCCAATCTAACTCCCCAGGTTTCAGAAAATTGAACAGGGGAAGCAGTTGCACCCTAAAATTTTCCCTCCCCTAGTCAAGGCATTGTGTACCAAGGTGTCCTAAGAGGTTCACAATTAGTCAGAAAGCTTAGAAGTTCCCTCAGACAAAGCATCCTCCTAAGCAATGCACCCTAAACTAGGGTTTTGAATTTCATCAGGCTAAATGGACTTTTAAGGCCTCAATTGAGCTTCATAGCATCCTATATGTCTTCAAGAATCCCTATGTTAAGTTTCAATGCTTTCCCAAAAGGTTTGCTCAGTCAGATGATCAGATATGCAAAAATCAGTCAAAGCAGTTAAAAAGTCAAACTAAGGTCAACTATGGTCAAACCAAAGTCAAACTTCATGATTTTTTTCCAACATCAAGTATATGAAGTAAAATTCATCATTTGATCAAGGGTTGATCATGATTCATCAAGGAGATTTCAGATCATCAAGAATCAGAAGTTTCTAAATTAGGGTTTTCATAGGAAAAGTCAACTGAACTTTGACCAGCCATAACTTTCACATGCTTCATCAAGAATTTTCCATCCAAAGCTCATTTTGAAGGAAATTGAATTCTCTACAACTTTGTGTCTCACAAGCCAAGCCTAAAAATGCTTCATTTGGAAGGTATGAGCTAAGACATTATAGGTCATTTTAAAAGTCAACAAAAAGTCAACATCTTCCAAAGGGCATAACTTAAGAATGGTAAAGTATATGGACATGAAACCAAAGAGGTTTGTTATAGGGCTCTTTAAGATTTCCAAAATGTCCAAGAACACCTCCATATCCTTAAAATTGAGGGATTTGTGTCTTTGCAAAGTTGGGAAATTTTTGAGGGGTTTATTGAGCAAATGGGATCTTAGAACCAATTCTTTCCACACGGGCTTGCATTTTTATGACCCAATCACTACCATGACATCATGCACGAACCAAAATCATTTATTCAGATTTTTATTTATTTTATTTATTTTATTTTTATTTTATTCATTTAAAATCATTTAAAATCAAAATAAAATATGAAAAGCTCAATATTTGATTTGATTTTCATTCTAGAAACTCATAAACATGATTTAAAGTTGATTGAAAGATTGAAATTCGGGCTAGACCAAAGAGGAAAGGATTTGTGTGATTTTTGACCAAAAAAAGCAAGTTGTATCTTCATGATCAAGCAATCAAGATAAAGCCCATAAATCCAAAGACTTTTGACCTAATTCAACTCTCTACATATACACAAAGTGATCACAAGCAAAAAGACGAATTTTGGCAGCCTCCAAGAACACTTTTGACATTCAAAAATTCTTTGAAATTTCAATTTTTCGGATTCATAGTTGCAGGGCAATTAAAGGTATTCTAAGGACATAGACATGATCCTTGGACTCTCATGATGCTATCCATATGATCATAAGCATCCCTAACCTCATGAACTGTGAAAACCGAATCGTTTTGATGCCAAATATATTTTGTTTCGATTCATTAATTTAATGCATGATTAATCAAATTTGAGTTTGTAATATTGTTTGTTGAATGATGTAGATGGATTCTGGGTGTTTTGTTGTAAGTTTCGATGCAAGTTTGGAGTTCCACCATTGTTAGGGTTTGTAGCTCCTTTTAGGGTTTTGCGTATGAGGCAATATAAATCCATTCAAAGACCATTGCTAGACCGTATACCTCCCAAGGATCACATTAACCTAATAAATTTGATGAAACAATAGGCCATGCCATAAGATGTGATTTTCGCAGGTTATGAGTATAGAAAAATTCGCAGGAAATTTCACATGTAATTTTGCAGGTGTATTCGCAGGTACCAAGGAAGAAGATGATGAATTGGCGCTGAAAATCAAATTCAAAAATTGGTTTTAAAATATAATGTTTTATTATTGGTTATATATTGAATGCGCAGTGTTAGCTCAGTTGGTTTGTGTGTTGGTGTGTGAAGATGATGGTCCTGGGTTCGATCCCCCCCAGGCCATTTTGTTTTGTTGCTTTTTATTTGATTTTTCACATGATTACAACAAAAGGATTATGACCCCTGATGCTAACACCAGCGCGCGCTTGGCCTGGTGGTGATGTTGTTGGTCCCGAGTGATTGAAGCCTAGGGTCTGGGTTCGAATCCCAGCCCCAGGTAAGTTTTTTTCAATTTTTTCTTGTTATTTTCTTTTATATTATATTTATTTAACTTAATTAATTTTTTAAATAACAATTTATAAAATCAATGTATATATTATTTTCTTGTATAAAAAACTTATTTTTTTTTAAATTCATAATTTGTTTTCTTTAAAAAAATCAAATTATTTATATTTATTTCATTATTGTATATATTTGGTTAATAAGTTAATTATGTTTAAATTAATAATTAAAAACCCTAATTTATTTTTAATAATGGCATAACCCTAATTTTTATAATTCTAACCCTAATCCTAATTTTTCTTAACTTTTAAAATTTAACCTAATATTTTTATAAATTATAATTAATCATTAATCATTTATTAAATATGTATATAATTTAGTATTTATTTGTTATTATTAAAATCTATTTTCTTTCTTAAATATTTAAAATCTTTTCTAATATTAAACTATTTTGCTAATTTCTTATTTTCTCTTATTTTTTATTTTCTAACCTTTTAACTTAATTGTTATTATTATTGATTATTATTGCTTATTTATTATTATTTATTGTTATCATATTTCTCTATTATATTGTATTTGTCCTAAAGCTTTGTAATAGTTTAGATTTATATTTTCGCTTTATTTTTATTATGAATGTATTTACTGTATGGTTAGTAATTCTAGGGTGTGGATAACATAATTGTAATTAAAATTAACTTAGAATAATTAACTTTAAAAGATAAATATTTGAATATGAACACCACACACGTAAGTCGATCTTTGATCGCCATCCTGCACTTTCTAAGGTTACCTCTCATGTTGCCTATTTTAAAAGGTCAAGTAAGGTGTCTTAAGCAAGGTCCCTTCATAAATATCATCAAGTCTCTACAGTTTTAAAGATCAAGTCCCTTCGAGGTTGCCTACGATAAATGATCTTGTCCCTTCGAATAAAAGATGATAAGTCCCTATGAATTGCTAAAGACACCCTACAGTTGCCTATATCCAGATGTCCCTACACATGTCCCTTAACATCCAAGGTAATGACTACTTATTCCTTAATAATAGGGATAGTCTTACCATTGAAAGAACATAAGAACAGTAAAGACCTAATAGAGGGTAGGTTCCTCTTAATTACTTGCTCACATCTCAAAATACATTTTACACTTCACATTTCAAACAAATTTTCAAAAAAAACAAGTCTTTATATACATCCATACGAGGATCATTATAAAGTACTTAGAAAGTTTTAATCACAGACTACACCTTTTTTTCAAAACAATTTAAAGTGAGATAAGTAACTAAGAGCCCATGGATAACCATGGATATAAAGGGTGCTAACACCTTCCCTTTATATAACCTACCCCCCGAACCCAAAATCTTTTAAGGTCTTTCCTGTTCTTTTATGTCCTTTCCTTTTGGATAAAATAAAAGTCGGCGGCGACTCTTGCTATCCGCAACATGACTAAAAAGTCAGTTCTCCCACCGTGTTACAGTAAGGACTTTGCTGTGGATTTGGTTTTCTTTCCATTGAGAGGTTTGGATATCATTCTAGGTATGAATTGGTTGGAGTACAACCATGTTCATATTAACTATTTCAGTAAGTTGGTTCAGTTTCTTACTCTTGGTTAAGAGGAATAAGAAGTTGGGTATTTGTCTGCTCGAGAGTTGAAAAAGCTTATGAATGAAGAAGCACAAGTTTTGGCGTTGTTTGCTTCATTGTCGGTGGAGAATAATATGGAAATTAGTGAATTGAAAGTGGTAAGGGATTTTCCAAAAGTGTTTCCAGATGATGTTGTGGATGTGTCGCTAGAGAGAGAGATGGAGTTCAATATTAATCTTGTGCCAGGAAAAGACCTATTTCGATGGCACAATATCGTATGTCGGCTTCCGAGTTATGTGAGTTGAAGAAACAATTAGAGGAACTGTTAGAAAAGAAATTTGTGTGACCGAGTGTATCGCCGTGGGGAGCACCAGTATTGTTGGGAAAGAAGAATGATGGTAGCATGAGGCCATGTATTGATTACAGGCAAATGAATAAGGTGACAATCAAGAACAAGTATATGCTTCAAAGGATAGATGATATAATGGATTAGTTGGTTGGTGCACGAGTATTTAGTAAGATCGATTTGAGATCGGGTTATAACCAAATAAGAGTGAAAGATGAAGATATTCAAAAGACTGCTTTTAGGACTCGGTATGGACACTACGAATATGTAGTGATTCCATTTGGAGTTACTAACGCACCTGGTGTATTCATGGTGTAAACACCCCAAATTTGCCGTCACTATTTTCACCATGGCTTGTGATTCTTTTCATTGGTATAAGTTCAATCATATAATCTCATATTGCATTTTTGCTTCATTGCATTGGTTCTAAGTCATCTGCATCTAGGGTTTGTGATCTGAGCAATCCCTGAGCTATCTGAGCCACTCCAAATGTCTTCAACCATCTCAAAAGGGTCCATGTATGTTCAAGCATCATGTTATATCCTCCCAAGATCAAGGAAGTCAAAGAATCACAAGAACTGAGAAGGGCATAGAAGCAGAGCCAAGCTTAACTGCACAGATGACCTAAAATTAGGCTTTTGGTTTCAGAGGCCATAACTCCAAATTTTTTGGTCATTCTTGTTTCTATTGGTCTCTATATGATATGAGGATCATACATACCAATTTTCATGAAGAAATTCAATGGGGAAGACATCTGATCAATAGATGACTTCTTGAGCAAGTCAGGGTAAAATCAGGGCATCTGAGGCCCCCAATCATCCAACCAAAGGGTCTTATCCATCATTTTGGGTGTATTTGATCTTTATTTGATCTTATAAGAAGTTAGAAGTTCACAAAATTAAAGAATTTCAAGCCATTTGCAAAGTTGCCATTTTGGGAAAGTGACTTGTAATGCAAACTTGCCATTTTGGGAAAGTTTTTCAACATTCTCTTTTTGATTCAAAAATGCTTCAAATGAAAAATTCTTGGTCATGAAAGTTGTAGATGGGATCATTCCCTTTTTAAAAAGTACAAGAACTTGACCTAATTCATTTTGGAACTCAAGTTATGGCTTGTCAAAGTTGGGAAAAATCACATAAATTTCACTTTTACACCAAAGAGGGAAGTTTGCAAATTCTCATGCCAAGCCAATTTGGGACCTCTAATGCATCTTTACACATCATACCATCCTAGTGCAACTCATTTGGATCAGATTTGTGCCTTGAATCACAAGCTTTCATGCCTTGAACTTCACAAATTTCAAAAGGGGCCAAAAATTCCATAATTTGCAACATGGTACAAGACCTCTCATCCACTTGCCACAACTCATCAAATCCGATTCACAAACATTCCTTGATCTTTGCTGCGCACAGCCATACCCAAATCCCAGCCTGCCACTTGCCCATACCTCAAGTACACCAACTCTTGACTTTATGCATTTTGCCCCATACCAATCAGCATAGCCCACAACAACTACCCTGACCTATCCCAGCATGTTATGTGGCCAAGAAGCAAGCCATTTCACATAAGTTTGGAACCTGAATCCTCCCATAACTCAGCATACACAAAATCACTCCAACTTGCAAAAGTTTTCGAAACTCATAGCTCAGCCAACAAATCTCCAAACTTTTTCCACCATTCAACTCCATATTCATCACTGATCATTTCCCACCCTTCATTTTTCCTTGAAACAACCCATATAAAAAAACACGATTTTCACATTTCTTGAACTGAGCTTCAGCCAACTTCACATAGAGGCCATTTAAACTCCAACCAAGCATTGCAAACTTTTCAGAAGGATCATTGAAGGTGATTTGAAGTAAGGAACTGGTCAGAAAGTTCCAAAGCTGAAAGCTAAATCTCAGGTATCATCAAGAACAATTTTCCAGAAACCTCTTTTCATGTTATAGAAATGTTCTTCGTGCTTCACTGATCACACTGCACTTTTCATTTTTGAAAATGATTGAGAAATGAGCTTGTATCGTGCTTCTGAAATTTTTGCAGTTTTTGATGTTTGATTCAAATCTTGTGTTTGAGGCATGATAAATTTGTTTTGGTGATTGATTCTTATTTAGATGTGTTAGGGGAGTGATTCTGGAAAGTTGGAGCAATAGAAATTGCTTAGAGAAGAAGTTGTGAATTTGGTTGATCGGAGAAGATGACCGGAACACTGTTCCGGTCACCTGAGTTTGATTAGGGCACAATTAGGGTTAATTACATGGTTAAGCTGAGTTCAAATGTAAACCCTTAGATCAATCCTTCCTGCGCGCTGTGTGGCCCAGATTGCTTGATTAGTTTTAATTGTTGGATTAAATATTAATTAAATAGGATTAGCCTGATTTGAATCTCCACCCTTGGATCTGGCGCGCAGTCAACTCCCTCCCTTTTCATTAAAACCTGGACCACTGGATCAGCATACTTCCATTTAAATCCATTTTTATTTCACTTTTTATCATTTATTTTGCACAATTTATTTAAAATACCTAGAAAACCCTAAAAATATTTTCCTTCTACATTTTCATTTCAAATATTTTTCTTCACCCAAAAATAATTTTTATTTTATTTTTTGCATAAAATTTGTATTTTTAAAATATTTTAATGTTTATTTTAATTAGTTAATGGAAATTAATTAATTAAAATACCATTTAAGTTTCTAAAAATCACCAAAAAAATCACATTGCATCTTGACACATTTAGAGACATTATCAAACCATTCATACAAATTTGTTTTTGGTTCTTGATCCATTTTGACATTTTTCTTTTGATTTAGGGTTCTTAAAAATCAATATTTTGACCCTAACTTAGAAAAATCTCTTCTGACTAACCATGAAGAGTTTGATAATGGTTAGTTTTGCATTGCATTCCACATATCATGTAGTTTCTAGGATAAAATTGGCATGAATTTATCTTTCATTTTTTATTTGTTTTGCATTTTTCTTTGCGAGGTACCTTAAAACCCTAGCAAACTTAGAAAAATCATAAGTCCTTTAGGGTTTAGCTTCTGACCTTCCCCTTTGGGAAGTGAACTTGTATAGGTTTAGGGTACCTTTTATCCCATTTTCAATTTTTTATCTCATGTTTTGCTTCTGATTTTGAATTTTGCATTGCATCTTGTTCATAAACCCTAATTTTTGCCTTCATTTGCATTCATCCTTCATATGCTTGCATACATGAACTTACCATGACATCTTGTGCATCCACATGACATATAAGACATCTTAGGACACATTAGAATCATGTTTGATCATTTCATTATTCATTTGCCATACTTTTGCTTTCATTTCATGTCATATGCATTCATGAACTTCCATGGTTCTAACATGTCTCATTTGCATTCTCATCTTTTGTATGATCATCCACACCTCATGACAACCATTTGTATCATCTCTTAGCATCACTTGCATCATGATATGCTTCTGACTTTGGTTTTCATCTTTGCATTTCATCTCATTTTCATTCCATTTCATTTCTTGTTGCTAACTTTTCAAGTGGTAAGTGTTTGAGAAGTGAATTTACCTTCACTTCTCATAATCTCTTCTCGTCTCTTTTATGTATCATTGCTGCATTTTTACTTGTGAATTGGAGTGAGCTTTCTTTCTCATTCCTTCTCCTCCTTATTTCTTCAAGCAACTTGTCTTCTTAAGTGAAGCAAGTTGTCTTGCTCCTTGCTGCTTCTTTTCATTTCATCTGCTTCTTCCTGGGTGGCTTATCTAAAGATCTTCTTGCAAGCCTCATTAACCCTAGGAACACCCAAGTATGATCACAATTAGGGTTTGATTAGTCCCCCCATTAGTTTACCTTTGTGTCATCTTTGAGTCTCCTCTTCTCATCTCTTAATCAAGGACTAAACCTTAAAGGTTTTAAGGCTTTGTGATTAAGGTTATGCCTGTATCCTTCTATTAGGATGTAGTGTATAACTTTAATCCTAAGTGTTAAACCCTTAGTGTGTTTAATTCCTTTAATCAATCCATTCAATAATCACTAAGACATCAAGCTTGTAACTTGGGCCTTGCATTAGGGTTCTAATTCTTCCTTAATTGGTTAAGAAGGACTAACCCTAGTGTTAATGGACAAGTCCCCCTCAAGTTGTCTTACAAACCCTAAAATTAACTTCTTAACCTTACCATTAACTAAAATCCACTCTAATAAAGGCTTTGTTTTGTCATGAGGTTAATCCCTAATCATGGGTTAAGTTGAGGAGCCTTCCTCAGCTTAAATGTTCTCATCTATTATCCTTCTATTAGGATGGTGTAATGGGTCCATTAAATCTTTGATTATGGCCTAAACTCATTACTTAACACTAAACAAAAACTCCAAAAACATCTAAACAATTACAAGTAGGTTAATGATCTTAATCCTACACCATGGTTATTAAGTGTGGGGTGCTTACTTCATACTTAAGGTATTCTCATTACTCCTAAACAGAGGGAAGATGTGATGAGTTTACTAACCCTTGGTTTAGGCTTAAGCTCATTTTCCTATGACAAACTACAAAAAGCAATAAAAGATTGAAAACACAAAAACAAACAATAATCGTCTCCTCCGGGATTCATTTCTCACCTCATTCACTCACAAACGAGAACTTGCTTCTTCCGTCTAATGCAAGACAGTTTGCACCTGAGCCAGACAGGTCATACACTTGAGCATAGATAAGTAAGCAGTTCATCAAGTCAATTTATCTTTCAGTCTCTTTGAGTCGAACTACGGTGTTCTAACTTCCTCATTGCACGAGAGGATACGTAGGCATAACTTAACAGTTATTGAACAAAAGTCTTTGTTCATTCCCCCTCTTCCAGCATTATTCTTTAAGCCTAATAGTCTTGAGCTTCTCATTCTTTTCCTGCACTGACACTCTCTTACTTCACTTCACTTTCCAGCACTGACACTTGTACATTCTTTTCCAGCTTTTGCACACAGATAGCACAGACACTACCCCTTTAAACACAAACTTTCAAGCGTGGATCCCGTCGAGTACGACGGACAATCTGGATGCTAATACCTTCCCAGAATGTAACCAACCCCCTTTCTCAGTTTCTCTGGTTCGCAACTGCCTTATCCATCTTTTTCCAGGTTTATGCAGCATTACCTTTCCTTCGGGATAAAAATGCCTAGCTGGCGACTCTTTTCATTCTTCTCCTTCGCCGACCGTTCGCGTCTGTACACCTTCTAACCGGGTGTCATTTGGTGGGAGCGACACATGGAATATATGAATTAGATTTTCCATGAGTATTTGGACTGATTTGTTGTTGTTTTTATATATGACATTCTTATTTACTCTAAGACAGAAGAGGAGCATGCTGAACATTTACAGATTGTGTTGCAAGTGTTTAAAGCGAAGAAATTGTATGCTAAATTGTCGAAGTGTGAATTTTGGTTTCAATAGGTGAGGTTTATTGGTCATGTGATTTCATAAAAGGGAATTGTTGTGGATCCATCGCAAGTAGATGTGGTGCTACAATGGGGGACTCCGAAGTAGGTGACAAAGATTAGAAGTTTCTTGGGATTAGCTGGTTACTACCAAAGATGTATTGAAAGGTTTTCGAAGTTGGCACTTCGTTTGACTCAATTGACTTGTAAGAATAAAGCATTTGTGTGGGATTCTCAGTGTGAGAAGAATTTCATTGAGCTGAAGAAAAAGTTGACTACTGCGCCCGTTTTGATTTTTACCAAAAGTAGATGAACCGTTTGTGGATTATTGTGATGCTTCCTTGATGGGTCTAGGTGGAGTATTGATGCAAGATGGTCAGGTTGTGGCGTATGCTTTGCGTCAGTTGAGAATTCATGAGAGGAATTATACTACTCACGATTTGGAATTAGTAGTTGTGGTTTCTGTCTTAAAGATTTGGAGGAATTATCTGTATGGTTCAAGGTTTGAAGTTTATAGTGATCATAAGAATTTGAAACATCTATATAATCAGAAAGAGCTGAATATGAGGCATCGACATATGTTAGAATTTCTAAAGGATTATGACTATAGTTTGAATTATCATCTTGGTAAGGCTAATGTTGTAGATGATGCCTTGAGTCGGAAGACATTGCGTATGTCAGCTATGATGGCTAGAAAGTTGGAGTGGATTGAGCAATTCAGAGATATGAGTTTGGTTTGTGAATAGACACCTTATAGTGCGATGTTGGGAATTCTGAATGTTAATAATTATTTTTTTGATCATGTTCGAGAGAGTCAAAAGGTAGATGTGAAGTTCGTAGACTTTATGGTTAATGATGAAGAAGTTGGAAATAGCGAGTTTCGAGTTGATGAATAGGGAGTACATAGATTTCGGGATTGTATTTGTATTCCTGTTGATCTTGAATTGAAAAGAATGATTCTTGAAGAAGGGCATAAGAGTGGTTTGAGTATTCATACAAGAGCGACGAAAATGTATCAGGATGTCAAGTAGATATTTTGGTGGTCTGGTATGAAGCGTGACGTGGCTCAGTATGTATATGCGTGTTTGACTTGTCAGAAGTCGAACGTAGAACATCAGAAACCTGCTGGTTTGATGCAACCATTGGATATTCCCGAGTGGAAATGGGATAGTATATCGATGGACTTTTTTACGGGGTTACCTACTACTCCATGAGGACATGGTGTCATTTGGGTGATTATTGATAGGTTGACTAAGTCAGTGCATTTTATTTTGATTGGTATTACTTATTCTTTGCTGAGATTGGCAGAGATATACGTTGGTGTAATTGTGAAGTTGCATGTAATACCATTGAATATTGTGTCAGATAGAGATCCGAGGTTTACTTCTAGATTTTGGGAGAGTTTGTAAGAGGCATTGGGTTCGAACTTGAAGTTGAGTTCAGCTTATCATCCCCAGACTGATGGACAGACAGTGAGGACAATACAATCTTTAGAAGATCTGTTGAGGGCTTATGTGCTTGAACAATGAGGTGCTTGGGATAGTCAATTGTCGTTGATTGAGTTTACTTAAAACAACAGTAATCATTCCAATATCGGAATGACACAGGTTGAAGATTTGTATGGTCGAAGATGTCAGACGCCTTTTGTTGGCATGAGTCAGGTGAGAGTGAGGTACTTGGACATGATATTGTGCATCAAACTATTGAGATGGTGAAGTTGATTCGAGATAAGATGAGGACTTTATAGAGTAGGCAGAAGAGTTACCATGAAAAGAGAAGGAAAGATCTTGAGTTTCAAGAAGGAGACCATGTGTTTTTGAGGGTTACTCCGGTGATCGGTGTTGGACGAGCTTTTTTTTTTTTATATATGACATTCTTATTTACTCTAAGATTGAAGAGGAACATGCTGAACATTTGTGGATTGTGTTGCAAGTGTTGAAAGAGAAGAAGTTGTATGTTAAATTGTCGAAGTGTGAATTTTGGTTAAAATAGGTGATTTTTTTGGTCATGTGATTTCAGAAAAGGGAATTGCTGTGGATCCATCCAAAGTAGATGTGGTGCTACAATGGGGGACTCCGAAGTCAGTGACAAAGATTATAAGTTTCTTGGGATTAGCTTGTTACTACCAAAGATGTATTGAAAGGTTTTCGAAGTTGGCACTTCCGTTGACTCAACTGACTTGTAAGATTAAAGCATTTGTGTGGGATTCTCAGTGTGAGAAGAATTTCATTGAGCTGAAGAAAAAGTTGACTACTGCGCCAATTTTGATTTTGCCGAAAGCAGATGAACCGTTTGTGGTTTTTTGTGATGCTTCCTTGATGGGTCTAGGTGGAGTATTGATGCAATATGGCCAGGTTGTGGCGTATGCTTTGCGTCAGTTGAGAATTCATGAGAAGAATTATACTACTCACAATTTGGAATTAGCAGTTGTGGTTTTTGTATTAAAGATTTGGAGGAATTATCTGTATGGTTCGAGGTTTGAAGTTTATAGTGATCATAGGAGTTTGAAATATCTATTTAATCAGAAAGAGCTGAATATGAGGCAGAGACGTTTGTTAGAATTTCTAAAGGATTATGACTGTAGTTTGAATTATCATCTTGGTAAGGCTAATGTTGTAGTTGATGCATTGAGTCGAAAGACATTGCGTATGTCAGCTATGATGGCTAGAAAGTTGGAGTTGATTGAGTAATTCAGAGATATGAGTTTGGTTTGTGAACACACACCTTATATTGCGGTGTTGGGAATGCTGAAGGTGAATAATTACTTTTTTGATCATGTTCGAGAGAGTCATAAGTCAGATGTGAAGTTGGTAGACTTGATGGTTAATGATGAACAAGTTGGAAATAGCGAGTTTCGAGTTGATGAACCGAGAGTACTTAGATTTTGTGATTGTATTTTTATTCCTTTTGATCTTGAATTAAAAAGAATTATTCTTGAAGAAGGGAATAATAGTGGTTTAAGTATTCAGCCAAGAGCGGTGAAAATGTATCGGGATGTCAAGTAGATATTTTGGTGGTCTGGTATGAAGCGTGATGTGGCTTAATATGTATATGCGTGTTTGACTTATCAGAAGTCGAACGTAGAACATCAGAAACCTGCTGGTTTGATGCAACCGTTGGATATTCCCGAGTGGAAATGGGATAGTATAACGATGAACTTTGTTACGGGGTTACCTACTACTCCAAGAGGACATGGTGTCATTTGGGCGATTGTTGATAGGTTGACTAAGTCAGTGCATTTTATTCTGATTGGTATTACTTATTCATTGCAGAGATTGGCAGAGATATACGTTGGTGTAATTGTGAAGTTGCATGTAATACCTTTGAATATTGTGTCAGATATAGATCCGCGGTTTACTTCTAGATTTTGGGAGAGTTTGCAAGAGGCATTGGGTTCGAACTTGAAGTTGAGTTCAGCTTATCATCCTCAGATTGATGGACAGACAGAGAGGACAATACAATCTTTAGAAGATCTGTTGAGTGCTTGTATGCTTGAACAAGGAGGTGCTTGGGATAGTCAATTGTCTTTGATTGAGTTTACTTAAAACAATAGTTATCATTCCAATATCGGAATGACATAGGTTGAAGCTTTGTATGGTCGAAGATGTCGGACACCATTGTGTTGGCATGAGTCAGGTGAGAGTGCGGTACTTGGACATGATATTGTGCAACAAACTATTGAGATGGTGAAGATGATTCGAGATAAGATGAGGACTTTACCGATTAGGCAGAAGAGTTACCATGAAAAGAGAAGAAAAGATCTTGAGTTTCAAGGAGACCATGTGTTTTTGAGGGTTAATCCGGTGATCGGTGTTGGACGAGCTTTGAAGTCGATGAAGCTTACTCCTAAGTTTATTGGTCTGTATCAGATTGCTGCGAGAGTTGGACCTGTTGCTTATAGAGTGGCATTGCCACCAAGATTGTCCAATTTGCATGATGTGCTTCATGTTTCGCAACTTCGTAAGTATGTTCCGGATCCTTATGTGATATCGATGGGTGAACTTAAGGTAAGGGATAATCTTACGGTTGAAGCATTACCAGAACGAATTGATAATCGGGAGGTAAAACAGTTGAGAGGTAAGGAGATTGTCTTTGTGAAGGTGGTTGGGGGAGAAGCTATCAGTGGGCACATGACTTGGGAATTGGAGAGGAGGATGCGGGAGTCATATCCGAATCTTTTTGCATGAGGTAAGTTTTCAAGGACGAAAACCTTTTTAGTGGGGGAGAGTTGTAACACTCCAAAATTTATTTAATCATTTAACTAGATCATAATGTTTTAGTGTGTGGAAGAATAATATATTATTGAATATAATAAGTCAAGACTTATATTATGGTGAATAATAATATTATTAAGGGATAAAATAAATAATTGGAATAAATGAGGCAAGGGATAAGGTGGTCATTTGGTGTAATTAGTAAGGGTAATTATGGAAGTTCCAAAGTTGGTCTAAGAGGTTATGTGGTAAGAAGGAGAAAATAATCGTGTTTTTGAGAAAAAGAGGAATGATCGTGAAACTGAGAAGAGAGAAGAGAAAAGGCTAAGGTTGAAGAGGAGAATCTGCGAGGAAGAGGAATTTCTCGTCAAAACCAAGGTAAGGGTGGGATTCTTCTGTCTCTAAAGGGTTTTATAATGGGAATTGGGTAGGTTAATAATTAGATGTAGGGGTTTTGGTGAGTGAATAGGAATTGTAGTTATTTGTTGATAATTCATTGTTGTTGTGTACTAATGATATAGAATAGATGATAATAGGAAGAATTATGGAACAATAGGACTGGATATTCGTGTTTTGAGATGAAAATTTGTAGTGGTTTGAGTGCAGTAGAGTCAAGTAGAGTCTCATTGCATGATTGTTGTTGTTGTATATGTTGTTAGTGTGTATGATGTTGTTGTGTATATGATGTGATCGTGTATTTGTCAATGAGAAGTGATGTCTAATTATGATACTTGCTAATTTTTATTATATTACTCTTTGTGATGTAAGTATCTCACCCATTCTGGTTGAATGTTACCCTTATGTTGGTAACGTGTAGGTGAGCAGGATAAGTCGAGTGGTGGTTAATGAAGTAGGTGTACTTCACGTTTTTAGGATTTCAGCTCTGATACATCGCTTTGGGTATCAGGACGACCTTTGCTTCGTTTATTTTATTTAAGAAAACATTTTATAATTGAATAACGATTTGGAGTTTCTATTAAAATATTTTCAGTTACATGTTGAGTGAATTATTTTAAAAACGTATCATTGAGCCGTGTGATTTGGAAGTTGAATTGTGGCACTCAAATACTTTTGGTGAAATGTTTTACTCTGATTTTTATTAATATTTTTGTGGGGTAGTTTGGGTGTTGCAGATACTTCAAACAAACTACCTTATCGTAGTACCACATTGGCAAGACATCCAGTTTTCTAAGGGGAAGTCCAAGCCACGAGATTAGGACCTCGATCGTGATCCTCGTCCCGCCTATCCGTGGATGTATAACCCGCAACCTTGTTGGTTCCCTAAACCGACGAGTTTACCAAGTCGAGCAGTAACAGTTCAAAAATAAATTAACAAAAATCATTTCATTTAATTAGCCGACCAAAAACTGGCATGCACAATAGTACAAAAGGGAGGGGTTACACCCAAATATAAAAAGAAAAAGAACAATGGCACGTAGGCCAATAAAAAGAAAAGGAACAAAGGCACGTAGGCCAACAAAATAACTACGAAACGCAGGTCGAGAAACTATTTTTCCTCCTCCTCTTCCTCGGTTGAACTCTCCACCAGGAAGACAATTTTCCCATCGACTACGTCGTAATTGAAAGTCGTTCCTTCCGTCATAAGATCCACCCTATGGTTGACAATATTAAGCTGCTTTGTAGCATTTTCAAAACCCAGTTTAAGGGTTTCAACACAATCGCTCTCGAGCACTCGGATCTGAGCGATCATGTCAGCCCGGGTTCTCTGTACCTTGTCCTCCTCACCTTCCTCCTCTATGGGGGCAACCTGGCTCTCCAACTCCTCCACCCTCAATCGTAGGCGCTTGTTCTCCTTGATAACCTCTTCAAACTCAACCTTTTTGTCCTTGAGCTTTTTGTTCTCATCAACCAGGCTATCCTGCTCGAGCCTAACCTCCCCCATCTCGATCATTAGCCCCTCCTGGAGCTTATGGAGCTCCTTGTAATCGAAGAGATCATTGGCGAGCTTTACCTTCTAGGCCCTCGAAGACTTCATCTTTTCTTTAATGACCTCCAGCTCAGATAGCGGGCAGGTGTTGTCGGACAAGACCAAGGCCGTCTCCATAACTCTGATCACCGCATCGATGTCTTGAGACAAATTCGCATGTCTGGTCGCATTATCCAGACCTAGGATCGCCCTTGCTTCGACATCCGACACCTCGACGGAACCTTCCCCGCTGAAAATCTCCCGTTGAAGGTGACAAGAGGGTAAGAGGTACGTCCTTTGATTCTCGAACAGGTCCTTGCCCGCAACAGCACCAGTCGGTGAACTTTCACCATGCTGGCGTTTGGCAGGAAGAGTCTCTTACTCGAAGGGAGGGCTAACAGGTATCTCCGTGAACTGAGAAGGAGGAGGAGGTATAGGGGTCCCCGAACCACCGACCACTTTGTTTGCAACAACTCGAAGGACACGACCCTTAGCCGACTTCTTCAAAGCTTTGCATGTACCTTTGTTCGACAGCTTTAGGACACGATCTTTGAGACTAGGCATGGCAGCTGCAAAAAGAAGAGCACAAGTTAGTTATTGGATAAAATAGGTGAAGACAGAGGAAAGACAAACAAAAACTACCTAAAAGATGGAGGGAGTCCTTGTCTGTTCTACACTCGAGCACTGCCTTGGTATTTATTAACCGAGTTTCAAGGAGGGGTTCCTCGTCGTCATAAAGGACAAGATTATCCAGCTGATCCACACAAATGGAAAGGGTAAAAGTCTGGACGTAAGCGACCAATTTCTTATAGGCTTCCCTGTCCCCGAGCCCCAGGTTTTCCGGCTTCACAAAAAACTGGTTCGTGCCACGATTGTAATGAGCCCACGACCACTCGAGTGGGATGGTCGATACAAGATGCTCTTCGCCTCGGGCCTCTTGTTGCTCGGCATAAATACTACACAAAGCCCACACGATAAGAGGTTTTACCGTGTACCACCTATTCTTGAAATTTCGGACAGAGTCATCATAAGTTTTAAATAGCCCCCTCGGCTGCTTAAACGAAACCTAGTTGTGTCGCCTGTTCACACTCGACCGCTGCAAATAGAAAACTTGGAAGAAGATAGGCAACGTGCAACCGACTTCAAGGTACTGACACACCAGCTCGAACGCCCGAACAAACGCGATGGCATTTGGATGTAGCTGGGAAAGGGCCAAGTCGAGCCATCTGAAGATGCCCGCATGCAAGCTAGTAAACGGAAGACGTAGCCCCGTATCTCTAAACGTGAATGCATACATAAGGAACCGTGTTTCCTGAAAAATCGAGAAAATTCGTTGCTCGGGAAGAGGGGCGTAGCACTCCCAGTTCCGAGGGGCTTCCGGGGCCAGGTCCTCCACGACCGTATAAGCGGTGCAAGAATTAAATATGAAGAAAGAGCCTGTTTCTAGTGGTTCTTCTCCGACCCAAGACAAATCGGGCTCCCTAAGAACGATGAGCCTACTTCTGCCCGTGTCGCATTCTTGTTCATACACCTCCTCTTCGTCCACTTTTATGTCGATGTCATCCACTGGGACATCTTCGGCTCTGCTTTGCGGGCTCATGTTACTGAAAAAATAGAGGAAATTGGTGAATTCGTTGTCGCATCAAATCCACCCTTCCACCGTAGTTCAAGTGAAAGGGGAAAGCCAAAGTAGGGGGAAAGAAACGCCCGACATGTTCATCGCAACTCCAAAAAATTCTCGAGACATTTGTTATAAATTCATCAGAATGCACGAGACATTCAAAGAATGCTCGGTATATTCATCAATAATTCATTTGAATGCGCGAGACATTCATCTCAAATTCAAAGTGTGCCGAGATGTTCATCTGAATTCCCTCAATCTACACCCGATGATGGTCTTCCTCGATGGTTTTGGGGAATTTCCACCGGAAGATTTGTATGAATTTGCCAAGGAGGGGCCTCCTCGGCTACTCCAGTGGAAGAAACCACCAGAAAAACACAAAATTAAACATACTATTACTAGAAAAAAGGAACTTACTTGACATGTTCGTCGGTGGAGATGTGACAAAGGTGCAGTGACGACCACAATGAGTTTTCCGACAAGAACTTGAGAGCGTCCGGTGAACTTCTAAGGATACTTGAGAAATGAAATAGAGAAATGAGGGGAAACCCTCACCTCCACCCCTTTTATAGGCCCTATACGGGGAGGTATGCCTAGCCATCATTGCCTAGGCTGCCTAGATTCCCCTAGGAAGTCATAGGAATTTAATATGTTGTCACACATAAAATGAAGTGACACAGAAATGCCAAAATAATGAGAAATAAAGAGTCAGACACGTCACCTTTCGGAGCTCCAAAGGCCACCAAGCTACACTCTTAAATACTAGGCACGATCGTCCTTGATATCGTAAAAATGCAAAGAAGCCTCGTATGAAACTTCCCTCGAGCATGCGATCGTACTTGATGAACTGAAACTCCAACAGAGGCCTTGCCCGCACCACCTTTAACAAACCCCAAGGGACACGGGGAAATGTCCCTGACATCCATCAATCTTATTACATGTAAACCGCCTGCCTGACCATACTTACCCTTAAGTCATCACTCCGCGTCAGAGTTGCGACTTGGGGGGGCTCCTATTTTGGATTAGGCCTATGTAGTGTATGTCAGGCAAAGGCCCAGTCCTTCGGGCATGACCCATGGCCCACTACATAGGGGCGTGGGGAGAACCCTACTTTGGACTGGGCCGACACTGTATATGTCGGGCACATGCCTAATCTTTTGGACACGGGCTCATAGCCTGATTCATAGGGACGTGGGGAGAGCATCTCCTCCATGCGCTCTACTCATTCAAATGCCCCCATTATTTTCTCCTAATATTATGGGGCAGTTAGACCAAGGGCAAGACCACATGTTAGGTCTTATTTGCTCCTGCGTAGTCCTTGGCAGTTTTTCCTTGGGCCTAGCTAATCTGGCCCATGAGAAGAATCTTGGCCCCATGCTGGGGCACTCTATAAATACCCTTTTTCACTAGAGGTTCAGGTATTCCATTCCACTTACTTACTACCTACTCCATAGTTTTTTCTCACTTTGGCATCAGAGTACCTTGCAGGTTCACCCCCTCCGTTCCTCCACCGTAGTTGTTTATCACTGGAAGGTTCCTCCTAATCAGGTCAGATCAGTAAGCATTCTAACAATGGTGCATATGATATTTGTGACAAAAGTAGAAGTAAAATGACTAGAAAAATGAAAACTAACCATTGCAATATTAAGGAATGAAACAATAAAGTGTAGAATTAAAATTGTAAAAGGATACATACTAAAAATAAGATAATTGTAGAATTGGAAAAAAGAAGAACTTGTAAATAAAATTCTCGAAGTAAAATGGTGACAAGATTACAAAACGAATGATCCAGGCAATATCTGCAGTTCTTCAAATCCCAACTCTAGGGCGCACTTATCACTCAATATGAGCAAGTAAGTGCTTTTCAAAAAGTATTTCCTCTACCTAGGTGAATTCTAAAAACTTGGATCTTGAAAACCTAGAAAATAAGACTATATATAGTACTCCAACTGCTAAAAAGTGAGTCAAATTCATGTAGGGGTCGTGTGAGAGAATAATGCTAAAGTGGGAGAAGATTGGGCAACTCTGTTGCAATTTTTCTGCTCACAAAGTCCATGACGGACGTCGTCGCCTCATGGCTAATGTTGTAACACCCCACTTTCCCAAATAAACAAAATTAATATTTATATATCAAAAATCAGAGTTTAAAGTGAAATGCCACGTTTTCAACAATAATAACCAACAAAACATTCTTCATTAAAACAACGGAAAATTAATCCTTTTAACTCAACGAAGGCAATAAGCTAGTCTCAACAATAAATCCTCAAATAGTCCAATTTCAAGAAACAAATACATAACGGAAATAAAACAAAACAACTGTAAATCCCATCTCGTGTTACATATCAGAGCATCCTAAGATTCGAACACATCAACACGATTCCACACACTCTAAGTACCTGGATTATATGTACTTCCAAAGAAGCACAAACGCAACAACAACAACAAAGGGGTGAGAAATAAATTCAAATATAAACGGTGCATATAACATATACAAGGTAGTTTCTCACACATACAACAACAATCGCAACAACGTTCGCCAATAATCCACAACAACAGATACAACAATTAGTTATACACAACAAATAACAATAGTTATGCAATGTGACTCGACACAACACAATGCATGTGGTACTAGGTTTTGTTCATTCAATCGAACATGGATAATCACATACACCCATCCGACAATGATTATCCCAACACTCCCCGTAACAGAGTACGGATGATCGTATTCGCCCATACGCGTATGGGCAGAAACAAAGTGTTTTCTGACTTTTTTTGCATAATTTTATATCTATACCTCATTCCAAACAATTTCATGGTTCATACATGTCCTAAAATCGTTTATACACCAGTTTTACTCTCCGATTTTCATCCATCTTTCATCTATGTTACTATATTCCGATTAATTTTCGTTCTAGATCTACAATTTACTCAGTTTATCAACAACAACAATATTCATCACATTTCATGGATTCATCAGAACAACAACATCAATATATCAACAGATCGTCATTAAAATCAACATCACAAACGCAAATTCGTAAAAACATCATGCAAATCACAGATTCGTCATGAACATAAAAAATAACAGAAATCCCTAAGAGGGAAGGATACCCCCAACTACCCATCATGTTAATCACATGAATTTAAACAATTCTCCCCCTTACCTCGAATTTCAGAACAATTTCTGCGAATTTCCTTAAGGTTGAATGCCCTAGATGAAATTCTTCCTTCCTAGTCCCTTTGCTCATCTCACCAATTTTCACGATTAATCGTTTTACTGATTTTTCTGTTTTTACTAATTCACTATTAACCCTCTCTTAACACATTACTAAACTGCCCCTTAATCTAGTTATTAATAATATTAATTTTAATTCTAATATTTAATAATATAGGTTTTTATAAAAGAATTAATAATAATAAAAATTGTGAATAAATAGTCTTATTAATATTTGTGTCTGACTACACCCGTCCCACTAGGACACAACACCAAAAATAATAAGACGCACGCCTTAACTAATGCCAACAGAACAACAAAATTATCCGACGATTAAATATTAAAAATGGGGTGTTACAAATGTCATGAGTACTAAGTGGTGATCGTGGATGGTGGAGGGGTCACGGCGAATGAGAACAGTCCTCTTGGATCAACCAAGTTGAAATGAGAATAATCCTCTCACTTTCAATCTCTTGCTTCCAAAAATCCTAGACAACAAGAAATACAAACCAAGTAATCTTAATTATAACAATCCTGGAAAATAATATATGAATATAACAAAAGTCTTTAAGAATAATGAAATTTGTAGAACAATTATCACTTTGAGTGATGTATCAATATAAATTAATCTTCCCTTCAAAACAAGCAACTTATAATGATAGAATATAGTGCTCAAGTGTTTGTAAATATGGTATGAATTTTTCTGGATTGATATGGAAATACATGCAGAAAAATTCCTTGTGAAAGTTCAAGAACACAAACAATTGTTTTGAAAATTGAATGATTATAATGATGTTAAATTGCAATAGAAGAGGTTTAATTTAATTTGAAATTTCATATATTTATAAGTTCATAACACCTCTATGAAACATGATAAAGTTATACAAAAATATCATGAACAATTGTCAAGTTAAAAAGAAATGGTTTCATGAAAAGATGCATGGCAAGGTGTTAAAAATTTATTATTTTTTCAAATTCGTACAGGACTTGCTAAGTAAGTTTTAACTGATACCTGACTTAATAATTGCAGAATAATTTTTGAATTTTAAAATTTAAATACAACATCAGACCGGTGCAAATTAGGGTGGTTTTTAATGCTGTTACGACGGTTTAAAACGCCATAATTTACCAAAAACTGCATGATTAAAAAAATAAAAAATAAAAAATTTTCTAAATATTTGAACCAATCTTATTCAACATCTATTGACTTATCCAAGTCAATAGATTATATTTGAAAGTGATTTAACATGGTTCAAATATGAAAAATAAATTTTCAAATGTATGATAAAAATATTTTGTTTTTTTAAATCTAGAAATAGTGATATATTTTCAACCAAATGAACCATGCATGCAACTGAATTTTGGAGATTATTTTGAGCACTATTTTATCAATATATATTGCATTATTATACCTCAATAAATAAAGATCAATGCAAGTCTCATTATGTTGCAATCTTGATCCATAGTCATATTGCTTGATAACGTTTTTTTCTCATCATTTGATAAATGCACATAGTAGTTGTCTTCATCAATACATGATGTTGAAGAAGCTTGAATTCACATTCTCCCCCTTTTTGATAATGACAACCATTAAAAATTGAGATACTTGAATCTTTTAGAATGTATGAGAATTTTTATGTGAATGCTCCCCCTATCTTTGATAACTCCCCTTGAGCAAAGCTCTCCCTTGATTCATAGAGAATTTGCATCTTATGGACTACAATTGTTAGAGACAAGAATACACATATACATATATATATATATATATATATATATATATATATATATATATATATATATATATATATATATATATATATATCTTCTCCCCCTCTGTCATTAGCAAAAAGGATGTGAAAAGTTCATTAATACATAAAGAATTTAATGAAAGTAAAAACAATTTATACCAAAGAGTTTCACCTCAAGAGTGACTTCATCAAACATTCATCGTTTGTGAACATGATATTGAAGCCTTTTTCACAAACTTGACTTGTACTTAGAATATTATGCTTTAGTCTTTTAACATAAAGTATATCTTCGATGGATGCGAGAGTTAGTGCTTCAACTTTGTCAATGCCAAGAATTCTTCCTTTAAGGTATTCCCCATATGTGAAATAATCCTTGGACTTTTGAACTAGACTTGAAAGTTAGTTTATTTCTCCCATCAAATGCTTAGAACCACCACATATCAAAACATCATAAATTTAAAGTGGTCCTCAAGAAAACCTATAAAATAAATTAAGTTTGATTTGGTACCAATGTGTTTTGGGTCCATCATAGTTAGTTTTTGTTGTACCCCAAAATTTTCCCTCTGTTTTTAACTCTAACCGACTTTTTGTTTCACATTCATTTGTATCATCTTCATAGCATAGCATGCATTTCATCTTAATAAAAACCGGAATAATTTCTCGAATTTACAGACTGGTCAAACTAATTTTCAACTGTGCCTAAAACCAGTAAACGAAAAAATGTCAAATTTAAAATTTGTAAATGTTAGTAATATTAATCTACGGTTTATGTGGTTTAATCTTACATGCTAAAAGTATTTTTACGACTATTTTTGGTCATATGTTGATCAGTCTGAGCAGTTTAAACGGTCATAATTTTTATTTCAAAATCTGACCAAACGCTGTATTTTTTCGAGTCGTTTATTTCGTGCTGATCATTTTGATATATTCATTTTATTTTTTCGAGCACTTTGGCGCCCGACTTTTATTTTGTGGGTCCGTTTATTTTTACATATCAGAGGATACATCACTTTGGGTTGGATTTTTTTCTTCCAAATTTTCCCTTTTATAGCTTCCTATATTTTCTAACTGTTTCAAGTGATTTATTTCATTTTTAAATCTATACCTATATATAAAGAGGATACATTACTTTGGGTTGAATTTTTTTTCTTCCAAATTTTCCCTTTTATAACTTCCTATATTTTCTAAGTGTTTTAAGTGATTTATTTCTTTTTTAAATAGTGTGAAAATTTTGAATAGTACAGATAGAAGTTGTGCGGTTAGATGATGCTATCCCATTATTTCTATCCGAGTAGTTAATTACATAAACTCCTTCTTATGTTTCCTCTCATAGTAATTTTAAATTTACAGTGAAAGTTGGAAAAATGGAGAACTTGGAAGATAGAATCCTCTATTACTTTCTTCTTCACCCATTTCACTTTTTAAAGGTACCATAAATTAGTATGTATTTTTTTATGTCAAATATCTATACACGTTAATTTTATGTGAGAGTTAGTTCTTAATTTTTATTTTTTATTTCGATTCAAATTTTCTAAATATAAATTTATATTAACATGAAAGTTTAAAGCCATGAAATATAGCAGTTTGATTCTCATAGAGCATTTCATTATATGGAGCAGTTACAAAAAACATGAATGAATTATAAACTAGATTAAACAATAATTAGTGTGTGTTTGTTATTTAAAACTTATTTTTATGTGATACTTTCTTTGGTTTTAACATGAAAGATTATTAGTCTTAATTATTAAAAAAATTGTTGTTAAATTATCATATGACACATCAATATCATTCCTTTTTCCTTATCAAACTATTGCCATCAATATGAAGACAATTTTATACTATATTATATAAAGAGTTATAGATCATATTAATATCTATTTGCCATTTATTAATAATATTGGGTCAGAAGATGAGAAACGAGGAATTTTTCATGCAATATCTCACTGCATTAGTTACTAAAACGTTTAGTAAATATTAGAGTTTTTGTTGTTGTATTTAAGAACTTATTATTGTTCCATATATTCATGCAATTTCTCTCATTTATTATAATTTTATTAATAATATCAATGGATGGCTAATGTACATAGTTAGACCAACTCTCATCTATACTTATCTATATCTATATATATAAAGGAAATAGATAATTTTGGAGTGGCCAATTTTCCCTCTATAATACCCTTAGTTTTATTCCATAATTATCTTTAATTTTAATTGATAAAAATACGTTTTATTTATTTAAACAATAACTGTTATATAACTCCTCTATTTTTATTCTATTTTTGAAAAGGAAAAAAAATCTATATTTATATATCAGTTACCTTAAATGGAATACAAAAATTTTCCCTCAAATGTCATTACCAGTGTAAACCTCCTCTGTTTTATTTTTTTTCTCTATCCATCCATTTCTCAATCAGTTTTGTTCAATTAGATTAAATTACATAGTTTAGAAAGATAAATATATACTGATTATCTATATATTTTGGAGAAACTACATGATTGGTTGCTCTATAATCTGAAAGTGTTTGAGTTCAAGTTTACAATAGAAGAATTGTTGTTCCATTTGATCACAAAGGAAAAGGGGTTAATTGTTTTTTTTAGCATAATTACTTTCTTTATTCAACACTTGTTTTTTAAATTTTCATTTCAAACAAAAAACAACTTTTAAAAAATTTTACATGGAAAATTTTCTTTTTTTTTTCTTTCCTATGTTTGTATGATATCTCATGTTATTTTAATTTTTTTTAACAGCAAAGCAGTGTGACAATTGGGAGAGCAATACAAGTAGAGAGATTGTTGTGATGGTCTAGCGGCATAAATGCATAGCAACACATATTTTGTTGTGTTTTCCAAATATCAGTGTTTACAACACTAAATCGTTTCCAACATTGAATCTAAGATATACTAATCAGGTTTTTATTTTTTATGACCAAAGTCTCTCTCTCATGATCTTTGTATTTGATGTCTTTCTTTTTCTTTTTTTTTTAAATTTTCTTTGGTGTAGTATGAATGCAAGAAAGTATAATAATCATAGATATAAATTTAAGAAGAGAGAAAAATGGTGCATAAGCAAAGAAAAGCGAGTCCGGCGAAATTCATACTCTAAGGCGGTGGTACCACCTGCATTTTATTCCATTAATTGTTTTTTAATGTGTTTTATACATTTGTATTCTTATGAGTGAAATACAATACATAACCATGTGGGAAAAAAAGAAGATATGTGGTGGTTACAAATTGTTTTCATGGAAGACTATTGTGCTCAAGATCCATATTATTCTATCGATTAAGAATTTTACCCTTTAAAATTTAGGTTTTATTTATCTATTGATTATTTCCATGTTCTAAACCGACTATTAATACAAATTGTTTTGATTATAATTTCTTGCTTTTTGAAATTAATTAATTTTAGTTTTTTGTAATTCTTTTTTTGGAGCATAACCAACACGAAGACAAGAGAGATACAAGAAAAAAAATATTCAAACTTAATAATGGTTGAAATCACTGGGAACAAGAGTGAAAAGTTTGACCATTAATTAAAAGTAAGAGACACTTATAAATTTACAAAGATAATGATTTTTAACTAGAGCTTTAATTTTTGTCAAAAAAAAAAAACTAGAGCTTTAATGTTTTTTCATTATTCCTTAAATCTTCCTTAAAAATAATTAATACATTTTATAACATCATCTTTATTCTTATCAATGTCATTTATTAGAAATAAGTGACTATGTAGTGTGCAAGTTTGGTTTTGTGAACAAGAGATAGAGAAAGAGGAAAAGTCAAGTGGATATGAAACAAAAGGTCAAGGAAGAAAAACTTCAATGCAATACCATGAGTCTTGCTTTGTGTATACCAAATTTTGTATAGTAGTTAAGAAAAACATTGTATTGCAATTTTTTTTTATTGTTAGTGTAATATGTAAATTTAACGTCTCATATATTTAATGTTCAAAAGCAACTTGATTTTAAACTTGCACTTTAATGTATTTTTGCTATATAAAATTTGTTATGTTTGTCTGTAGTTTGAGTTGTTCTAATCAATATATAGTTTGTGATCATTTTTGAAATTACTTTCGAAGACAATCAAAATGGCAGTTGAAGTCATGATTATGAAGATCTAAAGAAAAATATGAAGACTGAATATGTGAATTTAAGTGAGGAAAAAGGAATTGAAAAATTGCATACGGAATTGTTGTCTTTATGATTTTGTGAACGTTCAGAGACTTATCAACTGAGTGGATGATTATATTAATTATGTCACAATTATTGCATATTTGACAAAAATAAATAAAGTTACTATACATAAATAATACAAATGCACATAATTTTTGTTTATTACACAATATATTTAGATTTGCTAATTGGGTTAGAGGGTTACAAGTTGTATGTCCAGGTTCAACTATTGGAAGTAGTATTTATTTGTAATTTCAAGTTGTTGATATTTATAAAATTAAGTTTTTTTTTTAATGTATTTTCTTTTACCGTAACATCATTTTCTAACCTTTAAATTATTCTACTCACATTATTGATTTAATTGAAAAAATTCGGTTGAATAATGGTATGTCACAATGCGGTCCTTGGTATTCATAGAAAAAATTAATTTGCGAATATTCCGTAGTATAGTTTTTTTATAAGTATCCGGAATATCTCATCATATATATATATTTTATATTCAAATCAAACTTATAAAAATTGACACTGGTAATATTTCTACGCGGTGCACCTTAAAAAGCGGACAAACGAGTACCCGTTTGGACGCTAGTTTTAATATAAAGAAAATAGAAAATATCTTGACTGCCTGAAATATATTTAGAAAGTATATTTCGCTAAATCATATTAAATATTGTAAAATGATTTAGTAGATTAATGGTTTTTTATTGGACAATTTTTTTTTTTAATAATGACAATACCTATCTATTAAACTTTTTACGCTAAATCATATTAAATATTTTAAAATGATTTAGTAGATTAATGGTTTTTTATTGGACAATTATTTTTTTTTTATAATGACAATACCTATCTATTAAACTTTTTAAATAATACTCTTTCTAATTACACTTTTGTTTTCAATTGGTACCTTGTTTATATATATAATTGGTTCATATTAAATTTAATTTCATATAACATACACAGGTTTATATATATATATATATATATATATATATATATATATATATATATATATATATATATATATATATATATATATATATATATATATATATATATATATATATATATATATATATATATATATATATATATATATATATATATAGTAACGTTGCTTTTTTTCGTTGTTAATATATATTTGTTGCTTTTTTGTTGGTGTTAATATATATATATATATATATATATATATATATATATATATATATATATATATATATATATATATATATATATATATATATATATATATATATATATATATATATATATATATATATATATATATATATATATATTTCTTTTTATTTTTATAGTTCTGTTTAATATTGTTAATTCTAATTTTTTTTAATTATTTGATTATATTTTGGATCGGATTGTGTCGATACGCTATTTTTACATCTGTATGTATAATGCGTGACATTTGTGTTGATACGATCCAATTGCGATGATTGCAATTTTGCTTTAGCAATATCGTTGTTTTTTTTTTCTTTCGCTTTATTTTATTTTTAAGAAATTTAGATCCGCACGTTTTAATCTTATTGCGATGATCACGTTGAGTGTAGCAAATTAATGGTGTATTTTTTGTATCGGTTTATGTGCGAGGTTCTTTTTATTGTATTTCGATCTTACACGCATCTGACGGTTTAACATGGTGATAATTCACCTTCAGCAATTACCAATTCACGTTTCAATTTATATTTTTTTTATTTAATTTAATTTTATCATGTCGTCGTTATTTTTTATTCGATTTGCGATGAACGTTTATGTGGTAGCAATTTGTCTGTTAGTTTAATTTTTTTGTTAATTTTCAACGATCCAACGTTGTTATTGTAATTGCATTTTTATTGTTTTATTTATTTATAATTTAGGTAGAAACTAATTAATTAAAAAATAAAAATAATATTTTCTTTTGTTGTAGTTTATTTTCTTAGAATCAATGTATAGGCATAAATGAACTTGTAATTTGTTTTCCGCATTTTACTTTCCGTACTCCCTTAATTATGTAACTCTCCCAAAGCATTGTAATAGTTGTAGGATTTATTCTCTCGCACTTTATTTACCCGCACTTATACTTGTATGCATGTATGTATATAACTGTTAGATGTATGTTAATAGGATTGTATGGCAAGACTAAAAGCAAATGCTAAATAACTTTAATTTCAAGACTAAAATAACTGAACTGAATACACTTGCACACTCACACCTCTAGGGTAACCTCTCATTGTTTTCTTACGAATATTGGTCATGTCCCTCGAACGTAGGGGTATCTTAGCAAAAGACGCTTACGAATAAATCATCATAATTGCCTACGAAAAAAGATCATAGTCCCTCGATGACCCTTCGAGTTGCCTACAAAAAGATGATCTTGTCCCTCGATGAACCTAAAAGATATAAAAGAATAGGAAAAACCTTTAAATGATTTTGAGTTCAGGGGGTAAGTTATACAAATGAAAGGTGTTAGCACCCTTTGTATCCATGGTTATCCATGGGCTCTTAATTTCTTAGCTCGCTTTACTTTTGTTTGGAAAAAAAATAGTGGTGGTGGTAAAATACATGATTTACGGTATTTTTGTGCCTTTCTTTATTGGATAAATAAAAATAAAATACCCCCGAACTCAAAATCTTTTCCAACGGTCTTTCCTATTCTTTTATGCCTTTCTTTATTGGATAAAATAAAAGTCGGTGGCGAGTCTTGCTATCCGCAACATAGTTTTTGTAAACAAAAACGACCAAGTCAGTTCTCCCACTGTGTTACAGAATTGGCTTACTAACCACGTAATTAATAATTTACGAAATTTTAAAAGCGGAATATAAACCCTAGACTATTACATCATGGGGAGGGGGATACATATTTGAAATTAGGGGAGTGCGAAAAATAAAAGTGCGGAAAAATTAAATGTTACAAGATATATAATAACCCTATACAATTTTTCTAATAAATAATAAATAATAAGGAAATTAAAATCGAGAGCGGGAAAGGAGAAATATTGAGAAACGAATTAACAAATTCAATTAATTAAATTTGATTTAGAATTGATTAATTGAGTTTTTTTTTGTAAAAAATATTTTCTATGATTTTTTTTTGGTTAAAATTTTGAAACTATTAATTTAATTAAAACAATTTGGTATTTACAAAAGAAATATTGATCTTTTTAATTTGATGGTTAGTCCAAAAAAAGTGTTTAATTATTAATTAATAAAAAAAGTGATTATTTATTAACCTAATTAATTAAAAAGTTTTTTTTTATATTTATTTACAAGATAAAAGTAAAAAGTTATTGATTTTAATTATTATTACTATTGGTTTAGATAAAAAAAAAGTTATTATTTAGTTAATTTGATTAATTAAAAGAAAATAAAGAATATGGTTAGAAAATAATGAAAACAAAGCAAAAAACCAAAAAATAGGGGGGAGGGTGGCTGGGTATCGAACCCGCCCACCAAAGGATCAAAGACGTGTTGCATTGCCAACTGAGCCACATGCGTTTGCATGATAACCAACAAGAACAGACAATTATATAATAACATTAAAGGGAAATCAAAGTCGACCAATCTTGTGGTGACACACAATCATCTTCAACCTTGGGCTGCATTGTTTTTGCTATGGCTTTGCTATAAATTTCCTGCAATTTTGCTACGAACTTTTCGTAGCTATTTGGCCTACAATTTGAACATAAAAAAACAACAAATATTAACGCATAAAAAATACATATTTCTACTAATTTCGGCCTCATGAATTCAATGGTGCAATTTGTTTGGTCTAAAAGTGGCTGGATTGGGAGTTTCGATCAAGAGATGTTTTATACCCTAAAATGGTGTTGTTCGAAACTTGCATCATAACTCAAAAACAAACGATCAAAAAGCATCAATACATGATTATAAACAATATTATGAAAAGAAAATGTATTAAAATGCTATGAGACGAAAGATTTGAGGTCAGGAAAAAGTAAGAGTTGACATGTGTTCATAGGCTGTGTTTTACGTATTCTCAACCTTCAATAGGGATTGGTATGGCCTCATGGAAGTTTATTGATGATGATTGGATGAAGAAAGAGGTTGAAAACTTGCTATGAAGTGTTTTTGAAATTTGCCCTAGTTTGCCTTTTTTTTTAAAATTTTAGGGTATTTTGGTGTAAGAATTTCGTTCGTTGATGCATGTGGATATGTTGTATACTTATAGAGGAACAAATTAGGTCAAGAATTTTGGGCTTGGGTGAAGAAAATTAGGTTGCTTTAGAATGAAGTTTTCTCCTTTCTATTTTGGTAAAATATTTGATATTAGGACCTTCTCCTTTGGTGTGCACGAGTTTGGGATCCATATTATGATCATAAACATCAAAATCTCATCCCAAAATAGTCCTAAGATCAAATATTTGATTTTTCAATATTTATTCTAATTAAAATTGAATTTAAATAAATTAAATCCAATAAAATATGAAATAAACCTAAAAAAATCAGAATATATGACTTATGGGGCGTGGATTATCTCATGATTAAGTTTGGGTTAGAAAAATATGGGCCCATTTTGAAAAAACTTAAGTTTTGGGCATTATTTGCCTTATACACCTCCTCAAATTTGCCCAACTTCAACAATGCATAACTTTCTCAATTTTTATCCTATATATGTGTTCTTGGACTTTTTATAAAGCTAGAGTGTCCTCTAACTACTCCTTTTGGTCACATGTCCATTTGATTATCCATGTTCAAGTTATGAGCTTTTGAAAAAGTTGACTTTTTGTTGAATTTTTAAAGGACCTGTAATGTCTTGGCTCATATCTCTCAGATGAAGCATTTATGTCCATGGATTGTGAGACACAGTTGTAGAGAATTGAATTTCCTTCAAAATGAGATTTGGATGGGAAATTTCTGATGAAGCATGTGAAAGTTATGGCAAGTCAAAGTACATTTGACTTTTCCTGCAAAAACCCTAATTTAGTAACTTCTGATTCTTAATGAATTTGAGGTTTCCTTGATGAATCATGATCAACCTTTTATCAAATGATGAATTTTAATTCATAATCTTGATGTTGACCAAAAAACTTGAAGTTTGACTGTATGTTGGCTACAGTTGACTTTTTGAAAAAGTTAACCAATTTTTGATTATCTGAGCATCTGACTCACCAAATTTGTAGGGAAATCCTTAAAACTTGACATGAGGATTCTCTAGAGTATGTGGGACACCATGAAGTCCACTTGAGGCTTTGGAAGTCCAATTTTATTTGTGAAACTCAAAACCCTAATTTAAGATCCATTGCTTAGGAGGAGACTTTGTCTGATGAAAACTAGAATCCTTTTGAGCAATTGAGGATCTTGTGACCATTAAGAGACCTCCTGAGACATATTGTCTTGAATATGTTAGTGAAAATTATGGGTACAACAGTATCCTTACATGTTTCCTTCTATTATCATTCGATGACCCTACGTTTGTCCATTCAAATCCAAGAATAAGACTACTTACTAACTAATAGTAAGGACAATTTTGTCCCTAAGGAAATGAAAATAACAAGAAAGACTTTATAAACTTAGGGTAATTAACTCTTAATTATTTCTCACAACTTTCAAAACAAATATTTGTTACACCCCACATTTTGTTTCAAAATACTTTCAAACAAGTAAACACTTTGTATACATTCATACGAGAATCATTACAAAGTTAAATGTTTACGAAAATATTTTAAACACACACTACACTTTTCAAATAAAACAAGTATAAAGTGAGCTAAGAAATTAAGAGCCCATGGATAACCATGGATATAAAGGGTGCTAACACCTTCCCTTTGTATAACTTACCCCCCGAACTCAAAATATTTTAAAGGTCTTTCCTATTCTTTTATGCCTTTCCTAAGTTGGATAAAATAAAAGTCGGTGGCGACTCTTGCTTACCACAACATATTTTGCGACAAATATTAAAAGTCAATTCTCCCACCGTGTTATAGAACTTGCGACTCTGTTGGGGACTTTAAACTCTTAAAAAGAGGGGTTACCTTATAGTTAGATCACTTTATTTGTTTGACTTGTATGCTTTATCTTTTAAGGTTTTGTCTTGGGGTTACTGTGAGAAAGATCCTAACCCGAATCTAGTGATACCTTAGGTAAGTGGCAATAGACCAGGGAAATTGTACAGTGTATACCGCTATGGTTGATATGGTATCTACAATTAATGTGATATCTTGGTTGGTATTGATGTTCTTTAAGTCAATTGAGGATAATATCAGGCTGCCATATGGTGTCATTTACACTAACTTCCCTTTAGAACCCTAATTGACCCATCTTGGCCAGTAGAAAGTAGTTAGATAGTCGGCTTTGGTGCAGTCTAAAGTTGGTTGATACTCGATGCTACACTCATTGAGATTCTAATCTTGGGATGTTTTGGTTGGCAAGATAGTTGCCATACTGAACTACAACCTTTGATAAGAATTAGTGATATTGAGATTCCTTAGAACCCGGTTACTATTTCTAGGACAGGTTGAACCAACTAACTTCAGTGGGGAAGGTATTTACCTATGAACTTCATGCAAGCCTTTAAACCTAAGGCTCTTGTGTGATTTGTTTGTGTTTGTCATTTGCTTGCTTTAAACATAAACATAATATTATAACATCATGACATCATAACATATCATGTTCACTAACCATTTCAAGGACTAAAGGATTTATCTTTGTTCTTTGCTGCAGGTTATGGCTTCCGCTCGCAAAAACACTATCTGAATCAACTTTATAAGGATACCTTCCAAGCTTAAGGAGTTAGTCTCAAATGTTTTTATTTTCCTTGTAACTTTTTCTTGTTTTAAGCCCAATGGGCAATTACATTTTGAACTTACTAATAAAATTTTTGTTTCTGTTTTTCTTTAACAAATTTAAATCCTACGAGGTTCTTGAAAATATTGCATATGCATTTACATGTTATACCATTGCATAACAGGTTTCCATGACAGGTCTATTATCTTCTTGTTGTTTATTTCAATTGAAATGGCTCTCGAACAAACTATCAAAGATCTCAAAACCCAGAACGCCCAATTCCAAGAGATGATCCTGAACTTGTCCAAAGGACAAGAAGATCTGAAGGTGCTCCTAACCAAGAAGAAGAAAATAAGAAAATCAGTAGGCCTCATTAACATGGGGAGGAGATTCAAAGGTTAAATTAAGACAGACGATGAGGTCCAAATTCATGGTGGTGATGATCATCGAGATTCTGTGAAAGAAGAAGGCAGTCAATATGGTACTACTAGGAATTCTGATAAAGAGGAGAATTATTACTATGATTCGGTCAGTGATGAGAAATACAAGTTACTGGAAGACCGTTTGAATTCCATGGAGTTGTAGAAAACGTCTGGTTTAGATTTCGAAGATTTGAGTCTGATTTCTGGAGTTGTCATTCCTCTTGGATTCAAAGTTCCTACTTTTGTGGTATATGATGGTGTTTCATGTCCGAAGCTACATTTGAGGTCTTATGTCCGAAGGATCCAGCCACATACTGCTGATAAAAAGTTGTGGATACATTTCTTCTAAGAAAGTTTATCTGGAGCTCAACTAGAATGGTACTACCAACTTGAGAGTACCAATATTTGTGCTTGGAATTATCTTGCTGAAGCCTTTTACAAACAATATCAATATAACTCTGATTTAGCGCCAACTCGTATACAACTCCAAAGCATGTCCATGGGATCCAATGAAAGTTTCAAAGAGTATGCTCATAAATGGAGAGATCTTGCAAGCAGGGTTCAACCTCCTTTAACTGACAGAGAGTTGGTTGACATATTCATGAGTACGCTGACTGGTCCTTTCTATATTCATCTAATTGGAAGCTCGTCATCTGGTTTCACTGAGCTGATAATGACTGGAGAACGTGTTGAAAGTGGAATATGAAGAGGTAAAATACAAGTGGCTACATCTTCAAGTACCACCAAGAAGTCATCTAATGAGGAAAAGGAATCCAATGTTATGTACGGCCAACAAGGTCGTAATAAGAACAACCGTAACTAATATGTGGGAGCAGTTCTGATCTCTAATCCTACACCTGCGCCACAAAATCAACAACAGAATAATCAGCGTAAGAAGGATGAACCTAGGAGACAATTTACAAACATCAATATATCGTTGGCTCATGCACTGCAACACATATTGAAAGGGGAGTTGATTACCTTGAAACCATCCTCAGAATCCCAATACTTCCTCTCCTCGCTATGATCCTAATGCAAGGTGTGCATACCATTCCAATAGTCCTGGACATGGCACTAATAATTGTTGGTCATTGAAGAATAAGATTCAAGACCTGGTTGACGAAGGAGTCCTTGAGGTTACGCCAAAAGACTAGATTAAATTCTAATATCGTCCATCAAACATCGAAGCTGCCAGACATCCGGAGTGACAAGTTTAAAGGAGGAGGCTTTGAAAACATTTGAATTTTCATTTGTAATTTCTTTTGTTGGCTTAAACACTTACTATTATGTCAAACGTTTGTTTTCACGTTAATGCATTGCATATTTTTGTCTTGAATTAATCTATTCGTTTCACTATATTTAATCTATGCTTCTTACTTCTCTTTTGTGGTATTTAACTCTTGTTAAAGTTATAAGCCTTTAGAGGGGGGATGACGAAAACGATACCATAATTTCATATAGTATGCTTTTGAACAGACTATGCTGACGATGTGCAGGCATTGTTTCGATTCCTAAAAAGTGGAGATATAAGGAAGTTAATCCTTAGTCTACCCTTTTGAGCCTATGAAGTATGAGTTTTCATTCTCATGCAAATTAAAACCCTTAATCATAACCTAGGGAAGGGTAGTTCCTCAGTTAACTCAATTATGCTAGTTGTTCTTTTTGTACACAACTAATGATGGTTTCCTGTAATCATTAAGTCCGACAGTCAATATCTAGCAAAAGAAAAGTTCATTAAGTCAAAACCTATGAAGGAAACTTAGTAAAAATTGAAACATCCCGCTGACTGTAATCTTGAAACAAACAGTTCAGGCAAAAGGAAGGGATAACAAAGTCAAAAGACAAAGAGGTCACTACAAATCCTCAACAAAAAAAAGATGTATGGCTTTTCAAATAAACTTTTGTCAGTGTTACAATTCCAAACTCTTTTGGAGCCTCAATGCATAAGTTAACTGAACATAGGACTGAAGAACATCACGAAGGATGGGTTGGGTACAAATAAAATTTGAGCATTTATCCTTTGTTTCTTAAACCGTGAACCGGGCCACGTTACAACCCTTTAAAAGTATTAACTAAAGCATGGTTAGTTCGAAAGCATACTGCTACAAAAAGGTATCCTGACTCCTTTAGGGCTTATTATAAATCTTGAGTTAATATCACAGTTTTTACAAACATTGTTTTTCTAAAATATATATTTTTTCAAAACTTCAAGATAGATATAAGCGTTGCATTTTGAATATCATTATTTGCATATAACTAAGTGTTTGACAATAGAGAAGCCTACATGATGAACATTCAATAAACAAAAGTCCTCTTGACAGACAAAGTTACTTCCTGGGCCTGACTCAGTTGGATCAAAGCCAATGTATACAAGGGGCACGATTACTATCTTCAAATCAAGGGGGAATGCCATATTATTATCCAATTCATCTGGGGAAGTCAGGTCAAGATTCAACGATGCTTAATAGTCAGGGGCAAATCTCCTCATCTGAATTGCCAGAAGTAACATTACCGAGTTCACGATGCTAGGGGCATGTTATTATGGGGCATCTCGTTTATTTCTCTTGAGGCAACTCCTTTCAAATACTTCCATTCTGGGACAAATTATCCTCAGTTAGGGGAAACACTCTCTTTTCAAATCTAATCAGATCAAATTCAGTTGCGAGCTCCTTAACCATTACCCGGGGCGTACACGATCCACCACAGTCTAAAAGCACATTCCTCTCATTACACTGACTTGATACCGGGTTTCTGCAAAAGCCATTGGGGAAATTAATTGTCTGTGCCAATAGTATCAGATGGTGTCAGTATCATGTCTTCGGATTCAGTCATGATAATTCCTAGAAAATTACTCTGGGAAGTCGAGAATATCAGAAGTTCTGAATCCATTAATTACTTTGAATGAATATATGCTTTCGAATATGATTGATGTTTACCAAAATGCATAAAATTACAATAATAGCATTTACTAAGGACTCTTGGAGATTGGAATCCCCAATAGAGCTCATGTCCAACAGATCTCCACAGGCTCATCCCCACAGAGTAATCTCTTCAGTGTTGTTCCAGCAAATCATTTCAAGCAGTCTCTTCCCCAACAAAGATTGTATTTCCAACACTACAAAGCCCCAACAAGATTCTCTTCTCCAACATATTCAATTAAGCATGTTATCCCTAAAAGGGTTGTCATCTGGTTAGATAGTACATCAGAGGAATGTCCATCTCTTTTATCCTCAGTTAAGGTACTTAGGAACTTAATCCTTCGATAAAAAGCATGACGAATGATCGACTCTCCTCGACTGAGATTTGAAGTAATGTCTTCATCATCCCCAGCAATGAACATGGATCTATTTTCCCCAGCTAGTAATTGTTACATGAAGCTACTAATGTGCTTCAACTACATAATTTGTCCATACATCATCTACAACATATCATAACATACGCATACAAAACACATGTAACATTCTAATTTACATTAAGAACGTCATGCAATGCATTACATACATCAATGACCTCGCATAAAACTAACTTTGCCTTTTCAGGATAGTTCGCGATCAGATAAACATTATCATCTCCTAGATACAGTGCAAAGATAATGAAGACAACGATTTAATTCTGACACTCGATCAAGCCAAAAATCTAGTTCTGATACTTAGTTCAAGATATTTTCTAGAAATAGTTCAGAAACGATCAAGACAAAAATCTAGTTCTGATACTTAGTTCATGATATTTTACAGAGACAGTTCAGAAACAATCAAGACATAGATCTAGTTCTGATACTTAGTTTAGGATATTTTCCAGAGACAGTTCAGAAACGATCAAGACAAAGATCTAGTTCTGATACTTAGTTCAGGATATTTTCCAGAGACAATCAAGACAAAGATCTAGTTATGATACTTAGTTCATATATTTTCCAGAGACAGTTCAGAAACGACCAAGACAAAGATCTAGTTCTGATACTTAGTTCATGTTATTTTCCATGAGACAATTCAGAAACGATCAAGACAAAGATCTAGTTCTGATACTTAGTTCAAGATATTTTCCAGAGACAGTTCAGAGACGATCAAGACAAAAATCTAGTTCTGATACTTAGTTCAGGATATTTTCCAAAGACAGTCCAGAGACTATAAAAAAAAGATCTAGTTCTGATACTTAGTTCGTGATGTTTTCCAAAGACAGATCAGAGATGATCAAGACAAAGATCTAGTTCTGATACTTAGTTCACGATATTTTCCAGAGACAATTCAGAGACGATCAAGAAAAAGATTTAGTTCTGATACTCATTCCAGAATAACATTCAGATATAGTCAAACATATACACATTCTGATACTCATATCAACATACACTTTGGATGACATCTATAAGCCCATCTCCAATTACTCTAAATGGCATCTTTAAGCCCATTCAAGAAATGCAGTCAACCAACGGTTCACTATGTGCACTCGTGAGTGCAAATTTCTGGACACTTATATGTTTAATCCTCTTCCACCTTCAGATCGTGATTGGCACGCCTACCAATCTAACTCCTCAGGTCTAAGAAGATTGAACCGGGGCAACTGTTGTACCCCAAAATTTGCCCTCTATTTTTAACTCTAACCGACTTTTTGTTTCGTATTCATTTGTATCATCTTCATAGCATAACATGTATTTCATCTTAATATTAGCCATAATAATTTCTCGAATTTACAGACAGACTGGTCAAACTAAATTCAACTGTGCCTAAAACTAGTAAACGAAAAAATGTCAAATTTAAAATTTGCAAATGTTAGTAATATTAATCTACAGTTTACTTGGTTTAATCTGACATGCTAAAAGTATTTTTACGACTATTTTTGGTCATATGTTGATCAGTATGAGCAGTTTAAATGGTCATAATTTTTATTTCAAAATCCGACAAAACGTTGTATTTTTACGAGTCATTTATTTCGTGCTGATCATTTTAATATATTCATTTTATTTTTTCGAACATCTTGACGCCCGACTTTTATTTTTTGGGTCCCTTTATTTTTACATTGAGTCTAGAATAAATAAATAGAATTATTAGTTTTTATTTTATTTATTAAACTTTATTTAATTTTATATATTAATATTTTATTTATTAAACTTTATTTAATTTTATATATTAATATTTTATTGGGTTTCAAAATAAACACTTATGCCCATTATCATTAACCCTAATTGGTATATAAAACTTATATGTGACTGCTAGAAAAAAGAAAAAGAGGGAAACGAAAACAGTCCAGCGGCGGATCTATTTTCTGATTAAACTTTTGTTTTCAATTGGTACATTAATTGTTTATATATATAATTGGTTCATATTATATATAATTTCATATAACATACACTGGTTTATATATATATATATATATATATATATATATATATATATATATATATATATATATATATATATATATATATATATATATATATATATATATATATATATATATATATATATATATATATATATATATATATATATATATATATATATATATATATAACATTGCTTTTTTTGTTGTTGTTAATATATATTCGATGCTATTTTTTTTGTTGTTAATATATATTTCTTCTACGTTATATATATATATATATATATATATATATATATATATATATATATATATATATATATATATATATATATATATATATATATATATATATATATATATATATTATTTTTATTGTTTTGTTTTAGTATTGTTAATTCTAATTTTTTATAATTATTTGATGTTCGGATCGGATCATGTCGATACGTTATTTTCACATGTGTGTGTATAATGCGTGTCATTTATATTGATCTGATCCAGTTGCGATGATCGCAATTTTGCGTTAGCAATATCGTTGTTTTTTTTTCTTTCACTTTATTTTATTTTTAATAAATTTAGATCTGCGTGTTTTAATCCTATTGCGATGATCACATTGAGTGTAGCAAATTAATGGTGTATTTTTTGTATCGGTTTATGTGTGAGGTTTTTTTATTGTTGTATTTCGATTTTACACGCGTCTGACGGTTTAATATGGTGATAATTCACCTTCAGCGTTTACCAATTCACGTTTTGATTTAGATTTTTTTATTATTTAATTTAATTTTGTCATGCCATTGTTATTTTTTATTCGATTTGCGATGACCGTTTACGCAGTAGCAATTTGTCTGTTATTTTAATTTCTTTTGTTAATTTTCAACGATCCAACATTGTTATTGTAATTGTATTTTTATTTATTTATTTATTTCTAATTTACGTAGAAACTAATTAATTAAAAAAAAAATATTTTCTTTTTGTAGTTTATTCTCTTAGAATCAATGTATAGGCATAAATGAATTTGTAATTTATTTTCCGCATTTTAATTTCCGCACTCCCTTAATTATGTAACTCTCCCAAAGCATTGTAATATTTGTAGGATTTATTCTCTCACACTTTATTTACCCGCACTTATACTTGTATGCATGTATGTATATAACTGTTAGATGTATGCTAATAGGATTGTATGGCAAGAGTAAAAGCAAACACTAAATAACCTTAATTTCAAGACTAAAATAACTGAACTGAATACACTTGCACACTCACACCTCTAGGGTAACCTCTCCTTGTTGCCTTACGAATATTGGTCATGTCCCTCGAACATAGGGGTATCTTAACAAAAGACGTACAAAAAAAGATCATAGTCCCTCGATGACCGTTCGAGTTGCCTACGAAAAGATGATCTTATCCCTCGATGACCCTACGAAAAAAGATCATAGTCCCTCGATGACCTTTCGAGTTGACTTCGAATAAATGATCTTGTCCCTATGAAAATGATGATAGTCCCTTCAAATTGCTAAGGTATCCTTACATGTTGCCTTCTATGACCATTCGATGACCCTACGTTTGTCCCTTCAAAACCAAGGATAAGACTTCTTACTAACTAATAGTAAGGACAGTTATGTCCCTAAGGAAATGAAAATAACAAGAAAGACTTTATAAATATAGGGTAAGTAACTCTTAATGCTTGCTCACAACTTTCAAAACAAATACTTTTTACACCCCACACTCTTTTCAAAATACTTTTAAACAAGTAAACACTTTGTATACATTCATACAAGAATCATTACAAAGTTAAATCTTTACGAAAAAATTTTAAATACACACTACACTTTTCAAATAAAATAAGTATAAAGTGAGCTAAGAAATTATGAGCCCATGGATAACCATGGATATAAAGGGTGCTAACACCTTACCTTTGTATAACTTACCTCCCGCACTCAAAATCTTTTAAAGGTCTTTCCTGTTCTTTTATGTCTTTCCTAAGTTGGATAAAATAAAAGTCGGTGGAGACTCTTGCTTACCGCAACATATTTTGCGACAAATATTAAAAGTAAGTTCTCCCACCGTGTTACAGTTTACTTCTTAACCCACACATAATGCCCACTTGCCACACTAACATTTCTAACATAGCAAGCATTAGGTGTATGGCCCCTTATACCATAATAAAAACATGTAGAAACAAAATTACTCTATATCTAGGAGTATAATATTTATTTTTAACAAATATTTTTCTTTTAGGATAATGATGAACAACCTTTGGCTTGTTCAATTTCTCTTTGGATAATTGATCACTAGCTTTAACAAATATAGTTTTGTTGGAACTTGGTTTAGAAAATTTTGAATAACCAAGCCCACTTTTATCATTAGAATACATTTGTTGGCTAAGAATATTTTCCAATCTAACTTGTCTCTTTTCATACCTTTCATGGACTCTTTTTAATTGAACAATTTTGAAAGAAGGTGAATCAAAATTATTGCATACAAAATTATGTTTTTGTTCATTAATGATCTTTTGTTTTTCATCATTGAAATCATTTTCCAATATCTCAATTTTTTCTTATAAAGATGAAATATATTTCTCTTGAGATGAAATAGTTTTATAAAAAAAATTCATTCATTTAAGAATTCAGCTATTGCACCTTGTGCATCATTATCATAAAAAGAAAATTCATTACTAACCTCATTATTTTCATCATCTGAATGATGTGAAGCCATTAATGCAAGATTAATACGTTGATTGCTTTCGGAATCAGAAGATAAACTTTTCCATGTTATATATATTCTTTCTTTGACTTCTTATCTTTATTTCTCTTAAAATATTTCTTCTTCTTTTCAAGTTTAGGATATTCACTTTTAACGTGTCCTTTTTCTCCACATTCAAAGCATGTAATCTTCCTTGTTGGTGTTTCCCTTTTTCTTTCTTTTCGTAGAACATTTTCAATCTTCTTGATAAGATCAACATCTTCACTACTAGTGGATTCATCCTCTTGATTGCTATCATGATTTTTTATACTTGTCTTTAAAGTAATGTCTTTTGAATCTTTTACTTGGATTTCATGTTTTTCAAGTCGTGCAAGTTATGTCTCATATTCTTGAAGTTTTCTGAACAAAGTGGCAGAAGTCATTGTGGATAGATTCTTCTTCTCGGAAATTTCCGTCACTTTTGATTGTCATTTCCTGGATACAGATCTAAGCACTTTAAGATTAAGTTCATCATTAGTTAAATTCTTACCGAGTGCTTTCAAATGATTTGTCAAATGCACAAATCTTTTATGCAAGTAGAGGATTGATTCTCGGGGATGCATTCGGAATAACTCATACTCTTGACTCAAGGTATTCAATCTAGATCTTTTAACATCAATGGTTCCTTCATGAGTTTCTACCAATTTATCCCAAATTTCTTTTGCCATTGTGCATACCGAAATACATAAGAATTCATCTATACTAATAAATGCACCTTGAAGAAGATTGATTGACTTTTTATCATAGAGGAATATTTTCTTATCATCTTCACCCCACGAACCTTTAGGCTTTATCATTCCAACACTGTTAACAACACTTGTAGGAACAAAGGGACTATTTCAGAAAGCACCCCATATTTCTTCTCCTTGTGCTTCTAAGTGAGCCTTCATGCGAATTTTCCAAAAAATCAAAGTATTCACCACAAAACAACAGAGGTTTGTTGTTACTACCACCGTCTCTAAAAACCGGGTTTGCATTTGCGTAAGTCATTTAGAATCTTTAGGAATAAGTTACCTATAACCTGCTCTGATGCCAATTGTAAGTATAAAGTATGTCTAAGATGGGGTGAATTAGAAATTTAAAAATTTATCCGATTTTAGAATACTTGTTCTTATTTTTGTGGTTTGTTGCATGAGTTTATAAATGTGTTTCTGTCTTTTTTGCTTTATGATTTGTGATGAAAGCGGTAAATGCGGAAAAGTAAAAAACAAAAGGATGTATCCTGGTTCCCCTTACAGTCCGAGAGTACTTCAGTCCCCTTTCAACGCGAAAGAGATTTAATTATTATTAGATCTCTAGATAAGACAACCTAGTCTTTCAATACAAAACTCTAACCAATAAAACCAACAAGAACAATCCTCTTGGATCAACCAAGTTGAAATGAGAACAATCCTCTTACTTCCAACCTCTTTCTTCCAACAATCCTAGACAACAAGAAATAAAACCAAGTAATCTTAATTCCAACAATCCTGGAAAATAAGATATGAATATAACAAGAGTTTTAAGAATAATAAAATTTGTAGAACAATTATCACTTTGAGTGGTGTATCAATATAAATTGATCTTCCCTTCCAAACAAGCAACTTATAATGATAGAACATAGTGATCAAGTGTTTGTAAATATGGTATGATTTTTTTGGGATTGATATAGAAATACATGTAGAAAAATTCCTTGTGAAAGTTCAAGAACACAAACACTTGTTTTGAAAATTGAATGATTATAATGATGTTAAATTGCAATGGAAGAGGTTTAATTTAATTTGAAATTTCATGTATTTATAAGTACGTAACACCTCTATGAAACATGGTAAAGTTAAACAAAAATATCATGAACAATTGTCAAGTTAAAAAGAAATGGTTTAGTGAAAAGATGCATGAAAAAGTGATAAAAAAAGGCTTAAATAATCGTTTGATCTCTGTAAGATAGCGAGTTTTTTATTTTAGTCCCTGTAATTTATTTATTTTTGGTTTTAGTCCATATATCTCACTTTTGCATTCGTTTTAGTCCCTAAAACCAAAATCCGCATGAAAATCCGAAGAAAAATCAGCAGGAAACCTGTGGATTTTCCTACGAATTTTGGTTTTTGGGACTAAAACAAATGCAAAAGTGAGATATAGGGACTAAAAACAAAAACAAAATTACAGGGACTAAAATAAAAAACTCCCTAACTTATAGGGACCAAAAGACTATTTAAGTCTAAAAAAAATTATTGTTTTTTCAAATTCGTACAGGACTTGCTAAGTCAGTTTTAACGGATACCTGATTTAATAAATGTAGAACAAATTTTAAATTTTAAAATTAAAATACTGCATCAGACCAATTCAAATTAGGGTGGTTTTTAGTGCTATTACGACCGTTCAAAACGCCATAATTTACGTAAAACTGCATGTTTAAAAAAATTGAAAATTTAAATTTTTTCAAAATATTTGAACCGATCTTGTGCAACATCTATTAATTTATCCAAATCAATAGATTATATTTGAAAATGATTTAACATGGTTCAAATATGAAAAATAAATTTCCAAATGTATGATACAAATATTTTGTTTTTTAAAGCTAAAAATAGTGATATATTTTCAACCAAATAAATCATGCATGCAAGTGAATTTTGGAGATTATTTTGAGCACTATTTTATCAATATATATTGCATGTTTATACTTCGATAAATAAAGATCAATGCAAGTCTCATAATGTTGCAAACTTGATCCATAGCCATATTGCTTCATGATGCTTTTTTTCATCATTGATAAATACACATAATAGTTGTCTTCATCAAAACATGATGTTGAAGAATCTTGACTTCACACTTCCCTATTTAATTTGAAATTAAACATAGAATTGAGAGTCATTTGAATATCATATATTGTTTGGATGTTTTAATAGAAAAACACCTAATAAAATAAAAAGTTTGATTCATGATTTATTTTATTAGTAGTGAAACATATTAATTTTGTAATAGAATAAACTTTTAAAGTAAATATAAAATAGTATTTTATTTTTATTTACTTATTATAAATTTATTTTAGGATAGAATAAAGAAAATATTATGTGATGATTGTGTGAGAAATTTCGTATTTCTTTAAATATTTGTATATAGATATAAGTGTAAGATTTTGCGATATGAAATAATTGATGAAATTTAATATCAAATATGTGAGTATTTTGTGAGAGAATTTCCAACATAATAATAATTGGATAATTTTATTATTTGAATTAATAATGTGTCATGTCATTGATTATTTTTATGAATTGTTGCAATTTATAAATAAATCATTATTATTTTATATGAAACGTTGTTACTTTTCGTATGTGATAATCAAAAGAGTGCAATCATTTTTCTTAAAAGATGTGTCTGTTCCAAACAGATATCAACCTCATTATAAATATGAGGTTTTGACATAATGAAAACACATAACAAACTAGTCTCAAATAATTTTCTCATACTAACTTATCTTTCTATTCTCTAATGCATAACAACAAGTAAAAGAAATATTCTTCTGTAAAATAGTATCAAAGATACACTTAGAGAGATTGTGTAATTCTGATCTGTAAGGATTCCAAAGTATTCTGCAGGAAATCCGCCGGTAAACTCGTTTGCTTGCAACATACAAAGATTGGTGGAGATGAATTGTTTCTTAAGCTTAGTGTAAAAACATACGCTTTGGAATTTTACTAAGCAAATTTGTTTATCTATTTTCTTCTCCATTATTTCTTAGTTTTGCAGCAGCCCCAAGACAAAGTATCTAACATATTTTTTAAGATTTTTGATATTGTAGTTATGTTGTTAGAGCGTTAAATATTTAATTTAAAAAATAATTTTATTTAAATATTATAATGTATGTTTATCTTATTTTTTATTTTTCTACTCATTGCAAACTAAAATTATTATAAATTTAGAATAACGAACAAGTGGAATATATGAAAAATATATGATGTGTTATTACATTTTATTTTTATCTTTATGAAATGATATGAGATATGGATTTCTGTGTAGTGCCTTAATGACATATTTTTTTTTTCATTAATATGAGATAAATTATGTGTGATGCCTTAATAAAGAGTTAAATATATCTAAATTATATAGTTCTAAAGAGCATCCATTTTTTTTTCTAGAGCATACATATAGTTCTAATGGTGGGGATGAAATTGGTACATCTGGTCATGATAAATATGTTGTGGGAATAGTCCATACTAATGGGTTACTTCCCCATGGATGCTGAATCATAGAATTCACATTTGGTCTTTGGATTTCTACTATTGAACCGAAGGTTTGCCCAAAGTGTATGACATCTTGTTCGTTTGCATAATATTATCATTAGGTGATATTTATGACATACCATTTTGTCAAATTGCCTTGGATGGTTAGATTGTCATTACTACTTGCCAAAACTAAAGATAAGCTAGACTATATATATGCATCATATGCCACTAGATGCCCCTCAGGGTTAATTTTGGAAAAGAAAAATACTAGGCTACATAAAGAGATTCAAGTGTGTTGAATTCCACAACCAAGCAAATTACCCTACATTCACTCGGGGATGATAAAATATCTTTTTCACTTTATGTAAATAAAAATGTTATCAATATTTCTTTTAGTCAAGAATGTTACCAATGACTTTACAGTCCCAAAAATGATGATGCACGTTGCACACAGGGCTCACATGCAAAGATTGGATTTGATTTGGGCAATACAGTCCATGTGCATGCATGATGGATCTTCTATAACTGAAATCTATGAATGGCTATGCTTTTGATCTGACCAAGAGCAATGGAGGACATACCACAATTCTCCCATGCCAAGCCATTTCAGGCAAGAAATCCTTCATTTCCTAACATTTGCATTTATCATTGTCATCAAAACTGTCACATAAATTCCAAAACATCTCACTGGAAAATCGGTTAATGTCTGGGATAGTGATCGAAACCACATTAATATAAGGCAATATATTTATTTTGATCCCGTAATTATATCCTTGGGTTCAGATTGATCCCTTAATTTTTTTCGTATCAATTTGGTTCGTTAACTTTTAAAACGTGTCATTTTAGTCTTTTTTTCGTCTGTTTAGCGACGAATTTAGCGATTGATTTTTGAATTTTTCCGTCGCTAATAAGATAAAAAGGACTAAAATGATACATTTTAAGAGTTAAGAGATCAATCTGACACGAAAAAAAATTAAAGAACCAATCTGAACCCAAGGGTATAATTACGGGACAAAATTTTTTTTTTGCCTTAATATAATTACCACCAACAATCCAACCATGCATGATTTCCACAGAGAACGTCCATTTAATGATTTTTGAATTACAATTTCATAATTGTTCTATTTAATCAACTCAGTTGTTAACTGTGCATGAATATGTGCATGAATATCTGACGGTAAGGGTACCAATTCGAATACCATTATATCAACTCAGTTGCTAGTGGTGCATAAATATTCGACTGATATTAAGTCAATTCAATTGTTGGTTGTGCGTGGATATTTGACTAATGTTAATTCAACTTTGTTGCTTACAGTGTATAAATATTCGACTGATGTTAAATCAACTCAGTTGTTAATTATATATGGATATTCAACTAATATTAAATCAGTTCGGATGTTAACTGTGTATATAAATATTTTACTGTAATAAGGTATGAGTTCGAATGCGCGATACATTAAATCTATTCTTATCTATAAATCTATTCTTATCTATACGAGGAATATAAAAGGAGAGGTTTTGATTGGTGTTGGAAAGATTTATTGATTGGTGTTGGAAAGATTTATTGATAGGGTATGGGAAAGGGATAGAGGAGATAAAGACACCTTCATTTACGGATCAAGTAAAAGCAAAAGAGAGTACACCCACTCATGAATCCAGAGAGACAAAGATAGGAAATTGAAAGCAAAGTTTTGTACTATTTTTTGTCATTTTTCTCTGTTATATTGTATTTAGCAAAAGGAATAAATCCTCCTTTAAAGCTTATGCTGTATATATAGAGAAGGGTACAATGGTACACATATTTTGAATGTACTGTTTTTTTCTTAATAACTAACTTTGATTAAATAATATAAGATATACTCTAAATTCACTACGTAAAACTACTCTTTTCCTAACTCTTTTAACTTCTTCAATTTCTTTCAATAATAAAATCTAGATTTTTCTTTCCTTTAAACTTGGTTGAATGCACATTATTTTGTCATGAGCTTTAATTCTTTTGATTTATGTTCAAGTTTGTATAAGAGGAAATACAACTATTCCTCAAACTAATTAAAATATGATTAATTATGTTCTTAACTTCTAGAATCCTCATAATAAAATAAAATGTATGGTTAATTTAGGCTTAAAAAGTAGTTAAATTGGCTTAATAATATCGTACCACCATAAAACTTTGAATAAAATCTGAGCGAAATAATATATAAGAAAGGCAAATATCCAATGATTCAAAAGATGTTTTCTTTTATGAAGTGACATCAATTTCTCTATAAATAAAGATATTATTTTAATTGAAAATATACATTAAAATACATGTTCCAAGAGTCGAAAATATATATATCTAAGTCATTCCTTTTTTTTTAGTGCACGAGAATAATTGAATAAACTTTGTTCTGTAAAATATCGTTAATCGATATGTTTAATGTGAATGTTGATTCATATTATGGTTTCTAAAGTATTCTAGAGGGAATTCTCCGGTTTACACATTTGCATCCAATTTGTCTAAACTAGTGGAGGCGAATCGAACATAAAACGTAGTGTAAAGATAATGTTTGAAATTTATTTTTGTGCAACTTTCATAATATTATTTCATCTTCTTGTTCATATTTTACAACAGATCCCAACACAAGATCTAATATCATTGATCCATTTAAACTAGTATATTATATAAAACTTAAAAAAATGTAGTTAAAGTTAACTAGTTAAAGTAGCGTATTGCAAAATATAGAATGCTAATGCTAAAAACAATATTAACACAAACTTAGATTGTGGTGTTTGTTTGAGATGCATATGCCGTTGTCTACTGTTTATTTTCTTTTGTAAATAAGATATTATAAAATGGAGAATTAAGGGTTCTCCAACCTGTTTACACTAAAATCTAAAAAGACCCGATACAAAAAGGAGAAATTACAAATCAATTACAATTACGAAAGAAAAAGAAGAGGGTCTTTACTAAAATCGTAAAAACCATAATTGGAATGAGTAATCTCTCCACAAAAGGAGCACTTCCAAATCAAGCTCTTTATACCCCACACCGTATCGTTTAGGTTCCATTCTTCCAACCGGAGACAAACTTCATTCTTTAATAACCAAAGGTTCAAAACAATAGCTAACCAAACTTCTCCTGATTTGCCATCCTTTACTTTTTTTAAACGACAAAACTCGTACATTTCCATAAAATCCGGAAGACAATCTTCCTCATTTATTTCCAATTTACCTATCCAACTAGCTATTTCTTTCCAAGTTGTCTTGACCATATTACAAGCAAAAAAGAAATGATTCAAACTTTCTACCTCAATCCCACAAAAGACACATTTCAAAGCATCAATCGTAAAATTAATACCTCTAAAAGCCAAAAGATCCTTTGTTGGAAGTCTATTCACCAAAAGCCTCCAACCAAAAGCTTTAATCTTGTAATTAGGAACCTCCATTTCCCATATAAGTGTCAACACCTCGTCGTACCTATTAAAAGGACCATACAGAATACGGAAACAAGCGTAAGAGGAATAACACAACGACATGGAAAACCCAACATCGGGTTGAAGAACCCAAGAAATAATGTCCTCATTATCCTCCGAAATTCCATGATAAAAAATCCTCTCCTTCAAAGAACCCACATCAGACAATAAGCTCAGATTATGAATTACTGCCCCTCCAAGACTAAAATCGCCCTAATACCAGATACCTTCACGCCACCCCCCATGGCCGCAATTGAAACTCTCTTTAAAGCTGATGTCGCATACAAATCCGGAAAATCCTCCTTCATCAAAGCCCCATACATCCATCTAGTCTCCCAAAAAGGAATATTAAAGCCTCTTCCCACTTTGAATCTAAAACAATTAACAAAAGAATTCAAATGAAATTTCTTTCAAAGTGAAGAAATATCCTCCCCCCCCTCAAATCAAACACATCTGTGAAATATACAGTAAAAATACACATGCATGCATGAAAAAACAACCATATGTATGTTATTTGAGTTTGGAGGGATTATCTTGATCTGCTACTTGTATCCGAAGGAGGTGCTCACCATGTATCTCAGTGGTTCGGGTTAGGAGTTATGTCATTCTTGTTCAGGGAGTAGTATCATTATGGTATATTGTACTATAATTGTTTTGTTGATGTTTCTGTTGTGATCTACTTGGTCTATTTGGGTTTCTTTTTTTACTGGGAGTTGTTGAAGTATAGAGGTGATGCTTCGATTGAGAGTTACATTATGCGGAAAATTGCTTAAGCAAAGGTTTCGTTGGTTTGTGTCTTATGTTCGTGGCGGCTCGATATGGTTGTGAATGTAGAAGGGCTATATTAAGGCATTTTTGCCCTGTTGTAATTGCCAATAGTTATTTTTATCAATCTTTTATTTCTTTGATCCATTCCATTTCTGGTGCAAAAGGATACATAGTAGCAGTAGATTGGTGCAAATGTTTCTTAGATAGATCCTAGTTTTGGGGGGAGTTTATTAGAGTTTGCATATTTCAGTGAGTAGGAAGTAGGACTTGTATTTATTGGCAGGCACTGTCAACCAGTCTCGAAAACATAGCCAATTAATTGTATATTTTTTAGAGTGAGAAGCTCTCACTTCTCTCAAGGTTTTCTACTGTTTCATTAAGCCCTTCAAGTTCATATGGCTTATTTTATAGAGTTCACAACCCTGCTCAGGTTTCATTGGTAGTAATATAGAATTTTTCTCTTGTTTTTGGCTTAAATTCCTAGCCTTAGGGATAAGGGCCTTGGCAAGTGGTGATCCTTCTAGTTTTATTACATGTATCCTTTGAAGATCTTGGATGTTTATTCTTTATCCTTCCTCATTAGTTTCCAGTTGTAGTTTAGTTTGAGTTTTGTGATCTTTAGGTGATTGTGTGTAGGAGCAAGATGAAATGGGAAAGAGTTGAAAGGAAGTTCAGAAATAGGAACCTTAGGGGTTTCTCTGTTTAGAAGGAAAATAAAGGTAAGGGAGCAGCCAAAGGTGAACCGACAACTTCTTTCTTCATCACAAAATTCCCATATTCCTTGAATGCTAAAGATATGTTTGAAGTCTTCTTGGTGTATGGATTTATTTTAGAGATGTTTATTGTAACACCCCACTTTCCCATTTTAGAAAACAATAAAATAAACAAGAAAAATCAGAGTTTTCATCAAATTGGAATTCCACATCGTCAAAAATAACAACAAAACTCCTTTACTAAAATAGTGGAAAACATTAATTATTCAACTCATGGCAATTTGCCAACACCAATAAAATTCACCAACATCTCATGGTTTACAGTTTTAATAAATGAACGATACGTAACAAAATAAGGAAAATAAGTCAAACATCAAAATTATCCCCAAATCTCGTGTTACGTATCAGAGTGGCTTCTAAGACTCGACCAAGTAACACATAGTCCATGCATACTCAAGTACCTGGATTATTTGTACTTCTAAGGAAGCACAGACACAACAACAAACATCAAAGGGGTGAGAACTACAATCAATAATTCATGGTGCATAATACATATGAAGAAGTAGTATCTCACGTAATCAACATAAATAACACATATCCACAATAATTATTATCAACATGACCCATGATTCAACAAACATCAATATTCAATGTGACTCAACAATGACACAATGCATGTGACACCAAATCTCTATGGTTCATTCAATTGAACCTGATTCATAAAAGAATCTGGATAAATCACAAACACCCATTCGACAATGATTTATCTCCAACACTATCCATAACGGAGTTCGGATGAATCACATACTCCCATCCGACAATGATTCATCTCCACCAATAATACCTCAATGTATGCATGACAATGACTATACATACAATACATGTATAAACAACTAGTTATACATCCGCACAATCCTTCCGATCACATATGCAACATAAATTCACATAATCACCAAAGGTACCTCACACGGTTTAATTAATTAATCGTTCAATTAATCCACTTAAGTTTCGTTATTAATTATTTTTCTCACCAATCTTCGATTAAATAAATCTTAATGCTTACTTAAATGCCTCAGACCAACAGAATTCCCATCAGACACGATTCGGGACAAAATATGAAAAACACCAAACTTTGCACCACCATTCTAGTCATACGCGTAATGCACAAGGGAATACACGTATTTCAAGCTGGCTCTTCCCCAGACCCTATGCCCTTGCTACACTTATCACAACCACGCCTAAACCTCATATGCGTATGGGAATCCTTTATGTGTATGGGCACAACCATTTTCCCCTTGAAATACCCCTCAACAGGTCTCAATACGCGTATCACCCATCCCATACGCGTATTGCCCAACCATCACACGCGTACCCTACATGTTTGGACAGATGGACGTGTCACAAAGGCCTCCCTTACGCATATTACTACCTATTACATGTAATCACATATTGGCATGCCTAGCCATACAGGTATGTCCTCACTTATACGCGTATGGGAAGAATGCCCCAAAAATCTTGTTTTCTTCCTCGGTTCAATTCTGTCCACTTTGGGTATCACTTCTACACATCTAATTCGTCCTAAAATTGTTCTACATTGATTTTATGCTTTATAATTCCTTCTTAATACATTATTCCATTATTCTATCAAGATTATTCCTACAGATTTCTGAATTTTGTCACTCACAACCTACACAACCACCAGATATGCAACCACAGTGCATTCAGACATTTCAATGGTACATAATCATCCACGAATTCACATTATCACCAACAAATTCAGACAGAACAACATCATTTCAATAACATCATATTTGAATCCACAACAAAATAAACATACAGAAAATCCTACGAGGGAAATGACTCCTCACTATCCTTTTCATGCATAAACACCTATTATTAACCGTTCTCCCCCTTACCTCGAATTCAGATGAAGATTTCAGCAAAAATTGATGAAAAACTCTTGCCCTAGCCTTATTCTTCCTCTCTAGATCTTGTTATATTTTACGTGAAACTAACAATTCTTCCCTCAACTCTCACTGAACTCAGCTTAATTCAAAAATCCCTCATTACTCTCTTACTAAGTCAATATTAATTTTAATAAAAAGGATTACTAATAATAGTACTATTAAAATAATATTAAAAAATAGTAAGAATAATATTAATTGGGCTTCATTAATATTACTACACACCTCACCAATAATTTCGATACCTCAAGTATACCCGTCCTACTAAGGACTTTACAATAATACGATCAAACACACACCTTAAACAAGGTCAACAATTGATAACTCGAATTTATATCGATTATTTAATGTGGTTTCCGATTGTTTAACATGTTAATTTATGTATTTTGGACGATTTTACGCGAAAATTATGTTTGTTTTGTAGACATTTGATCAAACATGACCTTTGAAGGAAAAAGTATAAAAGGAAGCTTGTTGGACAAGAAACGAGGGAAAAATATAAGGAAACGAGCAAGAAAAGCCATTCTGCATAATTTGTCTGTGGGACGCTCGTCTCATATGTGAGACGCCCGTCTCAAATTCAAGTTGGTCGTCTCAACTTCAATATGCCCGTTTCAATGTCAAAGTTTCTCATTTCACTTTTAAAACGCTCGTCTCAAGTCTAAATTTCCAGAAACCTGATTACGAAACATAATTCAACAGAGAGAGACGTTATGAGAATCGTTCGCTTCAACCAGATAATTTTCCTCCATCCTAATCAACTCAGTCCAAGCAACTCAATTCAAATCCCAATCGAAGTCCATGCCTACAAATGCTCAACAGATCTATGCCACTACCTATAAATAGAAGCCACCGCATTTTGCAAAAGAAGCTTCGTTCAAGTCCAAATTTATGTCGTTTTCTTTCATTCAAAGTTCGCAAGTTTATTTTCAGCATTCGTTTTTATTTTCCTTTACCCGCCCCTAGTGATAGTTTCCATCCTTAGGAAACTATCACCATTTTATTTGTTTCCAGCCACTCAATTATTGTTTACTTTTCAAGTTTTCGGAAGTTTGGTTGATCAAGAACATTGCAACCATGTTTATAATTTTTAATGCTTTATTGTTTATTTATCGTTACATTTATTTATATTATGAATACCTTTCCTTCTACCTTTCTTTGTTCTTATTTAATATGTCTGGCTAAACCGTTAATCGGTATGTAGTTGTCTAACCGGAACGAATTCGGTAGAATTAGGCTATTGCTTTAAATTAAGTTATTTTTCGGTTTCGATTTCTTGTTTTAAATAACTTTCGTTACGAGAGTAAGAGAGTATAAAAGATTACGATTAAGACCACGGGAGTGTGAGATCATAATCAGATAGCTGAAATCGTGCATTTGTTTTAAATACAGCGGAAGCACTTTAAAACCAATTAGAACCTTTAGGTTTCCAAAATAAAATATTTCTAACTTGAATTGACACAGCGAGAGCGCTCAATTGAACTTAGGAGTATAGTAATAGGTAAGACCACTAGAGTGAGTCAACGACTTTTAAACCGAGAGTTTCTACGGAGAGATAACTTAACAAACTGCACTAAGCCAAACCTCTATTGAATTCGCGAAGGCGAATCAATTACGTACTGATATTCTTACCATTAATTTAAATTAATTAATTCTTTACCTTTTAAAACTAAAAAATATCGCTCGCCTTAGCTAAACATAGTAACACCCGATAGCACTAGGTTGATTATCGAGTCTCTATGGGATCGATATCTTTTATTACTACGTGATAGACTGTGCACTTGCAGTTAGTAACCGTTAGACTCAGAAAGTCGTCACCAAGTTTTTGGCGCTGTTGTCAGGGACTTATATTTAGTTAATAGTGCATTAAGTTGTTGCGTCATCTAGACTAAGGAAAGGTAAATTGTTTCCTTAGTGCATTAAGTCTGAGGCGAAGACTTAGAACCCCTAATCGACAAAGTAGAACGTTTCATAAGTTCGAGACGCCGAACCGAACCCAATGAAACCCTTATTCCTGAAATTATTATATCAGAACTAGTTGAAGAACCAAACATGGCCGAAAATGGAGCTCCACATTCACTCAAGTCTTATGCGACTACAAACTAACAAGAATTGCACAATAGTATTGCTGCACCAGCCATAACCCGAAATAATTTTGAATCAAACCTTCACTGCTGTAAGCTGTATAACCGAACCAATTTTCTTGAAACCCGACGGATAATCCAAATGAACACCTGAAGAAGTTCATACAATATGCAGATACCATGAAAGCAAATGGTGTAACCCAAGACTCAATTAGACTAAGACCCTTTCCGTTCTCTCTAAGAGATAGAGCTTGGGTTTGGTTACAATCATTACCAGCCAACTCTATCATGACATGGGAAAAACTGAAGAAAGTTTTCTTATCTGTTATTTCCCGCCAAGCAAGACAACTATGCTGGGAGCTCAAATTAACAGATTTCGACAAAAAGAGTCTGAATCACTTTACGAAGCGTGGGAAAGATACAAGGACCTATTAATATTATGTCCACACCATGGGTTTGAAAATTGGGTAACCATCATAACCTTCTATAATGGACTTCTATACAACACTAGGATGATAATAGACGTTGTCGCGGGCGGCGCTCTTATGGATAAACATTACGAAGAAGCCTATAACCCCATTGAGAACATGGCTCAGAACCATTGCCCATAGGGAGGAGAAAGAACACCTGTAGAGAATACCTAGACTAAAGGAGGAATGTATGAAGTGAGCAGTTTCGATCACGTAAATTCCAAGATGGATGCCATAGTCCAGAAAATTGATAACTTGACCATAACACCACCAGCCACCGTGGCTGCCGTAACTCCAAATTGAGAAATTTGTGGAATCCCAGGATACACATCGCCCGAATGTCAATTAATTGCAGGATTAACCATAGATCAGGTGAACTATGCTCAAGGAAACCCTTATTCTAATACCTACAACCCAAGATGGAAAAATCACCCAAATTTCTCTTACAAGAATAACAACGCCTTGTACGCGCCTAATCAAGCACCAACTGCACCACCAGGATATCAGAAACTTGTTGCACCCAATCCAAATATTCCTAGGAAATCAAACCTTGAAATGATGATGGAAAACTTCATTGTTGCTCAAGCTCAAACAAACAAGGATTTCCTAAATCAGAACATCCATACAAGTGAATAAATAAAGCAATTTGTGACAAAGGTAGATGCTTTAGCTACTAATAATAAGATGTTGGAAACCCAAATTTCTCAAGTAACCCAACAACAAGCATCCACTGCTGCCCCAGCTGGAACTTTTCCTGGACAACCACAACCAAATCCTAAGGGTCATGCAAATACAATCATACTAAGGAACGAAAAAAAGTTGGACGAACCTTCCGATCCTAGAACCGAAAACCCAGCCATGTACCAACCAACAGCCTGAGAAATCAACCGAGAAAAATGATAAACCATAGGAAAAGGAAACCAACGAACATGAGGTTGAGGAAAAAGAAAAAACTTATGTACCTCCGCCACCATATAAACAAGAAATTACGTACCCCCAACAGTTAACAAATTCTAAAACTATGGGACAATTCAAGAAATTCGTAGAGCTTCTGAAACAGTTAAACATTACCATACCTTTCATAAAAGCTATTACTCAGATGCCCTCATACACTAAATTTCTAAAAGAAATCTTATCTAACAAAAAGAAAATTGAGGAAAACAAAACAGTTACATTCACTGTTGAGTGTAGCGCAATCATTCAAAATAACATGCCTCCTAAACTGAAGGACCCTGGAAGTTTCTCTACTCCTTGTGTAATAGGAAAGTTTGTCATAGACAAAGCCTTATGTGGTTTAGGAGCAAGTATAAGAGTTATTCCGCTATCACTTTGCAAAAAAAACTGGATATGGGACTGATCAGTGATCTTTAGTTGTAGTTTTCAAGCCGGTTTTCATTGTCCTTTGCGTTTAATTTCGTTCGTTTGAAGTATTTCGTTCATGTTTCGTCGTAGTTTTCTTAATGTAGCATGCAAGTTTAGTTTTAATCTTTTTATCTGTTTTTATCTTTGGTATGGGTTATGTGGTTGTTTTTGATGTGTTTTCAGGTCAATATCTAATCGGTTGTTCGAATCATTCGAAAAGATGATCCGAGCGTGAAAAAAATGACAGCAAAATAGGATATCAGAAGCACAACACGGGTGCCAGTGTTGTACAACACGGCCCGTGTTGTGAAGGCCTGCTGAAGAGGAAGTTTGTGAAAGAAAAGGAGAAACCAGTGCTGTGACACGGGTGCCCGTGTTGTACAACACGACCCGTGTCATAGCATCTGAAGAAGATGATGAATTGAGAAGACTCAGAGGCACAACACGGGTGCCCGTGTTACACAACACGACCCGTGTTGTGAAGACCAGAAAAAAACCTGATATTTTGTTTTGTTGCTGCAAGGGCATTCTGGACTTTTCGCGGTGTTTTTGGAAGACTGATTTATATTAGATGATTATGACTGTAAAAGACTACTTTTTTGATTTGGGGATTTTGGGGGATTGAACGATAACTGGAGAAGAAGGATTGATCAAGAGCGGAAGCGATTGACGATCCAACCAATTCTACGTTAATTGTAATGTCTCTGTATTATTGCTCTGTTTTTATTTTTGTTATGAACATTAGTGGCTAAACCCCCCAATGCCAGGGGGTGTCCCTGATTTGCTTTATGTAATGACAATTTGAATTCTTAATTTTGAGATTATGCGATTAAATCCGTTTCTTTATTTTATGCAACGTTCTTAATGCTTTGTCTTTGTTGGAAAATTGGATAATTGACCGTGGTTAGGATTTGGTCTGACCAACCATCCTAACCTTGTTGCATAAATTTTATCACGGTGAATATTACTGAGGAATTGGAATATTTTGTGAAAACCATTTTATGTCAGAATTATTGCTTGATATTCTTCTTTGACCGCTGAGGAATCAAGGTCGAGGAAGAATACCAATGGTTTTTCTCTAAAGGAATTTTGGAAAAACATTATTGAACATAGGAAAGACACTTTTTAAAGCATGTCTCTGTAAAATTGAGAAATTATTAAGTCATTGCATTGCAGATTATACACCGTCCCTGGCATTATTCTCATATAAGTAAAAATTCTCTGTTTTAGTTTACGTTTTAATAATTTTATTTTATTTAATTTAAAATCAAACTTTTAACCATAACTTTTGTCCAATTGAAATCAATCCATTAGAACTTATTTTGTTAAGCAGTCCTTGAGATCGATATTTGGGGTTACTCCCTTCTATTACTACATCGGTAAAAAATAGTACACTTGCTATTTTCCGATCAGGGACAACCAAGACCAACAAAGATGTCAGTTCAGCTAGTCGATCATTTAGTTAAATTCCCAGTAGGAATTCTAGAAAACGTTCCTATACGAATAAGACAGTTTTACATCCTAACTAATTTCATAATCATGGACATCAAGGAAGATGCTATAACCCCTATTATACTAGGAAGACCGTTCTTAGCTACTGCAAGAGCTATCATTGATGTAAAGAAAGGCAGGTTGACATTTGAAGTAGGAGAGGAGAAAGTCGAATTTATTCTAATCGAATTCCTCCAAGCTCCAGCCATAGATGATACATATTATTTCATTGACGTCATTGACGAATGTAGGCGAGAAATTGAAAAAGAAGAAATTACCTACTTAAGACATTATCTAACAACCTTAGATACGAATTCCTCGATTCAGAACTTAGAAGATCAGTTATAGTAAATGTGGATTTAGGACAGCTCGAAACCGAAAAACTTTTAGACGTCCTAAGAAAGTACCCAACCGCGTTAGGCTATAACATATCTGGTCTAAAAGGAATAAGTCATTCAATATGCATGCATCGCATTATGCTAGAGGAAGATTGTAAGACCTCTAGAGAGCCCTAGAGAAGGATTAATCTAATTCTAAGTATTGTAGTCACGGACAAAGTAAAAAAGTTATTAGACGCATGGATTATATATCCAATATTCGACAGTCAGTGGGTCAGCCCAGTACATGTCGTACCAAAGAAGGGAAGCATTACGGTCACTAAGAACACCAAAGGCGAGTCTATAACACAAAGAGTAATAACCGGGAGTAGAGTGTGTATCGATTACCGAAAACTGAATAAAGCTACCCGGAAAGATAATTTTCCTTTGCCCTTAATCGATCAAATGTTAGAAAGACTAGCCAAACATTCTTACTTTTTCTACCTAGATGGTTACTCAGGATTTTTCCAAATACCTATTCACCTTGATGACCAAGAAAAGACGACATTCACCTACCCCTACGGAACATTTACTTATCGACGTATGTCATTCAGATTATGTAACGCTCCAGCAACATTTCAAAGATGTATGATGGCGATCTTTATTGATTTCATAGATGACATCATGGAAGTTTTTATGGATGATTTTTCTATATGCGGCCTAAGTTTTGAAGGATGTCTATCTAACTTAGAGATGGTACTCGAGAGATGCGTAAAAGTTAATCTTGTGCTAAATTGGGAGAAGTGCCACTTTATGGTAAGACAAGGGATTGTTTTAAGACATGTGATATCTAATAGAGGCATTGAGGTAGATAAAGAAAAGATAAAAGTGATAAAAGACCTTCAACCGCCTAAAATTGTGAAAGATATAAGAAGTTGCCTAGGACACACTGGTTTTTACCGACGATTCATTAAGGACTTCTACAAAATCACTAAGTCGTTGACAAGTTTATTAATGAAATATGTTGAGTTTTTCTTTGACGAAGACTGTTTAAAAGCATTTGAAACCCTCAAAATAGCTCTTATCACTACACCCATCATGCAACCACCCTATTGGACGCTACCATTAGAGATTATGTGTGATGCGAGTGATTACGCTGTTGGCACAGTCTTAGGTACAAAAAAAAGATAAAAAACTACATGCTATATATTACGTAAGTAGGACCGTAGACCCTGTTCAGATGAATTACGCCACAACATAGAAAGAACTCTTAGTCATAGTGTTCGCGCTTGATAAATTTCGTTCTTACCTTGTAGGAGCTAAAATCATCATCTATACCGACCACGAAGCCATCAGATACCTTCTAAGTAAAAAGGATGCGAAGCCTAGGTTACTAAGGTTGATCTTATTGTTACAAGAGTTTGATTTAGAAATTAAGGATAAGAAAGGGACTGACAATGTAGTAGCGGACCACTTATCACGTATTGAAGGAATTAAATCCGACCCGATACCAATTAACGATGATTTCCCTGATGAACGTCTTATAGCCCAACTAGAACATGAGATATCTTCTTTAGACGAACATCTCCAAGAAGAAACAGTGGAAGAAATTTGTGCGCAAACCACTTTGCCATGGTATGTTGACTTAGTTAAATATTTAGCTATCAGGGTACTTCCACCAGATCTCACTAATCAACAAAAGAAGAAATTCTTCCATGATTTAAAACAGTATTACTGGGACGAACCGTTACTTTTCAAGCGAGGATCCGATAGTATTTACTGTCGATGTGTCCCAAATGAAGAAATGGAAAACATAATTTCCCAGTGCCACTTCGCTCCTTACGGTGGACATGCAAGCACTTTGAAGACTTGTGCGAAGATCCTTCAATCAGGACTATTTTGGCCCAATCAATGGAAAGATGTTCACCTCGCCATTCTAAATTGCGAACGATGCCAATGCATTGGTAACATCTCGAGGCGCGATGAGATGTCCCAAAAAGGCATTCTTGAAGTAGAAGTTTTTGATGTGTGGGGAATTGATTTTATGGGACCATTCCCATCTTCTTTTGGAAATAAATTCATACTCGTAGCTATCGATTATGTTTCAAAATGGATAGAAGTTATAACTTCTCAAACAAACGACACTCGAGTAGTCATAAATATTTTTAAGAACATTATCTTCCCAAGATTTGGTGTACCAAGACTCCTTATAAGTGACGGAGGCTCTCATTTCATATCTAGAATATTTGATAAACTCTTATTAAAATATGGAGTAAGACACCGAGTAGAAACACCTTACCATCCGCAAACTAGTGGACAAGTAGAAGTTTCAAATAGAGAAATAAAACAAATTCTAGAGAAAACTGTAGCTACATCAAGGAAAGATTGGTCTATTAAATTACCTGAAGCTTTATGGGCCTACATAACAGCTTTTAAGACACCCATCAAAACCACACTGTTCAAATTAGTCTATGGAAAATCTTGCCATTTTCCAGTAGAATTAGAGCATAAGGCCTATTGGGCAATTAAAACCCTAAACTTTAACTACACTAACGCAGGTGAGAAATATATTCTAGACTTACATGAATTGGAAGAACTAAGACTAGACGCTTACGAGAATCCCTTCATATATAAGGAGAGAACCAAGAAATGGCATGCCAAGCGAATTTCTAGGAAAGAATTCAGTGTGGGAGACGTCGTTCTTTTATTCAATTCTATACTTAGGTTGTTTCCAGGAAAATTATGATCTAGATGGTCCGGTCCTTTCGAAATAACTAAAGTTTTAAGTAGTGGCACTATCGAAATTAAGGGTAGGTCTAGTGCATCGTTTATAGTAAATGGGCAACGCCTTAAACATTATAATTGCGTAGAATACAAAGAATTTTCGATGGGTTTGATATTGGAAGAATTACCATCAGAAACCTTAGATTAGTTTCCCTTAAGTTGTGTCAAGCCCCGACATTAAATGAAGCGCTTAGTGGGAGGCAACCCGCGATTTAATTTTTGCTTTAAATTTTCATTTTATATGCGTTTTTAAATTTTTGACTTTTAAATGCTTTAAACTCACTGATTTTTGTGTTGATTTGTTTTATTATGTGATTCCAGGATTTTTAAATTTTTTCTACCTTCTACTACTCTCTCTCTGGTTTTCACTAACTCTGATCATGACTACCAATATGACTGTGGAATTTAGAGATGGCGTCCAGAGGCACAATTATGAAGCTTTAACCCTACGACCTATGTCCTTGACCAAATTTGCTCATGTACCTACCATGAAAGCTTTAGGCATAGGTGCCAGCATTGACTACCTGTTTAGCCAGCTAGGCTGGGAGGGATTTTCACTTAGGGAACATATAAACTACTATGAGCTGACCTTAGAATTCCTAAGTTCATTGGTTTACAAACCAAACTGTGGAAAAGGCTTAACCAGAGGAAATATAACATTTAGGCTCTTTGGATACCCCGGTGAGTTTAACATTCATGATATGGCTAACCTTCTAGAGTTTCCAAATGGCCCTTCCGTTTTCTCAGAACCACAAGAGGATTTTCTTGCACATGGTGAGTTAGACCGTTTTTGGAGTAGTATCTCGGGATGACCTGATCATGATTTATACCATATGTTATCCACCGAGATTCATAACCCAGCTATTCAATACTTCCATATGATCCTAGCATATTCATTGTTTGGAAAATCTGATAGTGATAACACTGTTTCAAGAGAGGAATTATTCATTATGTTTTGTGCTTTCACCTCCAGAGAGGCTAATGCAGTGATTTTCATGTTTGCAAACTTCTGCAAAATTATTCAGAGTGAACACCGTCAAATCATGATAGGTGGACTAGTTACCAAGATTGTTGATGCAATGGAATTTAGAACCCTCTTTGGTAATATTAAACTACTTGGAGAGTTTGGGCCTATGAATATCACATTCTATTTTGAGAGGGAGATGCTTTATGACTAAGGTCCTGACCATTTTAAGCTTCTGATCAATGTTGTAGTTGTGCCACATTTAATGCTACCTGACCATGAGCGTACGAGTGTGCATAGTAAACGCATCTGGCTTTATGATCTAGATGAGCCAATTTATGAAGCAGAAGATGCTTGGTCTGAAGTTGAAATATATCCAAATACCCCCTCAAATTACTATGATTCGGATGATATGATAGATGTTGAGAAGCCTGAAAAAGAGAAACTTAAACCTACTGAGAAACCTACACCTACTACAAACAATCCTGAACTTACTTTAGAAAGTCTCCGAGCTGAGATGCAAACCATGTAGTATGACATCTGTGACCTGTGTATAGATATCGTCACTCTAAGAGATGTGGAAATGGATCCGTTTGAGTATTTGAGATATGCGATAGACTCAATCCGCAAAAATCGTGACTAAATTTCAACATCAATACTCATCAGAATTTTCTTGCATTTTTTTATAAAATTTCAGCATTTTAAATTTAGTTAAATTTGATTTTTAGTCGATTTTAAAATTTTCAGTTTATTTTAAATTATGACTCTTGCAATTTTCTAAGCTTTAATGAAGTACTTTGGTCTTGTTCTTAATTTGTGTGTGCCTTAAATTATGATTGCTCAAGTGTGTTAAGAGTTCTCTAACCAAATATCAAAATTCACGTGTTATTGGTGTTTAAATATATCAGTTTGATGAAATGCACTACTAGTTTGATACAAACATTTGCAATGATGTTTACCTACTGCATGAAATAATTGCAAACTACTGATATAAGAAGTATAACCTGCTACATTATTTATTCTGTTACCTGCTACACACACCAGATGCATGAAAGTAGTGTACAAATGCATTACGTATATAACGGGATAAGAAGAAGCCAAATTTGGAGTTGTTAGGAATTTTAAGGTGTGATGACCGGCCTCGAATTGAGACGAGCATCATTGTTGATGTTAATGATGGTTGTTCTGGACTAGGCCGACACAGTATATGTCGGGCACGGGCCCAAGGCCCAATACATAGGGACGTGGGGAGAACGTCTCCCCCACGTGTTCCACTCCATCAACTACCTCAGTTATTTTCTCCTAATATTATGGGGCAATTGGACCAAGGGCAAGACCACATGCTAGGTCTTATCTGCTCCTACGCATTCCTTGGAAGTTCCTCCTTAGGCCTAGCTAATTCAATCTATGAGAAGAATCTTGGCCCAACGCTGGGGGCACACAATAAATACCCTCTTTCACTCGAGGGTCAGGTATTATATTTTCAACCACTTACTGTATTTGCTCACTCCATAAGTGATTTCTCAATTTGGAATCGGAGTACCTTACAAGTAAACCCCCATTTTTCCACCATAGTAGTTCCCATCATTGGAAGGTTCCTTCTGATCAGGTCAGATCAATAGTGTTTTCGGTGGTTTGCTAAGGAACTTGGACAAGAAGGATAAGGAAGCAAGAGGTAAGAAGAAGATTGTAGCTATTTTTTATCCATGAATATAGTCATTTTTAATTTTAGAGGTTGTTGCAGTCCTCTTAAGAGAAGGTGTATTTCTCGCATTCTTAGTCGAGGGAACGCAGGTGTGTGTCTTATTCAGGAATCGAAAATCACCGAAATGGATCATAAGTTAGTGAATAGTTTGTGGAAGTGTCAAGATGTGGAATGGTCAGCTTTGAAAGAGGAAGGCCGTTATGGAGGGATTATTACAATATATAATAGTAATTTCGTAACTGCATACGCGAGCTTCAGTTGGAAATGCTTTTTGGATACTCAGTTTATTTGGAAAAATCATTCTTTGATGGTGGTTAACATGTACTCGCCCTATGGTAGTCATGATAAAAGGAGGTTATGGAGCGATTTACTAGCTATGAAAAGTCGTTTCTCGATTGGAGGGTGGATTGTAGGCGGGCATTTTAATTTCGTTAAGATGGTGGAGGAAAGGATAGGTGTTCATGGTTCTAGTAACAGTGAACTGAGGGACTTTGGTTCTTTCATAGATGACATGAACTTTATTGATTTACGACTATTGGCAACAGGTTTACGTGGTTCAACTCTAATGAAAAATGTAGAAATAGGTTGGACAGGTTTTTGGTCGATGATAACATTATATCTATGCTCTCATTGAAGAATCAAGTAGTTGGTGATATGGATATATCGGATCACCGACCTGTTTGGTAGAAATATAATTGTGTTGATTGGGGTCCTAAACCTTTTAGGAAGTCCAATTATTGGTTTGATCATAGTGAGTTTCTTCCTTTTGTCAAGTAGTCTTGGAATTCCTACTCCTTTACTAGGACCAGTAGTTCCGTTCTTATTAGTAAATTTAAAGCGCTTAAAGCGGTTTTACGATTATGGAACATTAACTATTTGGATGGATAGATCTTTAGATTGAAGACAATGTGGCTCAACTTAATTTCTATGAATCGAATCTGGCTACGGGAGACGGCAGCCAACCCGAAGGAGAGAAGAAAGACAGATTGCATGTTCAGGAGGAGATTTGGAAGAACTTGAGGCTGAAAGAATGTATCATTGTTCAGAAGTCTCGCGTGAGATGGCTGAATGACAGCGATCTCAATACTAAATTCATTCATGATTTATTAAAGGTTATGAGTCGATCTAACGATATTATGGATGTTAGGTGGGATATATTCTTGTAGAAAAGCCTGAAGAGATCAAAAAATAAGCTATGTTGTTCTTTGAAAGCAAATTCAAGCGCCCTGTCGCTCCTAGTTTCAGTAGAAATACTGAAGTTTGGAATAAAGTTCAAAGTGAAGATAGTATTATGCTTGAAGCATATTTTTTTGCCGAAGACGTTAGAAGTGTTGTTTTCAGTTATGATGGGAACAAATGCCCAGGGGTGGATAATTATAATTTAAAATTTATTAAGTCTTGTTGGGAATTTATAGGAGTGGAGTATACAAATTGTGTACTGGATTTTTTCAAGTCTGGTTTTTTGCCCTATATGTTTGCATCTTCATTCATCTATCTTATCTCGAAGACAGTTAACCCCCAAAGTTTCAAAGATTTCAGGCCCATTAGTTTGGTTAGTTGTGTCCTAAAAACGATCTCTAAGATTCTTGCAAGGAGATTGGGCAAGATCATTCACAAACGGATATCGCCATCTCAAACCGTGTTTATCCTCGGATAGCATATTTTTTATGGTATTATATTGGCTAGTGAAATTATTGATTATGCTAGAAGAACTAATAAGAGTTGTTTGCTTCTTAAAGTAGACTTTGCGAAGGCATACAATTGCGTGGATTGGTTGTACTTAGAAGCTACTATGGTAAATATAGATTTCAGAAATAATTAGTGGAAATGGATTAGAGGATTCTTATTCAATAGTTATTTCTCTATTCTTATAAAGGACAACCACTTGAAGAATCTCAAGGCATCGAGGGGTTTGAAACAGGGTGATCCGTTATCCCCGTTTCTCTTTACGATTGTAGCAGAGGGATTGGCTAATATGGTGAGAAGTGTTGTTGCTAGCAACATGTTGTCAGAATTTAAAGTGTTTAATCTTTCTTCTAGTAGTGTCTTACAATTTGTAGATGATACGTTGTTTATCGAAGATAGATCAGTTTCGAATATATGGGCATTTAAATCTATCCTTCGGGATTTTGAATTGGTATCCGACTTGAAAATTAATTTCGTTAAAAGTTGTTTGTATGGGATTGGAGTGGAGAAATAATTTCTGGTGGCACTAGAATAGTTTCTAAATTGTAAATTCGGTAGTTAATTTCTTGGTTTATCAGTTGGAGGAAATCAACGTCGTTTCTCCTTTTGGAAACCGGTTATTTCGTGCCTCAAAAATAGACTCTTTAGATGGAAAGGTCGGAATCTCTCTATTGGTGGTATAGTTTCACTTATTAATTTTGTCCTCGTTAATCTCCCGATTCACCATTTGGCTTTCTTCAAGGCTCCTAAGAAAGTTGTAAACAAAATCATAGCTTTGCAGCGCCGGTTCCTTTGGGTAGGATCTTCGAGCAATTCGTTTGTTTCGTGGGTAATTTGGAAATTTGTTTGGAGGCCCAAGGATTGCGGAGGGCTTGGTATTAAAAACATCGGTCATTTTAATATAGCGTGTTGCGGTGAGAATCGGATACCAAGCTATTGATTAAGCTTGAATCACAAAACATTTATGTTCACCACCGACTTTAATTTAATCCAAAGGGAAAAGGGAAAAAGATCGTAAAAACCCTAAATGAGGAGAAACTAGGTTCGGGGGTTGATTATACCTAGGGAAGGTGTTAGCATCCTAAGCATCCGCAGTATCCTACGGGAACCTCTTGTTAATATTTGTATTTTGTTGTTTATTGCTTGTTAAAATTATGGGAACCTAAGGTTTTTATTTCTAATGGTGCTCGCACAACATCGCATCGATGCCTACGTATCGGGTATAGAATCAGAGCACTCGTAGTTCTCCTAAGGATTAACGAACACTTGGTTACGCTCAAGGTTCGCGGGGGAGGTAAGTGTTATGGCAAACACTCACGTGACTTTAAGAAAGTCACAAAAAGTTATAAAATAAAAGCTAAGGACCTAATGGCTAAGGACCTAAGGATAGGAGACCTAATTGCTAAGGTCAAACTGGAACTAGGGATTGCTAAACTTCCTATGACATTGAGTCAACTGCAGGAGTCTTTCCCTTTTGGATTGAAAAACATAAACAAAATAAATAAGGGTGCAAGCTCCTAAGACTAGGCAAAGGCTGCGACTTGCGAAAAAAATAAACAAAAAGGTAACTGGACAATGCAAAGTAAAAGGGCTTAGTAACCGGCTATGGCTCGATATATGGATCGAGAATGCGGGGGTGGAAAACAAGCGCCGTGCGACAAATTGTTTAAATTAAAAAAAGCTGTGCAGTGTAAGGAATGTGCAGACGGCGATCGTAAACGACCGACTTACGTGTGTGAGTGAAGTGTGGTGAAATTCACTTGGCGTTGGACCAAGGAATTTATTATTGAAAATTAAATTAATATGGTGTAGAAATATGAGAAATAAATAATGAGTAATAAATTGAAATAAATTGAAATATAGAATGAAATAAATTAAATAAAATAAATAATGAATTAAATGGAAAGAAAATAAATAAATATATGAAATAGAAATAAAATGCAATGGCCTCATATGGGTCACGATTAATCGGAATCGATTTATCGTGACCTTAGTCATATCATCGGCCCCCTAGAATAAAAATCAAGAAATTATATACATTTTTTTTAACTACTTATAATGATAATAATAGAAAAGAAAATTCTAAAATTAAAATATATTTTTTATTTTATATGAATATAACTTTCTTAACTAAATATAATAACAATAGAGTAGAAAAGAAAATTAAAATTGAAATGTTTTTTTATTTTATTTTATATATATATATATATATATAAATTTCTAAACTAAATATAATAATAATAATAATAGAAAAGAAAAATTCTAGAATTAAAATGTTTTTTTTTATTTATGTATTTAAAACGAGAAAGAAAAGAAAGAAAATAAATCACTAAATAAAAAAAACAGAGGGGGGGCCAATAGAAATTCGGTGGGCCTAGCCCACACTTAAACAACTCAATGGAGGGTGTTTGGGATGCTGCGGTGTGTGGAAAAGAAATAATCCCGGGCTACCAAGCCCAATTCATCAACCAAGTGCTTATTATGAAAACAAAAATAAAGATGAAAAATAAAATAAATCAGTAAAAAAATGAAAATGGAATTGACGCTGAAGCTCACAGTCAAAACACGATGCCTCTCCCTCTCTCTCTCCAATCGCTCATCTCCGACCTGTCTCTCTCCATTAGCGCCGACAACTCAGTCTTTCTGGCTCCAGCTCTTCGTCGATTCGCTCTTCTCACTCACTTGTTTTCACGCTTCAGGGCATCGGCTGTAACGGTGAGTTTCACGATTTGGGGTGCTAGTTGTTAAGGTTCGGAAACACGGACTCACGGCGATGGTGGTGGTGTTTTTGACGTGATGTTGATTTGGTCTGAGTGGAGGGCTTTGCGAAGAAGATGACAGTTTGAGGTTGAGGTCTTAGTGACTTGTTCGGATTATGGTTGTTGTTCGTGAGGTTTGGGCGAGGGTTTGATTTCTCAGGCAATGTCTCACGGTGGAGGGTTTGAGTAGAGGATTCGCGGCGGAGACGGAGGTTTGGTGGAGGATTCGCGTTTCAGGCTTGTGACGGTTGTGCCGGCTGGGTTTGGGCGGAAATTTCTCGGTGAGTATGGCTCTGCGTTTTTTGTGTTGTGAGAGTGTTTGGGTATTGTTGATTCAAGTTTCTCTCGGTTCAGATTTTTTTTTGCAGGGGTTTGTATTAAGGGTGTTGAGTGTTTCAAAATCAGTTTCAGGGTTCTGTTTTCGGATCTACTGTTTGTTGGGTTTTTTTGGTGTATAAGAAAAACAAAGGATTTGGTTGAAGTTGTTATTTATTTGCTGGTTCATATTTTCTTGTTTGGGTGGAAATTTTTGAGGTTGAGTGCTTGGTTATTGAAGAAAGTTTTATGATACAGGTTGGTGAGTTTGATGGGTTCTGGGAATATTTTTTGTATTTTCAATGGAGGTGGGAGGTAATAATGAAGGAGTGGTATTAGTTTGAAGTTGTGGCTGGTGTTCGAATGTTTGTGAAAATGTTGTGAAGTTCTGGATTAGGGATTTGAGTGGTTTCGGTGAAAAACTTGTTATGGTGATGAATGGTGTGGGGGTCACAGATTCATGTATGGTTTTCACTTGATTAACATTTGGTTTGTGATTCGGTTTTAACGGGTTTCGTGCTGGCTGTGGTGTTTGCAGGTTCATTTGGCGTTCTGAATCCGGGCGGTGAGGGTCTAGCGAGGTGGCTTTTGTTTCAGGTTTGTCCGCAGTTCTGATTTGTTGATGGTGGGAGTGGCTGCGTGTTGGAGAGTGGCTGATGAATAATGGTGGCTTATGGCTGTGAGGTTTGGTGGTTCGTGAAAGATTGATGAGGGGCGTCACGGCTGTTGTGGATTGAGAGTTTACGGTTCTGTTTTGAGAAAAAGGGGGTGGAGAGATGCGGTTTGATGCCGAGTTTAGATCGGTGATGATGTTTTTCTGTGTTTTCGGTCAATCTTTTTCTAATCTTCTCTCTTTGTTTTTGTGAATGGCTTGTGAAAGGTTGTGTTCTCATTTGTGTTGGTCTGATTTTCTAAGTTTATTATTGTTTGTGAAAGATGACAAAGTGGTTGGTTTTTTTTTGAGTTGTTTTCAGAGTTCGGTTTTGCAGTGATATTTTGTAGTGAGTTTTTTTTGAATTATGTTGAGGTTGGTTAAAGATTTGTGTCTGGTTTATGCAGGTCGAACTTTTTTTGGACAGCGGCTGAGTTTTTGCGGTTTGAAGGTTTGCTGAGTTTGAGATGGAGGTCAGTTTGATGAGGGCTGTAGCGATTTATTTCAGTTCGTGTTTGAGAATCTCATTCTGTTTCATCTCAAATTCTGTCTGCTTTGATTATGCAGGGGGTTTCTTTTGTTTCAGTTTTGAAGCGGTGCTGCCATGGTTATCTTTCTCGGTTGAGTTGGAAGGTGGCTTATGGTTGATTCGGTGGATAATGGTTGTGGCTCTCACAGATATGGCGGAGACAGGATGGTTTCGATGGTTTGTTGACAGGGATAAGGTCGGCGCGGTTTGTGAGGGGGGTTCTGTTTGAATTGGATATTGGTGGAATGCTGTTAAGGGTTATGCAGGTTTGGAATGAAGGTGGACAGTTTGGATTTTCAGAAGGTGACAGTAATGAAAAAAATGGTGGGTGAGGCTTTGTGCGTTACGGATTCGAGACGGAGTGGTGGAAGTTGGAGGTGAAGCTTTTTGTGAAGCAGTGGTTGTATTGAAATAAAGGTGGTTGAGGTTTTGAACGTTTGTTCAGTGAAGATGGTGATGGAGTCGAAGGCTTATGGTAGGCTGAGTTTCTTTTCTGTGATTTTCTTATTTACAAGTGTCGCTGTTGATTTGAAAACAAAGGTTTTAAGTATATTTTTTGAAGTTTTAACATGAAGCTTGCTTTTGTATATGCAGATTTGAGGAGCAACGAAATGAATTTAAAGAAGAAACATGGACAGTATGCGAAAAGAGATGAAGGAAATAGAAATATACCGACCCGAACGTTATCGGGGGGAAGAATCCACAAGTAAGCCTCCTTCTTTGATTGTTGTTTTTGCTGAAATTCTTGTTCTCTCTGTTCTTCCTCTTCTTTTTTTTTGTGGTTTTTGATGCTGGATTTTGAGGGCTGATTTTATTGCTTTGGTATGGCTGAACTTTGAGGTTTTTGGTGAATTTTTTTGGTTTTTTGAGGGCTGTTTGTAAGTGTTTGGGGCTGAATTTTTTTTGTGTTTTGTATGGATGTAACAGTGTGCTTATATGGTTGTTTTTGTGTGTATTTGAGAGCTGTTCTGATAGTGTTTTGTACCATGAAACTTGTAGGTGAAGGGTGTCTTGAGAGAGGAGACACATGCTGAATTTTGCAGCAGTGGGTGGAGAAGTGGAGCAGGGAGCAGGCCTGTTTTGGGGGCTGATTGTGTTGGTGGCTGCATGCTGAATTTTGTCTTGGGGCTGAATTTTTTTGTACAATTTTCTTTCTTTTTGTAATATAACAATATTATGGAATAAAAAGTTGATTATTTACATTTGGGATTATAACTTGAAATTAACACTTAATATTGAAAATGAGAACTTTAAATTAAAATCTAAACATAAACTTAAATTAGAAGTGAATTAAAAAAGAATTAAACTTAAAATTGAAAATAACTCATAAACTTAAATAAATAAACTTGGAATTAAAATTAACTTAGAACTAAAGAAACAAATTTGGAATTTAGAAAATAAACATGAATTGAAATTGACATTAGATTTAGAAATAACAACTTGAAAATGAAATAAAATTAAAAATTGAAGAATAGAAAATAAATTCAAAAATAAAACTTGAAAATGAAATAAAAATTAATTTAAAAATGCGAACTTGAAAATGAAAAGAAATAACAAATAAATTTAGAAAAAATTGAAAATTGAGCTAAAGATTAGAAATAGAAATTTTAAAATAGGAACTTGTTAATAGAAACGAAAATAGAAAATAAAATTGAAACACAAAATGAATTAAGAAGTTAAAAATAAGAAAATGAAATTAATTTAAAATGGAAGCTTATAGGTGAAAAGACATTAAGAATCAAAAATATAAATAGCTAGAAAATGAGAAGAAATAGACAGAAAATAAAATCGGGAAAAATCCCTGCTAAGTGCGATAAATGTATGATTATGATATGAGCGATTAGGGGTAAAATTTGGGGTGTGACAGTTGCCCCTATTTAAATAACTTTACCAGATGGCATGAATGACGGTAGACACTCATGAGATCAGGGTGAAAGGTATTTAAATACAGAAATAACCGGAAATTTTGCCCCTAAACGCAATGTTATGCTGGACTACAAAACTATCTAACTCTGCAACTCTTATGCAATGAAACGATGATTATGGTATGAATGATTAGAATGAGAATGAACGACGACCACAAGCCAAGGCTCACTAGGGATGACAAACACTGGGGACGACAGACACTGGGGACGACAGACACTGGGGATAAATAAACGAAAATGGGACATATTCAAAGTGATAAATCAACAGGTTCAAGTGTAACTGTTGACACTAAGAATAACAAAAGACGGGAACAAAAGAAATCCAAATCATTGGATCAAACGAACACAGACAAAACAAAATAAAATCCAAAGTGACTGCACAGCGGCTCGATGCGACCAACTGACACCAAGAATACAAACAAGACAAGGAAATAAATCGAAGTGATTGACCGATAGCTCTATGCGACCAACTGACTTTGAGAAATAAAAAGCAACAACAAATTCGAAGTGGATACGCAGCGGCACGATGCGACCAACTGACACTAAGAATACAACAAAATAAACAGTCAAAGGGAAAGTGCAGCGGCTCGATGCGACCAACTGCCACTGAAAATCATAATATTCGAAGTGAATGCGCAGCGGCTCGATGCGACCAACTGACACTAAGAATACAACAAAATAAACAATCAAAGGGAATGTGCAGTGGCACAAGGCGACCAACTGTCATTAAGAATGATGAAGACAAAGGAATCGAAATGAATGCGCAGTGGCACAAGGCGACCAACTGTCACTGGAAATGAAAATCATAATATTCGAAGTGAATGCGCAGCGGCTCGATGCGACCAACTGACACTAAGAATAATCAACAAAAATATCCAAATAGAATGTGCAGTGGCTCAATGCGACCAACTGTCACCCTGAATAGCAACCAAAAAATATTCGAAGTGAATGCGCAGCGGTCCGATGCGACCAACTGACACTAAGAATAGAAATAACACAAAATTCAAAGTGAATGCGCAGCGGCTCGATGCGACCAACTGACACTAAGAATAATCAACAAAAATATCCAAAATGAAAACACAGTGGCTCGATGCGACCAACTGACACTAGAAATGTTAAACATAATATTCAAAGTGAATGCGCAGCGGCTCGATGCGACCAACTGACACTAAGAATACAACAACTAAACATCCAAAAAGAATGTGCAGTGGCTCAATGCGACCAACTGTCATTGGAAAATAGAAACGACACAATATTCAAAGTGAATGCGCAGCGGCTCGATGCGACCAACTGACACTAAGAATAACAAAAGGCTTATTCAAGGTGAATGCGCAGCGGCTCGATGCGACCAACTGACACCATGAATAGAAATAGGACACGAAATTCAAAGAGAAATGTGCAGTGGCTCGATGCGACCAACTGTCACCGGAAATGATAATCATAATATTCAAAGTGAATGCGCAGCGGCTCGATGCGACCAACTGACACCAAGAATAACAACAACAAAAATCGAAATGGAAGCGCAATAGGTTCGAAACCTATTGACACTACAAAAGAAAGCCAAGACACACTCAAAGTGAATGTGCAACAAGTTAAAAACCGGTTGACACTAAGAATGATAAAGGCGAAGTAGTCAAAGTATTAAAATGGTAAATTAGCAGGTTCAAATGTAACTGCCAACACCGAGGATAAGGAAGGAAATCACAGTGATTTAGTAGCGGCTCTATGTGACCAGCTAGCATTGGGGATAGAATGAAGATCACCCAAAAATGAATCAACGGCTCTAAGCGACCGGCTAACACGAAAAAAGTAACAACAAAAATATGTTGGTATCAAATAAGAAAAAACACCCGACCACTGGAAATTCCTTCAGGAACCATCAGGAGAAAGGGTACAAGTATGTACAAAATCAAATTGACTTGGATTTAAGCAAAAGGTTTCAGGACCTGCTTAAAAGATTTGTGCCAATGACAATTGGACTTCAAGGAGATATTGGTGGCCATAAAGACAAATGCCAATCACAATTTAAATCTCACAGGGAACACCAGCAATTACTGGGGACAATAACAAATGGTAAACCACTTCGGGTACCAACAACAATGAATTCTCAAATTGAACACTAATGATATCTGGACTCGGGGTTAGACAGACGACAACTGGGGAAAGACAAATGCTAATGTCAAATGCGCATGATTGAGCATGATGCGAATGATCATGATATGCAAATGTTGACTCAAAAGAGACAAAGAGTTTGACAAGACTCAAAGAGGAGTAGGCTCTCAACACCAATACTCAGGTGAGCAATAATGAAAAACACTGAGGAAATGTCTTCGAACTTGGAAATCATGCTTGGTCCAAGGATCCATCCAAGAGTGTTATCAGTTTTGAACTTCTATGGGAATTTCAGTAATAATAGCATAAAAGTGTTGTTGCAAACCAGGACTTCTTGGGGAAACAGAAGGTTTTTCCAATTTTCCCAAAGTCAAAGAAACTTGAAAGTTTTCCAGTGTGTTTTCAAAAAAAAACATTTCCTTTAAAAAAAACTTGTCATTTTCAGAGTTAAATTGTAATCAAGTGATGGCATTTTGCATAACAAAAGAAAATAAGAAGCTGAACAAAATTCATAGGCAAAGTTTGTATTTTATTCAAGAATGGTAGCTTGCCAATGGCAAAAACTCCATGGGAAATTACAATTTGAAAATGGCAATGGGGAAAGGTCTACATTGAATCCAACGACCACTACAATCCCTAATAACTAAGAATGCCCGACACCTTGCTTCTGACAAGAGCAAATGGATCGATCTTTCAGTATGGTTCTTCAGTAATGGTAAGCACCATCTGATACAGTCAAATGCCTTTGTCCCTAACTTTTGCCTGGACCGCCCTTTCGGGTTTTCAATCCACCGGGACGCTCTTTTTTGCCTAAGCCGCCCTTTCGGGTTTTCAACTTAGCGAGCTCTTTTTTCATTTTCATCCCTAACTTTTGCCTGGATCTCCTTCATAGGTTTTGATCCACCGGGATACCCATTTTTGCCTAGGTCGCCATTTCTGGTTTTCGACCTATCGGGTTTTATTTAGGCATAATATTTTTTGACTGCATCAGAATTCACCGGGTGCTTCAGCTGTTCACCATCCATAGTTGTAAGGATTAAGGAACCTCCGGAGAATGCCATCTTCACAACATATGGGCCTTCATAGTTAGGACTCCATTTTCCACGCATGTCTTTGTGGACTGGCAAGATTTTCTTGAGTACAAGATCTCCTTCTTTGAATTCTCGGAGACGGACTTTCTTGTCAAATGCTCTCTTGATGCGCTTCTGGTACAACTGGCCATGGCACATGGCGGTCATTCTCTTCTCGTCAATGAGGTTCAGTTGGTCAAACCTGCTTTGGACCCACTCAGCTTCCTCCAGTTTGGTTTCCATCAAGATTCTCAAAGAGGGTATCTCTACTTCAATTGGGAGAACTGCATCCATCCCATACACCAGAGAGAAAGGGGTTGCCCCTGTTGAAGTGCGAACTGATGTTCTGTATCCGTGTAAAGCATAGGGTAACATCTCGTGCCAATCTTTGTAAGTTTTTCCCATCTTCTGCAGAATCTTTTTGATGTTCTTGTTTGCAGCTTCAACAGCTCCATTCATCTTCGGGCGATACGGAGAAGAGTTATGATGTTCAATCTTGAATGTCTCGCACAGCTCTTTCATTGTTTTGTTGTTCAAATTGGTCCCATTATCTGTGATGATTCGGCTTGGGATTCCGTAACGGCAGATAATTTGGTTCTTGATGAAACGGGCAACCACTTGCTTTGTCACATTGGCGTAGGAAGCTGCTTCTACCCATTTGGTGAAATAATCAATTGCAACCAAGATAAACCGATGACCATTGGAAGCTTTAGGCTCAATTGCCCCTATCATGTCAATGCCCCACATTGAGAAAGGCCAAGGCGATGACAGAACATTCAAAAGTGTTGGAGGTACGTGCACCTTGTCGGCATAAATCTGGCATTTATGACATTTCCTGGCATACTTGAAACAATCTGATTCCATGGTCAACCAGAAGTAACCAGCTCTCAAGATCTTCCTGGACATGGCATGTCCATTGGCATGTGTTCCAAACGATCCCTCATGGATTTCCCTGATCAATAAGTCTGCTTCGCGCTTGTCCACACATCTGAGCAGAACCATATCATGATTTCTCTTGTAAAGCACATTGTTGCTGAGGAAAAATTTGGACGCCAATCTTCTTAAAGTCTTCTTGTCTAGATTTGTTGCGTCAGCTGGGTACTCTTGATTCTGCAAATAGTTCTTGATGTCGTAGAACCACGGTTTCTCATCAGTTTCTTCTTCGACCAGCAGACAGTAGGCTGGTGCAGTTCTTCGCTCGATTGTAATGAGTGGAGCTTCATTAAGGAATCTGACTTGAAACATAGAGGCCAACATTGCCAAGGCATCTGCAATTTGATTCTCTGCCCTTGGAACATGATGGAAGGTGACTTCATCAAAGTATTTGATCAATTCCACAATGTGGGCACGGTATGGGATCAACTTCTCATCACGGGTCTCCCGTTCACCTTTGACTTGGTAAATTACTAAGGCTGAGTCTCCATATACTTCAAGGATCTTGATTCTAGTATCGATTGCAGCTTCGATACCTAAAACACATGCTTCATACTCAGCGATGTTGTTAGTACACTCGAAACATAATCTGGCTGTGAAAGGAGTATAACCACCAACAGGATTCATCAAAACAACTCCTACACCATGCCCCATGTAGTTAGAGGAACCATCAAACATCATCTTCCAACGAGAACCTGGCTCGGGACCTTCATCTGGACCTGGAACTTCATAGTCCTTTATCAACATAATGTCTTCGTCCGGGAAATCGAATTTCAAAGGTTCATAATCTTCAACAGGATGATCAGCAAGGTATTCAGACAAAACACTGCCCTTGATAGACTTCTGGGTTACATATTGGATGTCGTATTCGGATAACAACATGTGCCAACGGGAGAGTCTTCCAGTCAAAGCAGGCTTCTCAAAGATGTACTTTATTGGATCCATTTTCGAGATCAACAAAGTAGTGTGACAAATCATGTACTGCCTGAGGCGTCTGGCCGCCCATGCCAAGGCACAACAAGTTTTCTCTAAAAGTGAGTATCTGCTCTCACAGTCTGTGAACTTCTTGCTTAAGTAATAGATGGCGTGCTCCTTACGACCAGTTTCGTCTTGTTGGCCTAATACACAACCCATAGATCCCTCGAGCACAGTCAGATACATGAAAAGAGGTTTCCCTGGAGTAGGTGGGACCAAGATAGGAGGTTCTTGTAGATAAACCTTAATCTTTTCAAAAGCCAATTGACAATCAGGACTCCACTCAATTGCTTGATTCTTCCGGAGTAACTTGAATAAAGGCTCACATGTAGCAGTCATGTTGGAGATGAATCTGGAGATGTAGTTCAATCTTCCAAGGAAACCCCTGACTTGCTTTTCTGTTTTGGGAGCTGGCATATCTTGAATTGCTCTGACCTTGTCCGGGTCTACTTCAATACCTTGCTGACTAACAATAAAACCAAGTAACTTTCCTGATCGGACACCAAAAGTACACTTAGCTGGATTCAGGCGCAATTGGAACTTTCTGAGACGCTCAAATAACTTCAAAAGATGATTCAAATGATCCTCCTCACTCTGTGATTTGGCAATCATATCATCCACATAGACCTCTATCTCTTTATGCATCATATCATGGAAAAGGGTGACCATTGCCCTCTGATAAGTGGCTCCTGCATTTCTGAGACCAAATGGCATAACCTTGTAACAATAAGTGCCCCATGGTGTGATGAATGTAGTCTTTTCCATATCGTCAGGATCCATCTTGATCTGGTTGTATCCTGAAAACCCATCCATGAAGGAGAAAACAGCAAATTTAGCAGTGTTGTCGACCAAAGTATCAATATGCGGGAGAGGGAAATCGTCTTTCGGACTGGCTTTGTTCAAATCCCTATAGTCCACACACATTCTGACTTTGCCATCCTTTTTAGGGACTGGCACAATATTAGCTACCCACTCAGGGTACTTTGCAACTGCGAGGAATCCAGCATCAAACTGTCTTTTGACCTCTTCTCGAATCTTCAGAGCCATGTCTGGTCTTGTTCTTCGAAGCTTTTGCTTTACAGGAGGACAATCTGGTTGAAGAGGTAGCTTGTGGACCACTATGTCTGTGTCTAAGCCGGGCATATCCTGATATGACCATGCAAACACATCTACATATTCTTTGAGAAGCTTGACCAATCTTTCCCTGATGTCTGCCCCAAGTGTTGTACCAATCTTGACTTCCTTCTCATCTTCATCAGTGCCAAGGTTGATGGTCTCAACCTGCTCCTTATGTGGCTGAAGATCTGCGTGCTCGTACTCAACTAATCTTGCCAGTTCTTCGGGAATGTCACAATCTTCCTCACTTTCATCTTCCGCTTGGTAGATGGGCGAATCAAAGTTAGGAGAGAATGTAGAGTCATTGGATTCAACAGGGTTTTCGTTTATTCTGCATATGAGAATGATTCGCTTTTATTAAAAGTGGAAAATAGAGAAATGCAAGAGGAAAAGCTTTTTTTTAATGGTTTTGAAAGATTGCCATCTTCTTTTAAAAGTGAAAAGAGAGAAAAAACTGTAAATGATCAAAATAAGAGTTTAACAAAATGCCTTCATTGATAATAACTTTGAAAATGAAAAGGGGCCCTACAAAATACTCCCATAGCCTTGGGCAGAGCTAGGGAACTTTGAAAACATTTAAAAACAACAAATTACTTTGACAATGGAAAAAACTCTGAGATCTCGACTGCCTCCCAATTGTCCAAGGCTTCTTCACACTGATACACCAAATGATTCACATCTTCATCTTCAGAACCTCCATCAATTGCATTTACGGACCCATGCTTGGGTAAAGGATTATCTTTGACATTCGGACCAGTATTCCCAAATGACAAAATGTTCTTCTCCATCAAATCTTTCACTATGTACTTCAAAGCATAACAACCCTCCAAATCGTGCCCCGGGGCACCTTCATGGAATAAACAGTGAGCATTTGGGTTGTAATTAGGCGGGAGCGGACTTGGTGGAGGACCCAAAGGCCTGGGAGTAACCAAACCCTTCTTCAGCAGTGAAGGATATAACTCAGTATAAGTTATAGGGATTCGAGGATTAGGAGGCCTTCCACCCGGTCTTCTGTTCTGAAAATTGGGATTTGGATGAGGAGCTGGAGTCCTCTGCTGGTAGGCTGAAGCATTGGGTGCTTGTTGATAGCCTGGATTGTTGAGCATTGGTTGATAAGGTTGAATCATTGGAGCCGCTTGTTGGTACATCGGTACTGCTTGAGCTGGCCGATACATGGGGACTTGTGGATTAAATACTGGTTGAACCGCCGCTACATAAGGATGTTGGGCATACTGTTGTTGATGAGCATACTGCTGTTGAGGATACTGCTGTTGAGCCATAGGTGAAGGTCTCTGCCAAAGCGGATTTCTTCTTTGACCTGTCATTATGGCATTCGTCTCACCCTCCTTCTTCTTGTGGAAGTTGCTGGTAAATTTCTTAACATTACTTCCACTGCCAGTGCTGGAACTGCCAGATGCACTACTCATCTTTCCACTTTTCAAACCGAGCTCTACCTTGATTCCCACAGCCACTAAATCAGAGAAACTAGCAGTTATGCTTCCCACCATTCTCTCATAGAATTCTGGTCGCACAGTATCAACAAACCAGTCAGCTAATTCTTTTTCAGTCAATGGGGGCTCTACTTGAGAAGCGGTCCCTCTCCACCTCTGAGCATACTCTTTAAAAGATTCAGACTCTTTCTGGGACATGCTTAGCAATTGCCTCCTATCGGGAGCAAGGTCCATGTTGTACTTGTATTGCTGGATGAAAGCATCTGCTAAGTCTTGGAAACTGCGAATCTTTGACTGGTCAAGTGTCAGATACCATTTAGAGGAGATTCCCTTCAGACTGTCTTGAAAACAGTGGATCATTAACTTATCATTGTCTACCTGAGCAGCCATTCTCCGATAGTACATCAGGAGATGGTTCTTAGGACAAGTTGCACCCTCATACATATCAAACGTGGGTATCTTGAACTTCGGAGGTATTACCAATCCAGACACCAGGCACATTTCTCTGGCAGCAGCACCAAAGATCTGGTCACCTTCAATCGCTCTTAATCTTTTTTCAAGGGTATCAAAATTCTCTTGCATTTTCACATGTTTCTCATCTCCGTTTTCAGACATGTCTGGCGCTTCATACCCTTGATGGTCATTAAAGTACGGTTGAGCACGGGTGTGCACAATGTCTTGTGTAAAATTAGCAACTGCATGATTCTCTTCATTAGTCACAGGAACAGTTTGTTGAGCAGCAAATCCCTGAGGAGGAGGCACAAAACCTTGAAAAGGAAAAGCCATACCCTGAGAGGGAGGTGCGAAGCTTTGAGAAGCTAAGCCTTGGGACGGAGGGAAGAAACCCTGAGCAGCAAATCCTTGGGAAGGAGGTATAAAACTCTGAGTAGCAAAACCTTGAGGAGGAGGCACAAAGCCTTGAGCAGCAAATCCTTGGGAGGAAGGAATAAAACCCTGAGCAGAAAATCCTTGGGAAGAAGGAATAATACTCTGAGAAGCAAATCCTTGAGAAGGAGGGAAGAAACCCTGAGCAGCAAATCCTGAAGAAGAGGGAATAGCACTCTGAGCAGCAAAACCTTGAGAAGGAGGGAAAAATCCAGGAGGAAACCCAAAAGGAGACCAGGTCACAGGGGTAGTGACTGATGATGTAGGCTCGGTCGTTGCAGTGACAACTTCAGTCGTTGCAGTAACAATTTCTGACACCACAGTCCGTTGGGTGTCCAACTTCGCTCGAATGACTTGCAACATTTCCATCATCTGACCCATATCTCCACGAATATCAGAAAGCTCTTCGTTAACTCTGTCCATCTCTACGTCTCTTTCAGCCATCCTCTTTCTGGCTTGAGCTCGAGTGTAGTACTTGCGTGAGAGCCTCAGTGTGAAAGCTAAATTGAGAGCAGATGACGGGAATGAGTTTCATGAAAAAAAATGCAAATGCAATGCAAAATGTATGAGTGCAATGCAAAAATGAAATTTTATTCAAGGAACTTAAGAAACAATTTGCAAATACCAAGGAACACATAATAATCAAAAGGATATGATTTCATTAAATTCAAAAAGTGATACAAAGTCTTGAGTACACTTTCAAAAATCCCAAACAAAACTTTAATAAAGACAAAGACAAAGTCCTAAGGAGATTCTCCTAAAAGCCTCAAGTTGAGCTTCTCGATTTGTGCCTTCATCTGAGCCCTTTCAAGCATAAGTTGATCCACGATCGACTTCCAAGAAGTGTCCCCTTGAGTGCTGGAGGAAAATAAATCCTCTCGTGCTTTCCTTTTCTTGCTGGAGAGCTCTTCTTCTTCCTTCATCTTCAGTTGTCTTCTAAGCTCTTCATTCTCACTGCTGATGATCTGATGTCGATTCTTCCATGCATTCTTCTCTCGAATCTCTTTCTCCAAATCAATCTTCAGCTTCTCTGCATCATCCATAAAGATCAGAATGGGTTTCTTGAAGGTCATAGGATCCTGGCGAGGGTAAGGCATCTTCAGACTGATTGCCCTATCTCGTACCCATTGGAGATAGGGTTCCATAGAAACACAATTCGGCTTTCCCAAGCTACTCCTCCCCTTCCTATGGATGTACTTCCAAGCTTGCATAATCTGTTTCTTGAGCTCTGGTTCTTCGTCATCCTTAAAGAAAATTCCTTCCACTTCAACACTCTTAGGTTTGTCCTTCAATGGGTACCCAAGTTGGCGGCGGGCCAAAACCGGATTATAGCTGATTCCTCCCTTAGTGCCAAGAAGAGGCACATTAGCAAAATCACCACAGCTATCAATAATCAATATTCCATCATAAGCACGATTGTACCAGCAAATGTCAGAGTGGGTAAGAGACATGATCCTTTGTGACCACCACAAACCATCCTTAAGGTTCCAAAATGAAGATGACTTAGGCAAGTGCGAAATAAACCACTCATATAGCAATGATGCACAACAAGTAATCATCCCTCCCTTATGGTGATTCCTCAGATGGATGGAATGATAAGTGTCTCCGAGCAAAGTAGGGACCGGGTTCTTCTTCAGAAATATTTTGATGGCATTCAGGTCCACAAAGTCTTCAAAGTTTGGGAAAAGCAACACTCCATATATTAGCAGAATAAAGGTCGCCTCAAAAGCTTTCATATCCTTCACATCAACAAAATTCTTGGCCTTTTCTATCAGAAACTTTGTAGGGAATCCAAAAATCTTTCCTTTGTAGGTCATATTTGCCTTGACCTCAGGAACACTCAAGTATGTTGCCTTTGCAATCTCCGCTTCTTCAGGGTCCTTCTCTAGAACAGGGAATGGAAACTCATCCTTAACACGTGATCCCACCAAAACTGAATACTCTTCCAAAGTAGGCGCCAATTGGTAATCAGGGAACGTAAAACAGTGGTAGAGAGGATCATAAAACTGGAGCATCACAGAGAGCAACCTTCCATCCCACTCAGTCTTAAGCAAAGCTAAAAGTCTCCTATGCTTCTCCATGAAGGCTTCTTGATCCAAAACCAAATCTCTTAATTTCCTTAGGTCTTCAAGTTTGGGAGTTTTGAATGTGTACTTGACAGTCTTTCTTCTTCCAAAGTCCATGATGATACCTATGATATTTGCAAAGATAAAGTTTCTGAGTTCCTTGAATAAATGGTAAAAATGATGCTTCATGATGCGTGAATGCAACAAACACAAACAAGGTTTAGGTTCAAAGCTTGCATGAGGTCAAAGGTTCAACCCTACCAAAAGGTATGCACTATGGGTTTATTTGTACCTGTACAACGGGTTCTAAAAGTTCCCAAAATCACTGTCCCATCTTTCGGATATTACCGACTTCCCAACTCGACTTGGTAATCAGTAATATTCTCAAGAGAGTCTCATCCGAGTGCAGTATCGCGTATCAACTATTTTGGATTTGCACCCTCATAGTCATCGCACTACATCCCTAAAAAGGCCAAGTGGGGGTAAATGTTCTACGGTCCCCAGCATTAATGGCTCTCAAGTCGAATATAGTAATGTTTTCACGACTGAACTCGATCAACAAAACTACATCCGAGGAGGCCTCCGCTGAGTGGTGGTGTCTCAAGTCAACTTGGTCGGGACTCAACTCCCTACAAGCCTTCTTGAATATACCACCGTCCTAACTTATTTGCACTCAAGTCCGGGTTAGGACTTATCTCACCACACATGGAACACCCAACAAAAATCCAAAATAATAACAAGCAATACAACAACAAATATACAAATATACAAGGTGGGCTTAACCCTCAAGAATAGTGTCCCCAGTGAAGTCCCCATTTTCTGTTGCGGTGAGAATCGGATACCAAGCTATTGATTAAGCTTGAATCACAAAACATTTATGTTCACCACCGACTTTAATTTAATCCAAAGGGAAAAGGGAAAAAGATCGTAAAAACCCTAAATGAGGAGAAACTAGGTTCGGGGGTTGATTATACCTAGGGAAGGTGTTAGCATCCTAAGCATCCGCAGTATCCTACGGGAACCTCTTGTTAATATTTGTATTTTGTTGTTTATTGCTTGTTAAAATTATGGGAACCTAAGGTTTTTATTTCTAATGGTGCTCGCACAACATCGCATCGATGCCTACGTATCGGGTATAGAATCAGAGCACTCGTAGTTCTCCTAAGGATTAACGAACACTTGGTTACGCTCAAGGTTCGCGGGGGAGGTAAGTGTTATGGCAAACACTCACGTGACTTTAAGAAAGTCACAAAAAGTTATAAAATAAAAGCTAAGGACCTAATGGCTAAGGACCTAAGGATAGGAGACCTAATTGCTAAGGTCAAACTGGAACTAGGGATTGCTAAACTTCCTATGACATTGAGTCAACTGCAGGAGTCTTTCCCTTTTGGATTGAAAAACATAAACAAAATAAATAAGGGTGCAAGCTCCTAAGACTAGGCAAAGGCTGCGACTTGCGAAAAAAATAAACAAAAAGGTAACTGGACAATGCAAAGTAAAAGGGCTTAGTAACCGGCTATGGCTCGATATATGGATCGAGAATGCGGGGGTGGAAAACAAGCGCCGTGCGACAAATTGTTTAAATTAAAAAAAACTGTGCAGTGTAAGGAATGTGCAGACGGCGATCGTAAACGACCGACTTACGTGTGTGAGTGAAGTGTGGTGAAATTCACTTGGCGTTGGACCAAGGAATTTATTATTGAAAATTAAATTAATATGGTGTAGAAATATGAGAAATAAATAATGAGTAATAAATTGAAATAAATTGAAATATAGAATGAAATAAATTAAATAAAATAAATAATGAATTAAATGGAAAGAAAATAAATAAATATATGAAATAGAAATAAAATGCAATGGCCTCATATGGGTCACGATTAATCGGAATCGATTTATCGTGACCTTAGTCATATCATCGGCCCCCTAGAATAAAAATCAAGAAATTATATACATTTTTTTTAACTACTTATAATGATAATAATAGAAAAGAAAATTCTAAAATTAAAATATATTTTTTATTTTATATGAATATAACTTTCTTAACTAAATATAATAACAATAGAGTAGAAAAGAAAATTAAAATTGAAATGTTTTTTGTATTTTATTTTATATATATATATATAAATTTCTAAACTAAATATAATAATAATAATAATAGAAAAGAAAAATTCTAGAATTAAAATGTTTTTTTTATTTATGTATTTAAAACGAGAAAGAAAAGAAAGAAAATAAATCACTAAATAAAAAAAACAGAGGGGGGGCCAATAGAAATTCGGTGGGCCTAGCCCACACTTAAACAACTCAATGGAGGGTGTTTGGGATGCTGCGGTGTGTGGAAAAGAAATAATCCCGGGCTACCAAGCCCAATTCATCAACCAAGTGCTTATTATGAAAACAAAAATAAAGATGAAAAATAAAATAAATCAGTAAAAAAATGAAAATGGAATTGACGCTGAAGCTCACAGTCAAAACACGATGCCTCTCCCTCTCTCTCTCCAATCGCTCATCTCCGACCTGTCTCTCTCCATTAGCGCCGACAACTCAGTCTTTCTGGCTCCAGCTCTTCGTCGATTCGCTCTTCTCACTCACTTGTTTTCACGCTTCAGGGCATCGGCTGTAACGGTGAGTTTCACGATTTGGGGTGCTAGTTGTTAAGGTTCGGAAACACGGACTCACGGCGATGGTGGTGGTGTTTTTGACGTGATGTTGATTTGGTCTGAGTGGAGGGCTTTGCGAAGAAGATGACAGTTTGAGGTTGAGGTCTTAGTGACTTGTTCGGATTATGGTTGTTGTTCGTGAGGTTTGGGCGAGGGTTTGATTTCTCAGGCAATGTCTCACGGTGGAGGGTTTGAGTAGAGGATTCGCGGCGGAGATGGAGGTTTGGTGGAGGATTCGCGTTTCAGGCTTGTGACGGTTGTGCCGGCTGGGTTTGGGCGGAAATTTCTCGGTGAGTATGGCTCTGCGTTTTTTGTGTTGTGAGAGTGTTTGGGTATTGTTGATTCAAGTTTCTCTCGGTTCAGATTTTTTTTTGCAGGGGTTTGTATTAAGGGTGTTGAGTGTTTCAAAATCAGTTTCAGGGTTCTGTTTTCGGATCTACTGTTTGTTGGGTTTTTTTGGTGTATAAGAAAAACAAAGGATTTGGTTGAAGTTGTTATTTATTTGCTGGTTCATATTTTCTTGTTTGGGTGGAAATTTTTGAGGTTGAGTGCTTGGTTATTGAAGAAAGTTTTATGATACAGGTTGGTGAGTTTGATGGGTTCTGGGAATATTTTTTGTATTTTCAATGGAGGTGGGAGGTAATAATGAAGGAGTGGTATTAGTTTGAAGTTGTGGCTGGTGTTCGAATGTTTGTGAAAATGTTGTGAAGTTCTGGATTAGGGATTTGAGTGGTTTCGGTGAAAAACTTGTTATGGTGATGAATGGTGTGGGGGTCACAGATTCATGTATGGTTTTCACTTGATTAACATTTGGTTTGTGATTCGGTTTTAACGGGTTTCGTGCTGGCTGTGGTGTTTGCAGGTTCATTTGGCGTTCTGAATCCGGGCGGTGAGGGTCTAGCGAGGTGGCTTTTGTTTCAGGTTTGTCCGCAGTTCTGATTTGTTGATGGTGGGAGTGGCTGCGTGTTGGAGAGTGGCTGATGAATAATGGTGGCTTATGGCTGTGAGGTTTGGTGGTTCGTGAAAGATTGATGAGGGGCGTCACGGCTGTTGTGGATTGAGAGTTTACGGTTCTGTTTTGAGAAAAAGGGGGTGGAGAGATGCGGTTTGATGTCGAGTTTAGATCGGTGATGATGTTTTTCTGTGTTTTCGGTCAATCTTTTTCTAATCTTCTCTCTTTGTTTTTGTGAATGGCTTGTGAAAGGTTGTGTTCTCATTTGTGTTGGTCTGATTTTCTAAGTTTATTATTGTTTGTGAAAGATGACAAAGTGGTTGGTTTTTTTTTGAGTTGTTTTCAGAGTTCAGTTTTGCAGTGATATTTTGTAGTGAGTTTTTTTTGAATTATGTTGAGGTTGGTTAAAGATTTGTGTCTGGTTTATGCAGGTCGAACTTTTTTTGGACAGCGGCTGAGTTTTTGCGGTTTGAAGGTTTGCTGAGTTTGAGATGGAGGTCAGTTTGATGAGGGCTGTAGCGATTTATTTCAGTTCGTGTTTGAGAATCTCATTCTGTTTCATCTCAAATTCTGTCTGCTTTGATTATGCAGGGGGTTTCTTTTGTTTCAGTTTTGAAGCGGTGCTGCCATGGTTATCTTTCTCGGTTGAGTTGGAAGGTGGCTTATGGTTGATTCGGTGGATAATGGTTGTGGCTCTCACAGATATGGCGGAGACAGGATGGTTTCGATGGTTTGTTGACAGGGATAAGGTCGGCGCGGTTTGTGAGGGGGGTTCTGTTTGAATTGGATATTGGTGGAATGCTGTTAAGGGTTATGCAGGTTTGGAATGAAGGTGGACAGTTTGGATTTTCAGAAGGTGACAGTAATGAAAAAAATGGTGGGTGAGGCTTTGTGCGTTACGGATTCGAGACGGAGTGGTGGAAGTTGGAGGTGAAGCTTTTTGTGAAGCAGTGGTTGTATTGAAATAAAGGTGGTTGAGGTTTTGAACGTTTGTTCAGTGAAGATGGTGATGGAGTCGAAGGCTTATGGTAGGCTGAGTTTCTTTTCTGTGATTTTCTTATTTACAAGTGTCGCTGTTGATTTGAAAACAAAGGTTTTAAGTATATTTTTTGAAGTTTTAACATGAAGCTTGCTTTTGTATATGCAGATTTGAGGAGCAACGAAATGAATTTAAAGAAGAAACATGGACAGTATGCGAAAAGAGATGAAGGAAATAGAAATATACCGACCCGAACGTTATCGGGGGGAAGAATCCACAAGTAAGCCTCCTTCTTTGATTGTTGTTTTTGCTGAAATTCTTGTTCTCTCTGTTCTTCCTCTTCTTTTTTTTTGTGGTTTTTGATGCTGGATTTTGAGGGCTGATTTTATTGCTTTGGTATGGCTGAACTTTGAGGTTTTTGGTGAATTTTTTTGGTTTTTTGAGGGCTGTTTGTAAGTGTTTGGGGCTGAATTTTTTTTGTGTTTTGTATGGATGTAACAGTGTGCTTATATGGTTGTTTTTGTGTGTATTTGAGAGCTGTTCTGATAGTGTTTTGTACCATGAAACTTGTAGGTGAAGGGTGTCTTGAGAGAGGAGACACATGCTGAATTTTGCAGCAGTGGGTGGAGAAGTGGAGCAGGGAGCAGGCCTGTTTTGGGGGCTGATTGTGTTGGTGGCTGCATGCTGAATTTTGTCTTGGGGCTGAATTTTTTTGTACAATTTTCTTTCTTTTTGTAATATAACAATATTATGGAATAAAAAGTTGATTATTTACATTTGGGATTATAACTTGAAATTAACACTTAATATTGAAAATGAGAACTTTAAATTAAAATCTAAACATAAACTTAAATTAGAAGTGAATTAAAAAAGAATTAAACTTAAAATTGAAAATAACTCATAAACTTAAATAAATAAACTTGGAATTAAAATTAACTTAGAACTAAAGAAACAAATTTGGAATTTAGAAAATAAACATGAATTGAAATTGACATTAGATTTAGAAATAACAACTTGAAAATGAAATAAAATTAAAAATTGAAGAATAGAAAATAAATTCAAAAATAAAACTTGAAAATGAAATAAAAATTAATTTAAAAATGCGAACTTGAAAATGAAAAGAAATAACAAATAAATTTAGAAAAAATTGAAAATTGAGCTAAAGATTAGAAATAGAAATTTTAAAATAGGAACTTGTTAATAGAAACGAAAATAGAAAATAAAATTGAAACACAAAATGAATTAAGAAGTTAAAAATAAGAAAATGAAATTAATTTAAAATGGAAGCTTATAGGTGAAAAGACATTAAGAATCAAAAATATAAATAGCTAGAAAATGAGAAGAAATAGACAGAAAATAAAATCGGGAAAAATCCCTGCTAAGTGCGATAAATGTATGATTATGATATGAGCGATTAGGGGTAAAATTTGGGGTGTGACATAGCGCTTCTAGAAAAATGGCTTTGGAAGTTTACCCGTGATGGAAATGAAATATGGAGGCCAATGCTAGAAAATAGATATGGTAACTTGAATCTGAAAATGCAAAATTTCTTGGTAGTCGGTAACTCGAAGAATGATTCATTTGGATGAGGTATATTTTGTAAAGTTCCATTTCTGAGGGCCAGGATAGCTTTTGTAACCTGCTTGTTTGCAAAGCGGGTCATGGAATGAATTCTTCCTTTTGGCAGACAAGGTGGATAGGAGACATAATTTTGAAAGTTAAATTCCCTCTGCTATTTCAATCTTGTAGGAATTCTAATTGCTCCATTTGGGACACGGGAGAGTGGGAAATCGGCCAATGGAGTTGGAAAATCCGTGAAGCAATTGAGGACTATGACAGGTCGTTGGATTCAGAATTGCGAGGTTGTAATCAGGTCCTGGAAACGGTTGTGATGCTCCGTGAAATTTAGGATAATTGATTATGGTCTTTGGATGAAGTAACTGGATTTTATGTTAATTCTTATTATTCATTTTTGAATAAATATGAGCCTTTTGTTGAGTTAGAGGACCATATTGCAGAATTTTGGGTATTAGTTTGGAAGAAGGTCATGCCGGTGAAAGTCCAAGTTTTTGCTTGGAGGTTAGGGATTGATAGATTTCCTACGAGATCCAATTTGGCGGATAGACAAATTATTGTTAATGATCAAGAAAAGGTATGTATGTTTTTCTTAGAAGAGATGGAGGATTCTAATCATATTTTTCTCACATGTCAGAAATCTTCGACTATTTGGAGCAAGATTTGCGAGTGGGTAGATATTAGAAGAATTGACGATTCTATTTGCGGCCTTCATGTTAAGACATGGAACTTGCGCCTTCAAGGTCGAGGTAAAGAGGATTTTTTAAATTCTATTTGGTTTATTACTTGTTGGAACATTTGGAGGGTCATAAATAATATTTTGTTTAAGGATTCGATTTGTAATATGGAAGATATTATTGATGCTATTAAGGCAACCTCTTGGAATTGGTTGATTTTAGGGAATAATGTGAGTAAGAAGTGTAATTTATACGAATGGTATAAGTTCCTTGGTTTGAGATTTCCTTAATCTCCTAATGAAGTTTGCTTATAAAACAAAATTGTTTGAGATAAATCATTTGATTTTTTCAATAGTAAGTGATGCACACTTTGTAGACATAACTATGGCTGCAAATGGGGAAGCAATTGGATAGGGAATAAGTATATGAAATTGCTATAAAAAAGTAATTTGTCATTAACGATTAATAATAGATTACTGACTTATGCGAAATGACATTAATTTGCCTCAATGAAGGATATAACTTTGGGGATATATTGTCCTTTTTGCCAACTAAGATAAACTTCATAAAATCAACAGCTTATGCCAACCAAGTCAGGAAACTTTGTTGCTGCTTCCCTAAATTTACTCTCACATATAATCTATGCATATTTGTATCTCTCTTATCCTTCAACATATAATGAAAATTGACATCATAACCTTAGCTTGCATACGATATACGTATTTTTTTCCTTCTAGCTGTTTAGACACGATCTCATTTATCAGTTTGATATATAATGTGTGTGTCCTTTATTCTTTTTGTCTCAGATAAGGAATTCAAGACTTTACAATGGATAAAACCGGACTTGATAATTACTGTATTATTTTGTTACACTCTCACATGGTAGTGTATATCAATTATTAAAATTCACATTTATTTAACCAAAAAAATCTACAATAATGAATAAGCTTCAAATACATTTAATTTCGAACTACAAATCACATACATCATGCCTTATTCAGCTTACTAAAAACATATGATAAAATTAGCTTCAAATTCAGAAAAAGGAGAAGCCTATAATGAGTAAACTTACGCACACAATAGTCTAGAGAAGTTAACCATTCAACACACACCATTACATCTTTATTTGATCCTACATATCTTGATTATTTCACTACATTCAGAAAAAGCTTTTTTCAGCTATATGTAATTATGTTAGTTGGTTCATGACTTTAATTACCCAATAAATTGGGTTCAATCCAACTTTAGATAACCATATAGTTTCGTGCATATATATATATATATATATATATATATATATATATATATATATATATATATATATATATATATATATATATATATATATATATATATATATATATATATATATATATATATATAAAATAAGTAATTTGTATTGAAAATTTTACATGGTAATGTTTATGTGTATAATTAGAATTTTTTTCCTCATGTATATATTAAACACAAATCATATAACATGTCACCCTTGTCCAATTCAATATTGGCCCCTTAGACATTTAACATGTTACACAACATGGGTAAATTCCATCTAGGTTACTCATGTCCCTCCACAATATTTATGTAGTACCCATCAACTATATTTATATTCTTCATGTTACGATCAATGTTTGAACGACAATGAAGTACCTGAATCCATATCTAGGGTCCATAATAGTTTCAGGTCAAAAAGTGATATATACATTACTACAAGTTATACATTTTATAATAGATTCTTATAATGACTATTTATTCACCAAAGTAATATATATTCATTAGGAGCCTTTTTTTTTAACATTTTCCCCCATTGTCCAAACTTATAACCATGGTGAAAGGTGTATGAGAGACACAATTCTAATCCCTGCACCAACAACTTTGTAGTTTTTCGTTATAAAAAAAAGGAGTGTTCTGTTAATTTCTATTTTTGAATTAAAAGTGAAATTTTTTCGTGACAGTCCAAAATAACAACAGTGGTGAAATGGATAGACATTTCAACACAGTTTCTTCTTTCAACAATGATGAAAAGTGTTCCCTATATAAGTGACACTTTTTAACTTCTGAACTGAACTGCAGCCTAGCTCCGTAAGAGAAAACTTAACCTCTCATGCCTTATTCCAATCTCCATAAACTTCTGCACACCATTTCTTTTCAAAACTCTAACGTAACTTCTCCAATGCTTATGAATTAAGGAAATGTGACACGTAACTTGCAAGACAAAAACATAAAACTCATGTTTTTGTCTTCCTTCACATATATATGGTACATAAAATATTTCAATCATTCATTTTATGAGATTTTTTTTGTTGTTCAAACTATTTTTCCATTAGGGTTTGTTGTTTTTCTTATTGTTGAGACATTAAACCCTATAGGTTGTATTTTGTTGTTTTTGTTTAGATATTTTGTTGTTGTTGTTGTTGTTGTTGTTTATTGAGATGTAAAAGGCTTGTGTTATTGTTATGGTTTTTGTTATTTATGTTGCTATTTTTGTTGATACATGTAAAATGTTTATGTACAAATAATGTTTTTGTTGAGTTATGTTGTTATTTTTGTTGAGATAAGTAAAAGGTTTGTGTTAATGTTGATATTTTTGTTGAGTTATGTTGTTTTTTTCTTGAGTTATGTTGTTGTTTTTGGTGAGTTTCTTTATTGTTTTTTTGTTGATATAAGTAAAATGTTGTATTATTGTTGTTTTTTTATTGTTGCCTTATGTTGTTGTTGAAAATTTTATTCCTTGTACATGTGCATCTTTCATTTCGTTCAACCCATATTCATAGCACATTTAAGTGATATAAGATACAATTGAGTTTATTATATCATATGTGGATTGAGTGTTTTATCAACCCTCACTGAATATATAACTTGTCAAATTGAATAAGAAAACATTAATATGAAAATTTAAGATACATTTTAAGAGCAATTTACATTAATCAATGTTTTTCAAACTTTCTTCAACCATTATCCATATGTAACTCTTTAATAGTTAGAATTTGATTCAATACTTCTAATTATTAAATCAAATTTCCTTCTCTTCTAGTTTAGTCAACAAAGCCTCAAATTTTTGTGAGAAATTCATATTCTTCATCAGCATCATCATCATAACTACGATGATGATAGTTATATGTTGACGATGAATAGAAATTTTTCAATAAATTTGATACTTTTGTAGAATGAACTAGTAAATAAAAAGTATTGATTGAAGAATTAGAATCATTGAACCAAATTCTAATGGCTAAAGAGCGATATGTTTATATAGAGTTGCAGAAAGCTAAAAAAATATTGATTAGTGTAAGTTCTTCAAATATAACTTAATTTTTCATATTATTATTTTCTAAATCAACACTTCCTTCTCTACTAGACAATTATACAAATCATCAAATTTTTAAGAGAAATTATGATTCATCATCATCATCATGATAACTATGATGATGTGGTTATTATGATGATGATGATGAAGATGATGATGAATCAGAATTTCTCAACAAATTTGATACTTTGCATAATGAAACAGTAGAGTACGAGGTGAATCGAAGAATTAGAATGATTGAACCAAATTTTAATGGTTAAAGAGCAAGATATGGATAATGAGTTACACAAAGCTCGAATTTGATGAGATACCACCTCACAATTACTTCAAATTTGAATCACATATAACCTAATAATGTATTTACAATACATGGTGGTTTTATTATACTTAATTAGATATAATAAATTTACTTCAATATACACAGTTTTCAGAGATCATGTGATCTTATTGTTTCCTATAATGTCATGAAAATCAATTGTGGTATAGTTCATCGGGTAGACTATATACACTGTTGTTTTATGAAGGTAGTTATAATAACTTGTGGGCCTTAAAGACTATTCTTAGAGGTTTTGAAACGGTGTCGGGCCTCAAAATCAATTTCTCGAAAAGTCATATTTTTGGCATTGGTCTTGACTCTGCTTTCCTTGAGGCTGCAGAAAACTTCTTATACTGTAAAATTGGTTCTCTCCCTTTTTACTTCCTTGGAGTTTGTATTGGAGGTAATCATCAGAGAGTTTCGTTTTGGAATCTTGTGATATCTAATCTTAAAGCAAGGCTTAACTCTTGGGTTGGTAGGAATTTATCGATCGAAGGAATGGTTTCTTTGATCAATTATGTTCTTGTTAGTATGCATATTCATTACCTTTCAATCTTTAAGGCTCCTTCCAAAGTTATAAAAGGTATTATAGCAATCCAACGAAGATTTTTATGGTCGGGTTCGGAGTCTAATCGGGGCATAGCTTGGGTGAAGTGGAGTAATCTTTGTAAACCAAAGAGTCGGGTGGCTTAGGCATAAAACACATTAGAATTTTTAATAAAGCTCTTCTTTTCAAATGGCTTTGGAAATTTCTCTCTGGTGGAACAAAGATTTGGAGGGAATTTTTGGTTTCTCGTTACGTCTATTTGAGTTTTTGGGTGCAAGAAAACAATCCAACTTTCTTTCCCTCTACAGTTTCTTTTTGGATGTGTGATCTTATAAATCTCATCAATTAGGAGGGCCTTTCCAATTTCCACTCCCCTATTTCTCCTAAATTGGACAGAGGTGAAAATATCTCATTTTGGAATTCTCTTTGGTGCGGAAATTTCATGTTAAAGGATGTTTTCCTAATTCTATTTCAAGCTTCCTGGTGTAAATCTATTTTTACTGCAGACTTTGGTTATTGGGTGCAAGACAATTGGGTTTGGGACCTTGACTACCTCTGGCCGACTGGTTTTCATCCTACACATGATTCTTCTTCTGCTTTACACATCCTGTTGGCTGAAACTTCTTTATCCTGGGATATTGATGATTGGTGGGAGTGGAAGTTGGACTCTTCTATGGAGTTTTCTGTCCATTCTGTGTATGATCACTTGAGTTCTGCCCTCCCTGCTTTCAATTTTAATGCAACAAAAATTATTTTTCTTAAGGTAGTTTGGATTACTTGTATCTCGTTGAAAATAAAGGTCTTTAGTTGGCGGTTGATTTGTGATAGACTCCCTACTCGTAATAATATTGCTTCTAAAGGAATGATGTCCTCCTCCCATGATATGGTGTGTTTTTTGTGCTTTCAAGCGGACAAGGACACATTGCACCTTTTCTTGAACTGTTTTAAAGTGAAACTAATTTGGGAAAAAGTTTTCGGGTTGGCTTGGGATCACTCCGGTTAGTGCTAACTCTATGATTAATCATGTTTTGCTTTGGTTTTTGGCAATGTTTGATAAGGGCAAGGAGGATATGAGTTGCTTCGTTTGGTTCATTACGGTTTGGTGTATCTGGAACTTTAGAAATAACACTATTTTCAATGATGCCATAAGTATAGTCGAGGACATATTTAACCGTATTGTCATTATTTCTTGAAAATGTTTGGAATTAGGTCGTCAAAGATGTAATTTCTACAATTGGTTTAAACAGCTTTTAGATTTCTTATAATCTTTAGGTTACTTCTTCGTCTTTTGTTTTGATTGTTTTTTTGTATCGGATCAGAGATTCCCTTTTTCTCCTTTAATCCATTTCACCACTGTTGTTATTTTGGACTGTCATGAAAAAATTTCACTTTTAATTCAAAAATAGAAATTAACAGAACACTCCTTTTTTTTATAACGAAAAACCACAAAGTTGTTGGTGCAGGGATTAGAATTGTGTCTCTCATACACCTTTCACCATGGTTATAAGTTTGGACAATGGGGGAAAATGTTAAAAAAAAAAGGCTCCTAATGAATATATATTACTTTGGTGAATAAATAGTCATTATAAGAATCTATTATAAAATGTATAACTTGTAGTAATGTATATATATCATTTTTTGACCTGAAACTATTATGGACCCTAGATATGGATTCAGGTATTTCATTGTCGTTCAAACATTGATCGTAACATGAAGAATATAAATATGGTTGATGGGTACTACATAAATATTGTGGAGGGACATGAGTAACCTAGATGGAATTTACCCATGTTGTGTAACATGCTAAATGTCTAAGGGGCCAATATTGAATTAGACAAGGGTGACATGTTATATGATTTGTGTTTCATATATACATGAGGAAAAAATTCTAATTATACACATAAACATTACCATGTAAAGGTTTCATCAAAACACATGTCATTTTCATTACTTGGGTAGTAATCATTCGTTGCTAAATCCCACTCACGTCAACATTATCATGGAAAGGTTTTCTCATATTGCATGACATTATTACTTGAACCTATATGGTCACACACATAAGAAAATATTTATGAGAGATGAAATAAATAAGTGAAGATTATTTAATAATATGGTCTTGTGAAGCACTAGTATTACTTAAGTGAAATACGGAACACCGAAAGGTAAGATGTACTTAAGTGAATTTTGAAACACCGTTAGGCACAATTCACTTAAGTGTATTACACTACACTGTAAGATGGGACACACTTAAGTGAGCTTATTTATCTTATATCCCACACAATGGGTTCTATAAAGAGAACCCTTTTGTTGAAGTATTCATATTTGATGAGATTTGGTTTGTGAAGCTCAAACTATACTCTCTCTCCATCTCTCCCCTTCTCTCTCCCTCTCTCTCTCTCTCAGAGTATTTATTAAAACAACTAGCATTGAGATGGAAGGCACTATATTCGTTTGAATTGTGTAAAGGTGTTATTGTTCATTCACCACTCGTAATCGCTCATTGGATTCCACATTAGCGATTAATCGACAAAATAGATAATCATTCTATCATTGATGATGCTCATTCATAATTATCAACTAAAATGAAATTTTTATTTTTTGCTTCATATTTTAATCGTGATTTCCCTTCATCGCCCCCTTTCTCCTTTCCCTTGTGAAAAACATGTCTTTTTAGGGGCTTTTTTTGTCTCCCGAGATTGATGGATTTGGCATAATGGTGGTCGTCAATAAGAACTTTTACTTGGAATATTTGTATTAGAAAATGCTCTTCATTTTTAGAGAAAACATTAAAATATGTTTATGACTCGATCAAACGGGGCTTTATCGATTACATGTTGGACGTGCTTAGATTTGATGATAAATAGAGATCCTAGATCCAAGTCTTCTCGATTAGTCTCTTGTAGTTTGTCTCACATACAAGGAGGTTAGGGATATATCTTAAATAAGAAAATTTATTGGCATCAATCATGCTTTTAATAGTGATTGAAAGGTCAAATGGACTAATATTTCAAGCTAATTTTCTCACTAAACCCAAGGGATTCATAGTTATACCAGGTTGGTAATCTCTTATTTACATTATGAAGATGATATTTTTTCATGTGGGATTCGTGTTTGGAAAATTTATGGCCATTTAAGATGATTCAGATGTTAGAACAAGAACTTTGATTCTACCTTCCTTAAATAAGTTTTGATGATAACAAATATTTTAATATTATAAGAACAAAACATGCTACCTAAAATTATTAACTTTTTGTTATGCAAGATTAGAAGTTCTCATATTTTAAGAAGTTCTGACGCAACGCTCAGAACATAGAAGATCTTATTCAACAACAACGCTCAAAACAGTTGCTTTGCAATCAAACTCTGATACATGAATCCATGCAAGTTCTAATTCTAAGAATCTACCATATTAATTTAAGATCTAAGTATTAACGGGTCCAGACAAAATCTGTATTTTTGGAAACTCTTAATGGTAATTATCATCATCCAAAAATAAGTCAAGATTGTCTCCAACAGGTCATTTTCAAAATATCTATATAAGGAGCCCACTAAAGAATTTTTCACACAACTCTCTCGTGTGCATACACAATGTCAAAATTCATTTTAGTAATATTCGTAACTCAACCTTGTAAAAACTATCACAATTGTGATAACGGCTTTTTAGAAGCAATTTTAGGTACACCTTTTTGTAATCAACTTGATATACCTTGAGTGACTAAGTATAGTCAGTAGACTCAAGAAGACTTTGATAGTAGGTCATTATGATTCTAATCATTAATTGATTAGTGTATTAAGACCTCGTTGAGAGAGGCGAAATCACCTTGGCGAGTGGACTGGATGTAGTTTGAGTTCAAATGAACCAGGATAAATCTATTGTGTTGATCGCATTATTTTTAAAAACAATGCCCAACAGAACTTTGATTACTAGAAGAATGTTCTGGAAAGTTTCTTTCAGGTTATGGATGGAGATCTCTGGGATATGATAATTGATGGCTACACTCATCCTGTTGGAGACGATGGTTAGAAGATTGAAAGAAGAAATATGACAGCCCAACAGAAGAAAGAATTCATAAATCATCACAAAGCCAGAACAAACCTCTTAAGTGCTATCTTATACACAGATAATGAAAACATTAGAAACGGAGAATCTGCCAAACATATGTTTGACTCTCTAAGGATGACGCATGAAGGCAACACTCAAGTCAAGGAGACCAAAGATCTGGCACTTATCCAGAAGTATGAAGCGTTCAAGATGGAAGAAGATGAAAGGATTGAGAAAATGTTCTCAAGGTTTCAAATTATGGTTGCTAGACTGATAGTTCTGGATAAAGGCTACTCAATAGCAGAGCATGTGAAGAAGTTCATCAGAAGCTTGCCAAAGGCTTAGAGACCCATGGTCACTACTCTAAAGTTTTCAAAGAATCTGAATGAGTTGTATCTTGAAGAATTGATCAGCTCCTTGAGAAGTCACGAGATAGAACTTAAAGAAGATGAACCCCAGAAGAAAGGTAAGCCCATTGCTCTTAAATATAACAAATCTGAATCTAAAGCTTTTCGGGAAGAAGAAGAAAGCTTTGGAGGCTCATCAGAAGAAGACGAACTATCACTTATTTCCATAAGGGTTCAACAACTCTGGAAGCACTGACAAAAGAAATTCAGGAATCCCAGAAGATCAAGCAATCACTCTGAATCATCCTCTGGCTAAAAGAAGTCTAGAAACAATGAAGTAGTATGCTATGAATGTCAGGGACCTGTATATTACAAGAGTGAATGTCCTAAACTTCAGAAAGAAAAGCCTAAGAAGAAATTCAACAGAGAGAAGAAGAAAAGTCTTATGGCTACATGGGATGACTCAGCATCCTCTGAAGCTGAATCAGAATCAGAATATGAACATGCTAACATCGCTTTAAGGGCCAACATATCAGATGATATCAACTCATCAGAATCTGAATCAGATTCAGAAACATAAGAGATATTCTCTAAACTTTCTAGAACTTAATTAGAAGATAGTCTCTCATAAATTCTTGAAAAATATCATAAACTCCAATCCAAATACAAAAACCTAAAACATGGTCTAGTATTTGAATCTGAGGAAACTAGGAAATTAAAAGCAAAAAACTCTGAGCTTAGAGAAAACATTTCAAAACTTGAAAAATCTTTTGAAAAACATAAAGCTCAGAAAGAATCTGAACCAAAAGTTTCATCTAGTTCTGCTAGTATCATAAAACAATATGATTACAGTTTTCAAAAATTTCTAAATAAAAACATAGATAGAAGCAAAATTTCCTCAATGATCTATGGATTTAGCAGAAATGGTAGAAGAGGCATAGGATATGTTAAATCGATAGGAGAAGCACCTCAGAAATTTAAACAAGTTGATGACATGATCATAAAAGTCAACACAACTTTAAATTCTCATTTTACATATGGACACAAGCATGATTTAAAATATACTAGTGAGTCATCTTGTTCAACAAATTCTATTGAGAAATTCAAACTCAATTAAAATTTTGTAAGTTCTAACAAACAAGGACCCTACAATATATGGGTACCCAAGGATAAAATTGTGTATGTTGCAGATATCTTTAACAACAAGATTGAAACATCAATCTTGGTACCTGGACTTTGGATGCTCGCGACACATGATAGGAAGAAAGTATATGTTCCAAAGTCTTGAGCACAAAGTTGGAGGCTACGTGGGTTTTGGAGGCAATCAAAAAGGAAAAATCATTGCCTCTGGAACCATTGGTAACGATACTCTTCCCTCTATATCTAATGTTCTGTTAGTTGAAGGATTGATTCATAACTTGTTATCAATAAGTCAATTAAGTGATAATGGTTATGATATAATCTTTAATCAAAAGTTCTGTAAAGTTGTTAGTCAAAAAGATGGAACAATCCTCTTTAATGGGAAGATAAAGAACAACATCTATAAAATAAAACTTTATGAACTAAAAAATCAGAATGTAAAATGTATTATGTCTGTTAATAATGAGCAATAGGTCTGGCACAGAAGATTGGGACATGTTAATATGAGAAGATTATCTCAGATTAGCAAACTCAATATGGTAAGAGGACTTCCAAATTTGAAGTTCAACTCAGAAGCTCTTTGTGAAGCATGTCAGAAAGGAAAATTTGCTAAACCTGCTTTTAAATATAAAAATGTTCTTTCTTCCTCTAGACCATTAGAACTTCTGAACATTAATTTGTTTGGACCAATGCAAACTGCCTCAATCAGTGATAAGAAGTATGGATTAGTGATCGTAGATGACTATAACAAATGGAAATGGGTAAAGTTCCTTAGATATAAGGACGAGTCAATCTTTGTATTTCCTAACTTCTGCAAACAAGTTCAAAATGAAAAAGGGTTTTGAATTGTAAAAGTCAGAAGTGATCATGGTGGAGTTTTTGAAAACAACAAATTGGAATTATTTTTTAATAAAAATGGCATTTCTCATGACTTTTCTTATCCTAGAACTCCACAAAAAAATGGAGTTGTAGAATGTAAGAATAGAACTTTATAAGAGATGGCCAGAACCATGATCAATGAGACTAACAAGGCTAAACACTTTGGGTAGAAGCAGTAAATACAACGTGTTATATTCAGAATAGAATCTCTATAAGACCTATTCTAGAAAAGACTCCATATGAATTGTGGAAGGACAAAAATCCCAACATTTCGTATTTTCATCCTTTTGGACGCACTTGTTTTATTCTGAATACTAATGATCCTCTGAACAAATTTGATTCTAAGGAACAAAAATGTTTCATATTAGGATACTCTTAATGTTCGAAAGGATACAGAGTATACAATACAGAAACACGAACTGTGATGGAATCTATTTATGTCAGATTTGATGATAAGCTTGGTCTTGAAAAGCCAAAGCAGAATGAATCTTTGCAGATATAGAAGTTGAAATTACAGAAACCAGGACATTTGAAGAACAACCATCTATAGAAAAAGACAACACAACTACCACAACGAGTTCTGAAGAACCCAGTCAGAAGAGACAATCCAGAAGCACGTTCAATCATCCAGAAGATAAAATTCTAGGAAAGAAAGATGATCTAATCAGAACAACATCTTCATTCAGAAACTCTGAAGATTCACTAATAGGATTAGTTTCACTTATCGAACCCACTTCTATTGACGAAGTTATCTTAGAAAATGATTGGATACTTGTAATGCAGGAAGAACTAAACCAATTCGCCAGAAATGACGTATGGAATTTAGTTCCTAGACCTAGAGGATTCAACATCATTGGAACCAAATGGGTCTTTAGAAACAAACTCAATGAACAGGGAGAAGTTGTCAGAAACAAAGCATGACTGGTTACACAAGGTTATAGTCGGCAAGAGGGAATAAACTATACAGAAACCATTGCACCAGTCGCAAGGTTAGAATCTATTAGACTTTTAATTTCCTTTGCAGTAAATCATGACATCACTCTTAATCATATGGATGTCAAGAGTGCGTTTTTAAATGGTTACATTGATGAAGAAGTTTATGTGCACCAACCCCCTAGTTTTGAAAACAATAAACATCCAGAACATGTGTATAAACTTAAAAAATCATTATATGGTCTGAAACAAGCTCCCAGAGCTTGGTATGAAAGATTAAGTAATTTTCTTTTAGAAAATAATTTTACCAGAGGGAAGGTGGACACAACTCTTTTCTATAAAATATTTAAAAATGATATTCTGATTTGTCAAATTTACATAGATGATATAATTTTGGATCTACTAAAATCTCTTTGGGCAAGAAAATTGCTAAGACTATGCAGGCAGAATTTGAAATAAGCTTAGTGGGAGAATTGAAGTTCTTTCGGGGAATTCAAATCAACCAAACTTCAGAAGGAACCTACATTCATCAAAGTAAATATGTTAAAGAACTTCTGAAGAAATTTGATATGTCAGAAAGTAAAATATCTAAAACTCCAATGCATCCTACATGCATTCTGGAAAAGGAAAAGGTAAGTAAGAAGGTAGATCAGAAGATCTATAGAGGTATGATTGGTTTTCTCCTATACTTAACTGCCTCAAGACTTGATATTCTATACAGTGCTTGCCTCTGTGCTATATTCCAATCAGATCCTAGAGAATCTCAATTAACAGTTGTTAAGAGAATTTACAGGTATCTGAAAGGTACTACTAATCTTGGCCTTTGCTATAGAAAATCCAGAGAATATAAACTTGTAGGATACTGCGATGTTGATTTTACTGGAGACAGAACAAAAAGAAAAAGTACTTCTAGAAGTTGTCAATTTTTGGTAGACAACTTAATCTCTTGGTCCAGCAAAAGACAATCTACAATTGCACTTTCAACTGTTGAAGCTGAATACATAGTAGTAGTTAGGTGCAGTACTCAGATCCTCTGGATGAAGAATCAGCTTGAGGATTTCAATATTTATGAGAGTAACATCCCTATCCTCTGTGATAATACTTCTTCTATTTGCCTTTCAAAATATCCTATTTTACATTCTAGAGCCAAACATATAGAAATTAAACATCATTTCATTAGGGACTATACTTAGAAGGGAATTCTATTTTTAAAATTTATAGACACAAACCATCAATGGGCTAATATTTTTACAAAACCCCTTGCTGAAGATAGGTTTAATTTCATTCTAAAACATCTCAATATGGAATTATGTCTAGAATGAATATGTTAAATCTATACATTTAACTCTAAGAACTTCTTAACTTTTCTTATAATCTTCTGATTAATATTTCTTCTGAAGTAAGAAGGAGAATTGTATCAGAATCTTTAAAGAAGAGTTGATTGTTTTCATCTTAGAACATTTTGTGTCAAGGACAGAACATGCAGATCATTACATCAACACATGTCAACAAAGCTCCAAGTTTCTTGTGAATCTAACTACGTGTTTAAACTCTGAGAGAGGATAGAACATGTATTTCAAAACTTGAACAGCTGTCCTCTGAGGCTAAATAGATGTTCAAATTCTGGGAAACTGAAACAACTGAACTGACAAAGTTGAGGCGCTAGTCACGTTGGTAACTGTTCAAAAATATTTTACGCCATCCCCTTGTCAGAATTCATTAATGATTTTAATCATCATGTTTGTAATTTTATTTTTCCACTAATTATGTTTTTTTTACCGTTGCAAATACTATATATATATATATATATATATATGTATATATATGTGTGTGTGTGTGTGTTCACTTTCTCCCCACAAACACTTTTCACCTCTCACATTCACTATCACTCTCTTCTTGTTTGTTGCATTCTCTTGCTTTCTGCTTTTGTTATCAAAACCCTTTCTTGTGAAAAATGGACTCATCCTCCAAGCAAATTCAACCTTCTTCATCCTCTCAACAAGCCTCTACAAATCAAGCTTCTGAAGAAACACATGTTACTCCAGTCATAACTCTTCTCACTCCAGTTGATAAAATAGAAGTTCTCTGTGAACTGTTCGTCGACTTTGATAGCATGAAGAAAAATGGCTATGATCTCACTCCTCAAGTAAACTTTCAAGGCTGGACAAAGTATTTTGACCATCTTATGGGTCCCATTTGTTCTAAGTTAGTTAAAGATTTCTGGATTTTTGCTTCAACTTCAAACAACCAAGTAACTTCTTGTGTCATGGGGAACAAGATCATCATCACTGAAGATCTTATTGCAAGACTCATTGAATCTTATGGCAATGGTATCAAATGCAGCGTCATGGACAAAAGCTCTGACCTGAAACTTATTTCTAAAGAAATCTTTACTTCTGGGCAACATTCAAAGAAGATTAAGGATTTCAGGGATAGTCAGAGAATCTGGGCCAAGATGATTCTGGGTTGCATCAGTCACAGAAAACCCACAAGTTCTTTAGATTATATCAAACTTGATCAACAATATCTTCTCTACTTCATCTCAACAAACAATAAAATCAACCTTGCTCACAATCTATTCAATCATCTGAAGAACAACTTCAAATAAACAAGAGAGGGGGAGAAAAATAAAAGAGATAGGATTCCTCTGGGAAGGCTAATATCAGATATTCTAACAGAAAACAAACTGGTATAAAATTTGATTGAAGCCCAACAAGTTGATGATCTTGAAGCTATTTATGGAAAACCTCTCAATGCAAATAATCTCAAGAAAATGAAGTTCATAAAAAACATCAAGAAGGATTTGGTTCTGCACTCAAAGGAAGTGATCACCACAAGGAAGATTCCTCTGAAGGATTTTCCTATGTTCTCAGTTGACACCCATCCAGAAATTATCGTCAGATATCTGGTGTCCTGTAAATAAGATGGAATTGATCCTGGGTTCAATCCAGAAGATCTTCGAAGACCTTCTCCAGAAGTTGCTTTGAAGAAGAAGACAAAGAAAAGGAAAGCTTCTGAGGGAACTTCTCAGAAGACACCAAATGTTTCTAAAAAGAAAGGTAACCCATCATCTTTTGTTTTTATTATTGAGTCAGTGACAACATCATCATCTGAAATTCCTCCACCTGAAAACCCTGCTTCTACTATACCTTCTTCTGATATCCCAGTATCTTCAAACCCCGTTACTTATGAAGCCCCATCTTCTGAAATCCCAACTTTTGATATCCCTCAACCCTCTGATAATCCACAACCAGAGAACATTCAACCTGAAAACCCTTCACTTTCTCCCAAACCTTCTGAACATTACTCACCACAAACTCTTGATGACTTCGATATGCCTATTGATCCAAATCCTCCTTCTGGACTTGACCCCCATCTTTTGTTGAAACCTACTCATAACTTCAACAAGTCCTCTCTGACATTGATAGGTTTGCACCATATCTTTAAACTTCTCAATCAACACTCTTAATCCACCTCCTACCAACACAGAAACCATCAATGGCATTAACTATCCTCTTAACTCATATCAACCTATGCTCATATTTGACATACCGACACCACCAGAAGATTCACTATCTTCTTATGAATCCACTCCTCCAAGATCTCCCACCTTCATCATTATTCCAGATACTCCTACTCCAACTAAGGAACTAGAAGATCCACTAAAAACTATCATTGACATTGAAGCCCTACAAAAACTAGCCTCTAACTCTAAGAAACTTTCTGTCCCTAAACCCAAACCAAAACCATCCAAATCAGATGTTGGTGCTTTATTGCTGGCTTTTGAAGAAGAAATGAAAGAAAGGGTGGAAAATTTGAAAAGCGTTTGTGTAGACAATCTGAATCCTGCAACTTCTGATACTCTTTGGACAAATTTCAGAAAATGGTTCAACATTGAGTCCAAAAAGCTGAAGGATATTGTCGCTCCCGAAGATATGCATCCTGGTACAAGCGCGAACGGTCGGCGAAAAGAGAAAATGAAGGTGAAGATGAATAGAGTCGCCAGCTAGGCATTTTTATCCCGAAGGAAAGGTAATGCTGCATAAACCTAGAAAGATATGGATAAGACGGTCGTGAACCAGAGAAACTGAGAAAGGGGGTTGGTTACAACCTGGGAAGGTATTAGCACCCAGATTTTCCATCGTACTCGACGGGATCCACGCTTAAAAGATTGTGTTTAAAGGGGTAAGTATATGTGATATCTGTGTGCAAAAGCTAAGAATGAATGTACAGGTGTCAGTGCAAAAAGGTGAATTGCTCAGGAACTGAGGCTTTGACAAGAATGCTGAAGGAGGGGGAAGACACAAAGACTTTTGTTCTATAACTGTTAAGTTATGCCTACGTTTTCTCGCGTGCAATGAAGAAGTCAGAACACCGTAGTTCGAGTCAAAGATACTGCAAAGATAAATTGACTGTGAACTGCTACTTGTCTATGCTCAAGTGTATGACTCGTCTGGCTCGAGTGCTAACTGTCTTGCATTAGACGGAAGAATCAAGTTCTCGTTTATGAATGAGTGTGATGAGAAAAGAATCCCGAAGGAGACGATTATTGTTTGTTTTTTATGTTTTCAGTTTTGTTATTGTTTTTGGTGTTTTGCATAGGATTATGAGCTTAAGCCTAAATCAAGGGCTTGTAAACTCATTATATCCTCCCTGATTAGGGATAATGAGAATACTTAAGTATGAGATAAGCACCTCAACTTAATTACCATGATGATGTAGGATTAAGATCATTAACCTACTTGTGATTATTTAGATGTTTTTTGGGTTTTTGTTTTGTGTTAAGTAATGAGTTTAATCTCTAATCACAGATTAGTGGGCTCATTACACCATCCTAATAGAAGGATAATAGATGAGAACACTTAAGTTGAGGAAGATACCTCAACTTAATCCATGGTTAGGGATTAAATTCATTATATAACAAACCTTTATTAAGCGGATTTTAATTAATGGATGAGATTAAGAAGTGAATTTTATGGTTTGTAAGACAACTTGAGGGGGAGTTGTCCATTAAACACTAGGGTTAGTCCTTCTTAACCATAAAGGAAGAATTAGAACCCTAATGTAAGGCCCAAGTTACAAGATAAAGTCTTGATGATTATTAAGTGATTTGATTAAGAGGTTTAAACAAATTAAAGGTTTAACACTTAGGATTAAAGTTATACACTCCATCCTAAGAGAAGGATGCAGGCATAACCCTAATTCCAAAGTCCTAAAACTTTAAGAGTTTAGTCTCTGATTATGAAGATGAGAAGAGAGACTCAAGGAGACTCAAAGGTAAAAGCTAAGGGAGACTAATCACAACCCTAATTATTATCATGCTTGGATGTTCCTATGGTTTGTAAGGCTTGAGAAAGATCTTCAAGAGATCCACCAATGGAAGAAGCGGATGAAAGGAGGATGAAGCAAAAGAATAAGTTACTTACTTCATTGAAGAAGATAAGTAACTTAAAGGAAGAAAGTGAGAGAAATGGAACACAAGTGAACAAGTTCACTTAAAAGACAAACAAAATTCAAATGAAAGAGATAAAGATAAGTGAGAAGTGAAAGAAAATCCACTTCTCAAAGTAACTTACCACCTGAAAATGTTAGCAAGAATGCATAAAGTACAAAGCATAAAGAAATGAAATGAAATGAAATGAGATGCAATGAGATGAAATGACCAAAGTCAGAAGTGTTTATGCAATTTTAATGTCATGTGAGATGATGCAAAGGCATACAAAGTGTATATGTATGATCATACAAGAATGAGATGTCATGTAAGCATGCTTTGAGGTTTGAAAACACATGAAAGTTAATGAAATGAAATGAATGAAAATCATGGAAAATGAATGAATCAATGATCAAGCATGGTTCTAACATGTCCTAAGGTGTCTAAGATGACTTATGAATGCAAGAAAATTCATGGCAAGTTCATGTAAGGATGCATATGCAAGGTGAATGCAAATGAACATGAGAAATTAGGGTTTTATGAAAGTATGAGATGCAAATGAACAAAACAGAATCATATGACATGATAAAAATTTGAAATCAAACTCAAACAAACCCTAATCCCATATTAAGTCACACCCCAAAGGAGAAGGTCAGAAGCCTAACCAACCAAAAGTTATGAATTTACTAAGTTTTCTAGGGTTTTTGGGTGATTCAAAGGGAAAACTTCAAATCAAATTGAAAAGACAAGCTAAATTCATGAGGAAAATTTCCTATAAAATACATGCAATATGCAACATAATGCAAAAAGAATCATCTTCAAACTCTTCTTGGTTAGGCAGAAATGATTTTTTAAAGTTAGGGTTCAAAAATGTGATTTTAATGACCCTTAATTCAAAGAAACTTCACAAACTATGATCAAACCTAAAAAGAAATTTGTGTTAAGAGTTTGAAAATGTTTCTAAATGCATTGGGATGATTCATGATTTTTTTTGTGATTTTTAGAAACATAAATGTATTTTTAATTAATTAAAAGACTTTAATTAATTAGAAATAACATTTAAATATTTTAAAAATACTTTTTTAATGCAAAAAATAAAATAAAAATCAATTTTGGAATGAGAAAAATATTTAAAGACAGAATGCAAAAGGAAATATTTTTGGGATGCTTTTTGATATTTTAAATTAAATATGCAAGAAAAATAGAAAGAAAATGAATTAAAAATGAATTAAAGTGAAAGTAATCTGATCCAGTGGCTGAGATTCAAACCTAGGGGGGAGATGTTGACTACGCGCGTTATCCAAGGGCCAGGATGGCTTCTGGGTTAAAAACATAATTAATTTAATTAATTCAGATTTAGGGTTTAATGAAATGATCTGGGCCACTCGTTCACGCGCTAAACCACATCCAAGGGTCATAATTCAAACTGGCAACTAAACCCTAATTAATTAACCTAATGACTTTCAGGTGACCGGAGCAAGCTCCGGTCATCTTCTCCGGCGAAGCAAAATTTCAGAAACTCATACAAGCATCAAATCTCCTAATTTCTTACCCAGAATCACTCATCTAACATCCAAGAACATGAATCCACAAACAAAAATCATTTATCGTGCATAACAAAGCTGAATCGAAGAAAACAAGTTCTAGGTCAAAAATTTCAGAACAACCATACATACTCATTTCTCAATCATTTTCAAAACAAATCACATCCTAATGATCAGTGGAGCATACAGATTCATATTGTAACCAGAAAAACAAGTTCTGGAAAAATTGTTCTTGAGGTATACCTGAGGTTGAGCTTTCTGATTCTGGGCTTTCTGGACCTCTCTTTGGTGAAATTCAACTCCAATGGGCCTCTTGAGGATGCTTTGATGCTTGGAACAAGCTTGCAATGGCTAGTTTGAAGGTTTTGTTTCTGAAGTTGCAGAAATCGTATTTATATTTGGCTGTGTTTTAAGCTATGGTGATGGGTGGGAAATGATCTTGGGGTGATGTTGAGTTGATTGGTGGAAGAGTTTGTGATTTTTGTTGGCTGTGTTATGAAATTCGATGAAGGGAAGGTTTCTTGAGGTTTTTGTGATTCTGAGTGTGTGTATGGATTCAGGCCTCAATGTTGTGTGTTATGAGTTACTTATTGTCCACATAAACAATGTTGATTGGCCAAAGAGTTGTTGTGGCACAGGCTGATTGGTATGGGATGATTTGCAAAAAAAGTCAAGATTTGTGTACATGAGGTATGGGCCATGGCAGGTCTGATTTCTTGGGGTGACTGGCCTCAACAAGTTTCATGGAGAGCCATGGAATGGTTTTGATGCAGCTGGAACAAGTGGATGAGAGAATCCAATGCATTTTGCAATTCTTGAGAGTTTTGGCCCTTTTGTGATTTCTTGAAGTTCAAGTCATGAAAGCAATGAAAACTTGGGCCAATTATGATGTTTAGAGGTTGTCTTGACATGTTGTGAAGTGTTTGTGTCCATTTGAAGTCATTAGAATGCTTGAATATGCCAATTTGCAAAATCCCTCTTTGACATGAAACTTGAAATTTTAGGATTTTTGCCAACTTTGAAAGGCCATATCTTGAGTTCTAGGAAGAATCAAGACATGTTCTTATACTTTTTGAAAAGGGAAAGACCTAATCTACAACTTTCATGACCAAGAATTTTTCATTTGAAGCATTTTTGGTTGAGAAAGAGGAGGTTGAAAAACTTTCCCAAAATGGAAAGTTTCCATTACAAGTCATTTCCATTTTTGGCAAGTTTGCAAATGGCTCACAATTCTTCAATTTTGTGAACTTCCAACCTCTTCTAAGATCAAATAATGATCATAGAACTTCAATTTGATGAAAATACCCCTTTGGTTCCATTGTTGGGGGCCTCAGATGCCCTGATTTGACTTAACTTGCTCAAGAAGTTACCTAGTGAACAAATGACTTCCACAATGAATTTCTTCATAAAACTTGGTACACATGATCCTTATAACATCTTAAGAACATTAGAAACAAGAATGACCCAAAAATTTGGAGTTAAAGCCTCTGAAACCAAAACCCTAATTTTGGTCATCTGTGTAGTGAAACCCTAGCTCTGCTTCCATGCCTTTGCCAGTTCTTGTGATCCCTTGACTTTCATGAACTTTGAGGAGTATAATATGATGATAGAACACACATGGACCCTCTTGGAAAGCTTTGAGGCCTTTGGGATGGCTCAGATAGATTCTTGGATTGCTCAGATCACAAACCCTAGATGCAGATGAACTTGAACTATGCAGATGAAACAAATATGCAATGTGATGTGGTATGCTTATGCTTATGCAAAAATGAAAGATCACAAGCCATGGTGTGATATGAGTGAGAGCAAATTTGGGGTGTTTAGAGATATCAGCTATGCTATTTCCCATCAAAACTTTAGTGAAAAACTACACACTTTTAAGGACGAAGTTCTTAGCTGCTGGGAAAAGAATACTCTTCATCTTCTGGACACTGAACCTTGGACAGAACCAAAGGAATCTTCTTCTGGACTTTATCTCATGGTTGTATCCGAAGACAAAGGGAAAGTCGTTGCAATGTCACCTTCTATAACTCCTGCACCAAGCTCTGAGCAAATGGCTACTTCTGCTGAAGAAACTCTTTATCCTCTCTGGTTTTGAAAACTCTGGAAGAATTAAGAAAACATAATGAAGCAGTAAAAATCATATTGGATAAGCAATATGAAACAAATACAAAACTCAAGAACATGATTGGTCAACAGGTAGATTCTACCTCTCAGATCAAGAACCTTCTGGAGGCATTGTTCACAAGACTACCTCCTTAACCTTAGTTTCTGTTTATTTGTCTGATTATGTGGTGATCCGCTCATTCAAATTAATGAAAGCTTCTATGTTTTGTCTATTTATGTTCTGATCTCTTTTATGTTTGCTTTATTTTTTGAATAATGACAAAAAGGGGGAGAACGTAAAATATTTTTATTAATAATAACTCACAAATACTAAGCCTCAAACATCCTAAAACTCTGATAATTTTCATTGATGTTTAAGAACACGAAAAGTCTTCAACTCAGGGGGAGCTTCTATTGTAAGAACTTCTTATCAAGAACTCTGAAGGACTATTTCAAAGAACCTTAAAGGGAGTATCTCTATTATCTTTTTGTTCTTAATTATTTATCTCAAAATATAAGTTTTGTCATCATCAAAAAGGGGGAGATTGTTAGAACAAGAATTTTGATTCTACCTTCCTTAAGTAAGTTTTGATGATAACAAATATTTTAATACTATAAGAACAAAATATGCTACCTAAAATTATTAACTTTTTGTTATGCAGGATTAAAAGTTCTCATATTGTAAGAAGTTCCGACGCAACGCTCAGAACATAGAAGATCTTATTCAACAACAACGCTCAGAACAATTGATTTGCAATCAAACTCTGATACATGAATTCACGTCAGTTATGATTCTCAGAATCAATCATATTAATTGAATATCTAAGTATTAACGGGTCCAGACAGAATCTGTATTTTTGGAAACTCATAATGGTAATTATCATCATCCAAAAATAAGTCAAGATTGTCTCCAATAGATCATTTTCAAAATATCTATATAAGGAGTCCACTGAAGAATTTTGCACACAACTCTCTCACGCGCATACACAAAGTCAAAATTCATTTTAGTAATATTCATAACTCAACCTTGTAAAAACTATCACAGTTGTGATAACCACTTTTTAGAAGCAATTTTAGTTACACCTTTTTGTAATCAACTTGATATACCTTGAGTGACTAAGTATAGTCAATAGACTCAAGAAGACTTTGATAGTAGATCATTGTGATTGTAATCATTAATTTATTAGTGGATTAAGATCTCTTTGAGAGAGGCGAAATCACCTTGGCGGGTGGACTGGATGTAGTTTGAGTTCAAACGAACCAGGATAAATCAATTGTGTTGATCGCATTTTAAAAAAAAAACCTAATTCAACCCCCCCTTTCTTGTGTTTTTCCTCCTTCATCACAAGTACGTTGATCTAGACTTAACCTTAAATTTATGTGGATAACTTTTTTTAGTGTTTTTCAAAAACTTCTTGTTTAATATTTTTCAAGGTAGTGTATGCGCTTTATGCGTATATGAGTGTCTTGTCAAAGAAATTCTAGATTTCAAACCAATCAAATTACAACATTAACCGATCAAAACACATCACCGATTGATTGAATCGCAACGTAAAACTCTAATAAATGTCCTAAATATTAAAGTTAAAATCGAACCATTGGAACCTTAGTTTGTAGCTTAACCTTTTTTATGGGTATTGTTTTTGACAATTGAAGGTAACATAACCTTATTCTCCCTTTTTTATTCTTCCATTTGTTCTTTGTTTAGTTGTTAGGTTTGCTTTTTTTTCTATTGAACCTTATTCTCCCTCTTTCTTCTTTCTTTGATTTTTTTAAATCTTTTTATTTTAATCTCACTAGGTATAAACTTATTTCCTAGATTTTTATTAATCACTATTGAATATTGTTATCATATTTTTCACTTTTATGGTGTTGTGAAATCGGATGCCCTAGAAACAAAGTATAATTAGTTCCTTGATCAGCAACAAACCCACAGGGGTTAAGATTTATGAAAAATACAAGGATAATAAAAAGTATTTGGTTATAAACTGTTATTCTTTCATTTCTCTTAAAACAAGATTACAAGTATACAAGAATAACAAATAACCCTCTCACATTTGAATTAGGATTTTATCTTCCTATTTTTTCTTGTTCAAGATGAGATACTAGTATGATATTTATAAGAAAACTAACACACTAACTCAACGGGGTTTTTAACAATTACCCATTACAAGCTAACTTAGGATACAAGCTAACTTAAACCATTGGGCTTACAAGCAAGGCCAAATTCGACATGCTAACAAACCTAGCAATATTGACTAATGCATGTTAGAACAAACTTCGACTACATCACACATTACTTCAATATCAACATGTGAGCAAACATCGATGACATGTTAAAACTAAATTTCGATCCAATATCTCACAAATCTCCACCTTGGAACAAACTCTACAATATCAAGAAACAAAGTAGATTTATTCATGCAGCTTTATCAACTGCATACAGTGGAAGAACTTGCAATTGGGCAACGTCTTGGTGATCATCTCAGCATCATTATGATTTGTCAAAACCTTCAGCACTTGGACTTATCCATGCTTAATTACCCATTTGATGAAATGAAGCTTCACATCGATGTTCTTGGTTCGCTCACGATAGGTTGAATTCTTCAACAGGTGTATTCCATGTTGACTATCACATTTAACAGTGACAACTCGACCTTGAAGTTTCATCTCCCTTGCAAAACCTTCAAGCCACAATGTTTCCTTCACAACTGCAGTGAGAGCAATATATTCTACTTCAGTGGTGGATAAGGCAACAACATTCTGAAGTCTTATTTTCCATCTAATTGTTGTATCAAACATACTGAACATGTATCCAGAAATAGATTTTCTGGAATCCATACAACTTACATAATCAGAGTCGACATATCCTTTGATTGCTGATTTACTATCTTCACTCAAGGCTCCACCATAAATTAGGACTCTACTCAGAGACCCATTTATGTACTTTAGAATCCACTTTAATGCTTGCCAGTGAGCCTTTCCAAGATTCGCCATGTACCTACTTACAAGACTTACTGCATATGTTATGTCGGGTCTAGTACAAACCATAGCATACATCAAAGAACCTACTATATTAGCATATGGAATGTTATCCATATAAGTTCTTTCAACATCAGTATTGGAACCCTGATCTATACTCAACTTTAATTGAGGATTTGTCAGAGTCACAACAGGATTTGAATTCGACATACCAAACTTTTCTAGAATCTTTCGTAGGTATGCCTTTTGAGATAAGCATAATTTCAACTGCTTTCTATCTCTTCAGATGTCAATCCCAATAATACTGAACGCAGTTCCTATATCCTTCATTCGAACTCCTTATTAAGTTCAGCCTTTAACCTCCTTACATGTTCGCATTGTTGCTTTCTATTAGAATATCATCCATATAAAGCAACAAAATAACAAATGAATTATCAGGTCAAAATCTAAAGTAAACACAGTGCTCGAACTGACTTCTGATGAAACTTATGTGTTCCATGAACTTATCGAATCTCCTATTCTACTGTCGAGGAGATTATTTCAGCCAATATAAAGATCTCTTCAGTTTGCACACATAATATTTGTTCCCCTTTTCGACATACCTTTCAGATTTCCTGATCAGGATTGTTTCATCTAGATCACCATACAAGAATGTAGTCTTCACATCCATCTATTCTAGTTCAAGGTTGAATTGTGCCACCATGGCAAGAAACATTTGAATGAACATGTGCTTCAAAACAGGAGAGAACACATCAATTCTGAGTAAGCCCCTTGCGACCAATATTTTTGTGTATCTCTTTAACGTCACTCCTTCAATTCTTTCCTTAACTTTGAAAATCCCTTTACAACTGACTAACCTGGCTCTATCAGGTTCCTTGTTGCCATTCATTCTTATTTCGACTCCTCGTAACTTCCTTATAGTCTTTAGGTTCTTCGTCCAGAACCTCACTTGCAGAGATTAAGGCATAAGCTATAAGATCTGCATAACCAAGTCTCTGAGGTGGCTTGATGACTCTTCTCGGCCTATCTCTTTCCAATAGGTATTCATCGATAGTTTCCTCAGTCTCTTCAGCGTCTTGCTCTTCTCCTTCGACTTCATCTGGGTTATGCACTTTAGCATAATTATGCTCCACCTCAATAAGAATCTCTCCATGTTCCCAGTCTTCGTTAACATCATCAGTTTTCTTGAAATCCGTCTCAAATTCATTGAAAAAATACATCTCGACTGGTGATACACCTCCTGTGACCTAACTCTAAGCACCATAGCCTATAAGCTTTGACTCCTTTAGGGTATCCCATGAACATGCATTTTAGAGCTCTAGGTTTGACCTTCTCTTTCCTAATGTGAGCATAGGCCACACAACCAAATAATTTTAGTTTATCGAGATTTGGTGGATGTCTCAACCAAACTTCTCTGCCCAAAACACCTTATTTAATCCAACATTAGTCAACATGCATCTAACTCTTTCCAAAATAGTTCGATTAAACCTTTCCGCCAAACCATTTTGTTGTGGTGTACCTGTAGTAGTTTTATGCCTTGAAATACCTAAGGTGACTTAAAAAATGTTGAATGCCTCATTGAAAAATTCAAGCCCATTGTTAATTCTCAGCTTCTTGACCTTTCTACCAATTTGATTCTCGACCAGAGTCTTCCAACTTTTGAAATTCTCAAAAGTTTCATCCTTAGTCTTCTCGATGAATACCCATAACTTTTTAGAATAATCATCAACTATAAATAGGAAATACCTTACTCATGAATGTGATGGACACCTTATAGGCCCCAAAGATCAACATGGATGTAATCAAAGGATCCATATGTTCTTTGTTTTCCTTTGTTGAACTTCACTATGCAAGATTTTCCAAGTACATAGGGTTCCCAAAATTTTAGCTTTTTGACTTTGTCTCCACCAAGAAGAGTTTGGTTCCCTAATTCGACCAGACCCCTTTCACTGACATGGTCCAATCTCATATGCCAAATTCCTGTCTTCGAAAATAGTTTCGTTGATGCAACATTTGTCGAACCATTTACAACTTCAGCCTTAAGGGTATACAAGCCTTGTTTCTTCACGTCTCTCAAGACTTCCTTCGACCCCTTCATGACTCTTAGGATACTTTTCTCTCCATGAAAGAAATATACCTTCTTTTCGAATTCACCAAGAGAATCATATTTCTCTTCAAGTCGGGTACATACCTGACTTCAGTCAATAGCCTTATTGACTCGTCATGGAGCTTGAATCTCACATATCCAATACCTGAAATTTTGCAAGCTATGTTGTTTCCAAACAACAACAATCTACCATCTTATTCACATAACTCCTCGAACAAATATTTGTTTGGATTCATGTGCCAAGTGCAACCTGAATCCATAATCCACTCATTTCTTGAGTTGCGACTTGAAACCACAAGATCATCAGATAAGTCGAAATCATCTTGAATAATGGTCGTGCTGCCATTAACCGTACCTCCATGATCTTTCAGGCGTTCAGGGCACACCTTTCTTGTGTGACCTTCCTTTTTACAATGATAGCATCGAATATCAGATGTCTCACCATTATAAGACTTCTGCTGATTTTTACTCTTCTTCTTGTTGAACTTACCATCCTTTCGCAAGAATTTCCCCTTAACGGCCAAACCTTCACCAACCGTCAAAGGTTTATACTCCTTTCATTCGTTTAAGTCCTTAGAATACAAGGCTGATTGAACATCTTCAAATTTCATCGTCTCCCTTCCATACAAGAGAGTTTCTTTGAAGTGAGCATATGATTTGGGAAAAACACACAACAACATTAACAACAAGGCTTGATCTTCATCATCAATCTTCATATTAATATTTTCAAGATCAAGAATCAACTTGTTGAACATATCCAACTGCTCAACCAACTTTTTGTCTTCACTCATCTTGAATGAATGCAAAGCTTGCTTCAGGTAGAGTCGATTCACTAGCGATTTGATCATATACAAAACTTCAAGTTTCAACCATAATCTCGATGTTGTCATCTCCTTTTATACCTCTCGAAAAACCTTATCACCATGGCTCAACAATATTGCATTGTGGGCTTTCTCAATCATGATATTCTTTTATTTTTTTCGTTAACACAACATCCATGGCTGCAACTCCCTTCAACGCTTTCAAACAACCTTGCTAAACCAGTAGGGCTTTCATCTTCAAGCGCCACATACCGAAATCATTCACCCCGATGAAATTTTCAATCTCATACTTTTTTGAAGGCGTATTTTCCAAGCTCACCGCACCAATTTGTTGTGGATGCCCTAGAAACAAAGTATAATTGGTTCCTTGATTAGCAAGAAACCCACAAGTGTCAGGGTTTATGAAAAACACAAGGATAACAACAAGTATTTGGTTATAAATTGATATTCTTTCATTTCTTTTAAAACAAGATTACAAGTATACAAGAATAACAAATAACCTTCTCACTTTTGAATTAAGATTTTATCTTCCTATTTTTCCTTGTTCAAGATGAAATACTAGTATTCTATTTATAAAAAAACTAACACACTAACCTAATGGACTTTTTAACAATTACCCATTAAAAGCTAACTTAGGGTACAAGCTAACTTAAACAATTTAGCTTACAAGCAAGGCACAATTCAACATGGTAACAAACCTAGCAATATTGACTAATGCATGTTAGAACAAACTTCGACTATAACACGCATTACTTCAACATCAGCGTGTGAGCAAACTTCAATGACATGCTAAAACTAGATTTCGATCCAATATCTCACATATGGTTTATTATATGTGTGTATATGTTTAAATGTATAATCAATAGGTTGCATAAGTCAATTGTTTTTTCATTCAACTTATGTTGGTGCACCTTTTCGTTAAAGTTTTTAAAGTTGTGAACCTTAGTTTCCTATTTGAATATTGAACTTCCTTGTTGGATTGGCGAAAAAACAATTTATGACTTGATTTATATGTAGCTGTTAAATCTCTTATCTTAGATTTGATGAAATTTTGGTGTACAATATTATATTGGCTTAATAACACTTTTGGTCCTCATGTTTTGACCAATTCATGAAATCGGTCCTTGTATTTTAAAAATGAACAAAATAGTCCCTTAACTATAATGTTGGGAGAAAATTTAGTCTTACCCCAATTTTCCCTCAAAAAATGCTTATGTGTCAATATTTTAAGTGGTGTAGCAATAATTGACTTGCGTGGATATGCATATGTGGAAATTAAATTTCATATTCATTTAAGAAGATTTCTAAATACAAACAAAATTCATTTTGTGTTTTGCTTCATCTACTCCGTTCTTTCGTATTCTGAGCTTCATTTTCTTGTGTTTGTCTTCATCATCCTTCGTCCACCAAATCAACCATGAAAGAGAAGGAGAAATCAAAATATTGTTTCAGGTATGTATATTGTCTTATAAATTAGGGTTAATTTGCTCGATTTGTTTTCTGTTGTATCGCCCACAACCCTTAAACCTCCGCCCATGATTCTCCTTTGTCCATTCTCCTTTCTCCTTTATTAAAAACTAATTGTATATAGCAACGACTACAAAACTAACCATTGTGATACAATCAAACTTTCATCGGTTCGAACCTCGGCGCCATAAACTATTTTATTCCTTAAACGTTAAGGCGCACCGTTTCTTTTTTATTTATTTTAAAATTCACATATAAAAGGGTTATCACTACGGTTCTACTTGTTAACCGTTGTGACATATTTTTAGTAAATAAAACTTATTTGGTATTCTTAATCATTGTGAAATAGTTTACCCATATATAAGTGAATTACCTTTCACTTATTGATAGTAGCGCCATTTCCTTCAAAGTGAAACCCTGGAATCCATTTGTTCTCTTCTTCTTCACCATTAGCTGTGAATCATTTGCTTCATACATTAAGGTATTTTTCTTCTTACATATATTGTTATATATTTCTCATATTGTGGTTATCGTACATAATGTTTGTGTAGCTATGAAAAAAAGTACAAAAAGAATGAAGTTATGATGAAAACTTCATATACCTTGTACTTCTTCTTTTTCATAGCTTCACAAACAAAATGTTAGTAAATGAAGAAACAACAGTGGCAATAAACTTCATCTAGTCTTAGAACCCATGAAAAGAAATATAAGAAGCATGAAGCTTTTGTGTAAGCTTCTTCCTCCTTATATTTCTTTTTCATGGCTTCACAAACTAGATGAACATCATATTTGAGGTGCGTCCTAGAAAATACAAGATGAACTTAATATATCTTGATTTAAGCCCAAACTCCAACGATGACGAAGATGGTATATTCTCATGCTCTCTCTTTCGACCTCTCTTTACTCTTTATTGGATTATGATTTTAGAGTTTGATTTCAACTGAAAATGCTCATTGTTGAAGTTTGTTTTGTTTCCTTGCAGATTAAGGGGATGATACATGTTGATAGCAAGTGGTGATAACAAGCGTATAGTATGAGTTGATAAGGTTCATATGGTTTGTGTAGTAATGGAAAAAATACAAGAAGTATGAAGTCATTGTGGAAACTTCATCCACCTTGTATTTCTTTTTCATTGCTTCACAAACTAGATGAAATTCATACTTCCACAATAATTATCAATAAAATGTGTGTTCTTGAAATAGTTTAACATTGTTTGTGATATTGTATGATGTTGTTTGGCAATTTATAATATCTAGTTCTAGTGTATGATGTTGTTTGAGTTTATTATATTCTATGTAGATTGTTTGTTTCACTAATCCTCACTTAAAATACATTCATTTAAATTGATATAGATACTTATAATCTGTAAATTAAGTTGTATTTGAAAACCCACTTAAACAAACCATTATTGTTTTCGAATTGCATTTGTCTCATCATTTATCTGATGTTTTTTTACATATATTATGGTATAATGATATGGCTCCTTAGATGCATCATTGTATTCGATTATAGTTAAATTTCATTAAATACAATTTATTGGATAATCAATCTCTCCATCAACACTTATAATCGTAAAAATTATGGTTATAAAAATTACGATGATAAGTGTTGATGATGAGGTAGATTATCCAATAAATCATTTTTATGAAAATTTAACTATATTCGAAGATAGCGATGCATCTAAAGAGCTAGGTCAATATACCATAGTATATATAAAACAACATGAGATGAACGATGAGATGAATGCAATCAGAAAACAACAATGGTTTGTTTAAGTTGGTTTTCAAGAATAGTTTAATTTTCATATTATAGACTTTATCAATTTGAATCCCTGTATTTCTTTAGTGAGGTGTATGGAAAACAAGTAATCTAAATATAATATAATAAACTCATGGTACTTTTAACAACAATTATCTATTATAACCGACATCAAAGGTAATTTATGTTTTACATAATCTGCTGATGATGAGTTTCAAACCCAGTACATAATTGCATATATCACAGTGGTTAATAAACATAATCGTTGTGATATGTGGCACGCGTCATGACTTTCAATAACGCTTTCCAGACCGTTGTAGAAACAACGAACTTACAACGATCCTCTACTTAACAACAGTATGACCGACGTGATGGTACCCTTTTTTCAACCGTTGTGAAAGGGGTTTTCCGTAGTAGAGATGAAGTGGTGAGTGATGAATCAAGGTCACAAAAGCAACGCACTTGTCTTCTTAATTCGTGATGCACAACTGCTGCTAGAAACGACATACAATTCTAACATCTTTGGGTAAAATGGAAGCAACGAAGACAAGTAGTTTGTGAAGCTTAAAGTTTGGGAATTTAGGGATTTTTGGGGATGGTGATGAAGAACACTGAGAAGTTAGGGATGGTGATGAAGAACGATGAGAGATTGGAAATCTTACGTTTTTATTTTTGTTTTCAATTTCTTAAATAATAAACCAATTAAATTAAATTATTTATTATTCTCTTAACGACATGGAAGTGTCACACAATTAGCTTTTTGCCTCATCATTTAAATTTTTTATACATCAGTATTTTTGGAGAGAGAAATGAGTGGTATGACTAAATTTTCTTCCAATATTATAGTTTAGGGATTGTTTTGTTCATTTTTAAAATACAAGGATACATTTCGGAAGTTGATCAAAACACGAGAATCAAATGTGTTATTAAATCTATTTTATTTTGTTCTGAAAATGTATACTTGTTGTGTTAGATGTAATTTTGCCATGTTCCAGTCGTCGTGAACTTGTAAACTACTCCCTCTGATCTCATATATAAGCAAATTTACAAAAAAAAATTTGTTTTTTAAGAAAAATGTCTAAATGCATTTAAGTCTTATAATTTTACTCCTACTTTTTGCTTTGAAAATCGTTAAAAACATAAAAATGTGATAAAAAGATAGAGATATATTTGGAATAATAATATTTAATATAATAAATATAAGTGATTTTTGTTTATATTTAAGATTTTATTTTTATTTTCAAAATTTGTTTATATATGAAATCGGAAGGAGTAATGTGTATCCGTGCTGAAATTTTACTAATTTAAATGAGATTTGATGACTAACTATTAACAAGTGAAAAAGTGTCTATTTAAATGTAATGGCATATTTGCAACTCATTTTTCCAAAGGTATATTATGTAACTTATAATGATTGATATGTTATTTGCATATATTTTTCTAGTTCTCACCAAGAGAGGACAAATATAATTAATAATGTGGGTCTAGTTTATGTCTTCTTTGTGATAGATGTAACTTTTATAATGTTTTTTCTTATTTTAGTACATGTAATTTCTTATTTTTGATGAATGTAGTGTTTCATTTTTGTTTGTGATTTTAGGAACTGTTATGTGCCGGTCAAAGATCCAAATAGATAATCACAAAGACACTCTATGTGATGCAAGGAATAAGTCGGTCCCTAAAAATATATATTTTTTCTGATTTTCACTTTTTATTATAATTATTTTGAATCTTTAATTAGCTTAGATGTTTGAGTATTAACTATCATGGTTCATGAACTATATTAAATTAAATTATATTTATGGTACAATTCAGTTAACAATAATCATTTCAATGAATTCAGTTTATAATAATTATTTCAATGAAAATGCAATTAACTGTTAAAAATGTTTTAGTTCAGTTAAAAATTAGTCTAGAATCAATTTATATTTATAAATTAGTTTATAATCAGTTTGCAATTAAAAACTAATTTTATAATTTTAACTCTTTTAAAATCATCTTTTATAATTTTATAAAAAATATATATTTTTAGAATATTATTAAAAAATAATACTACTTTTAATTTTAGAAAAAAAATTGAATTTTTTATTTTTCAGAAGAAAAAAATCCGTAATAACTTCTTTTAGTTTTTAATAAATTACGGGAAAAATTATAATTTTTTAAATATTTTTTTTATTTTTCAGAAAATATTTTTAAAAAATAAAAATTTATAAAAAATAATTTTTTTAGAATATTTATTCTCAAAAATTTATTTACCAAGACCATCATCTCGCCGTGTCACTCAAAAATATTTTTAGGATAAAATATTTATTTAAAAATTAACTTTTTTTATCTTTATAAAATATTTAACTTTTTTCTAAAAAAACAAAAAAAAAATTCGGAATTATTTTTGTAAATTTTTGGAAGAATTTTTTTTTTAAAATAAAATTTTCGGAAAAAAGTTGTTTTAGAATAAAAAATTTAAAAATTTGGGAAAAGAATTATTTTTCACTAAAAAACTTTTTTTTTTATTCTGAAATTTTAATTTTTCTAAAATAATTTATTCCAATTTTTTTTTCTTAAAAATGATAATTTTTTTTTCTTAAAAATGATAATTTTTTTTTTCAAATGAAATTGTACTTTTTTAATGAATAAAATAAATATTTTTTATTTTATGGAATACAATTTTTTTTCTAGAAATAATTTTTTTCTCTTCATAATTACAATAGTTTTCTTCTTTTTATGAAAATATTATTTATTTGATAAAAGAAAACCGGTTATTAATTAGTTTTAAACTGAATTAGAATTGTTTGAATTAAATAATTTTGTTCATTAATTATTTAAATGGTTCAGGTCTTTTTTTATGGTGCAATACAATTCAATTTAGTAATATAGTTTGGTTAACCATATTTGTGCACACTCCTAGTGTTAACCATGCACGTCCGTCTCGCGCTGTCGTAACAGAGATCGACACCACCTGTTCAAATTATCTAGTTCACCAACCTCGTCTATTTTATGGTTCCTGAATGAAACAATGATGTTGTTTGTGAGAATCAACTTCTGATTTCTATAAATTCCTTGATTTTTGTTTCAATCTCCAATTTATCAATTTGTAGCCTCTTCAGGTCATTGAATCAAGAGCATTCATAATCAAACATGGAGATATGTCGCATCATATCCAATCAATTATCGTTTCAACTACAACTCATCGGTATCGTTTCAACTACAACTCATCGGATCTCCAAATCTTTGATTTCTCTAGGAACACCGCGATAGAAAAGAAGAAAGGATCCAAGATCTAAATTCAGATCCACACTAATAATGCTAGAAAGTTAAGACAATTTGCATGAAGATCATGCCGAAGATTCATGATCCATCATTCAATCTAACATCGCCTCTATTTTCTGCCGCCAACGTGATACTTATCGTGACAACGTTATAGATACAACGAGTTTATAGTTAATAAATAGTGTAGAAATGGCACCAAAACACCTCCTATAGATACCAAAGGATCTCTTACTGCTTAATAATTATCTCCTAAGGCTAGGTCTGGCAGTTCGGGATGGAACATGCTGCTACATTTTTTTCCTTATCTTCTAGCTCAATTATTACTAGGAAAATAGTTGCTTATTGGAATCTTAAGGTAAAGCAACTTAATAAAAACTAAAATGCATCTTTTCTACATCCATCTACTTTTTCTATATCATAATCAACTTATGTCCACCACTTTCAACCTTATTGCCAACTTAAGAAACTAGCACCCTCTCACTCCTGCAATAGACCACCTCCTAGTGGAACATATTGAGATTTGTAAAAGGCCTATCATTCTAAAGGAGCAAAGAAAAATGTAAATAATAGTTTCCCTATTTCATTTTAGAACCCACTACTACAATCAAGCAATTCCACCATAATGCATTCAATTCAAGCTCAGTTCTTAAGCCAGTATAAATTCTAAAGAGACGCCAAACTTTAGAAAGAATGTGAGTGGAGCTATTGATGCACCTATCATGTTTATTCTTTTTGTCATTAATATTATTATTTCTTGCACTATTTGAAAGTGAGATAAAATATATTAAAAAAAACTGTAAGCAATAAATATATTAATTGGAGTACAAAGGATACTCAACCTGATTATAAAAGGAACCCAAGACAAACGACGTGGAAAAGAAATTACCACTCCAATTACAACTTAGAATAAATACAACAAAGGAAATTTATCGAATTCATAAAGATTACAATTGGATTGAGTAATTTCACCCTCCACACAATATCAATAATATTTCAACTAACATTTTTAAAAATGATATCGTTTCTAAGAATCCAAATATTCCAACAAGTCGCTAACCATAAAATTCCTTCTCTTCCGCGCTTAAACTTCTTAGAAATACCAAAAGAACACCACTCCAAAAAGCTCTCTTTGGAACTTAAGTGAAATAACCCGGAAAAACTAATCCAATCTGAAACTTCTTTCCAAATCAACCTAATCGTCGGATAAGAAAATAAAAGATGATCCAAGAATTCCGGAGAAGAATTACAAAGCACACAATTGGAATTAGATGACGAAGAAAAAATCCCTCTAAGAGAAAGATTGTCCAATGTCGGTAATCTATTCCAAAAACACCTCCACGCAAAAGCTTTAATTTTCATCGGAGCCAAAGCTTTCCAAATAATACTAAAAGCTTCATCACACTTATTCATCAGACCAACCCGAATATGATAGAAATCAGTTAATCGATAAAAAGAACTTACCGAAAAAAATAGAGTTTGCATCTGGCTTCCACTTAATCTGAGCCTCACCAAACGGAACTGGCAAAAACCTTCCAATGAACTCTTTAAAATCAACGGGGATATAAAGATTTCAAAAACTGTCGACCATTTGAAACAATCCAGAACTAGAAGCAGAGGCAGCAACAGTGAGAATTCCACTGAGAATTCCTTTAACAGACTACCATTAACTAAAATCGATATCTTACTAGAAAAAATAGTAGCTTCCATCCACTTCAACCACACACTCCCAAACCCCATTCCCCTTAACATAAATCTAAGGAAGTTCCAACTAACCTTATCGTAAGCCTTTTCGAAATCCACTTTAAAGAGAGAACAAGCCAACTTCTCCTTGGAAGCAAAGTCAACAATCTCATTAGCCACCAAAACTCCATCAAGCATTTATCTCCCTGGAACAAAAGCACTTTGGATATTAGAAATAATGGAGTGAAGAACCACCTTCAATATAGACGCTAAAAGCTTACTCAAAGCCTTATACATGCATCCCGCAAGACAAATGAGTCTATAATCATCTAAACCCATATGGTTATCTCTCTTTGGAATCAAGGTAAAAAACGAGGAGACAATAGCTATCGATAAAATAGAACCTCCATGGAAATCCTTGAAAAACCTACAAAAAATAGTCCTTAGGGAAAGACCAACAATTCTTAATGAAAAAAAGGAGTACCCATTGTAGACACCTCAAATTTGCCCTCTCATTTTCATAGTATTTAGCATATCATTTGCATATTTCGCACTACATGATTAGCATAGAAAGATGAGGCATGACATTCATTGTTGAAGCATACCATGGATCATGGCAGTGATTTCGGTTCCGGGTGGCTATTCAGTTCGCGATCCGATTCAGGTGGACGTTTGACCCATTCTTGGTCAAACTATCAAAGGATTGCTTCATTTTCAAGTCATTTGTGCTTGTGGTTTTTCTTCAGGTGACGTTTTTCAAAGTCAAGTGGTGTTATGTGTAAAGGTCATCAGTTTGTCGAGAAGTGGTTCTTGTGATGGTTTTGGATTCAAAAATTCAGTATTATCATGATTCTAGGTTCAGCTGTATGCGTCTACAAATTTTTCTTCTCGGAGACTTAATTTAGATGAATTGGATATGAGTCGATTCATTTGATCAGAGATTCAGAGATAATTAAGTTGGTGGCCGTATTTCAGATTCAAGTTGCTCAGCGGTTCATAATTGGTTTTAATCAGTGAGTTTTGGTGGAAGCAACATAAGTTTGGTTTTGGGTTAAGAAAAAATCAAAGTTCCGTGGTGGAGTGATAGTCGGATCATTTCTCCTCTTCCTTATTCATGTTCTGTCCATTTGTACACATTTTTCTCGATTATCCGACACCCATTTCCATGATCCATTTTCGATTAAAATCACTTCCAATTACTATCCTATACAATCCATTTTCAATTTTCAATTTTTTATTTTGTTCTTTTTTTCATCCAATATTACAAAGTTTTGTTTTAATTCACATTATAATTTTAGGAATTTCTATATACATCACCTTTTCTATATTGTCCAATAACCATTATTTTTTTTATCCTTTAGTGTCCTTTTTATTTTTTTCCCATCATTTTAAAAGCCCAATTATTTTTTTTTCTTTCTAAGTCTAAAATCACCAACAAGAAGTATCATGTGACTCCTAATATCATGCACATACACAGCCAATAACCAAGGTGCCAATATCAGTTCCAACTTGTGCACAGTATCACACGGAAAAGGCCTCGCCCAAAACGCATACAATCTAACTCCAAAATGCACGCAACGTCACACGAAAATATCCCCAACAAGCAGAGGTGAGCACGCGCATAATCCCATATCAAAACGTGTTAAAAAATCACACAAAAGGAAAGGCAATAATTCAGTATGGATGACAGATTATTCATGACAAAAAAAAGAAGAAGAAGAACTCGAATTCAGTTAAGGGATAATAGAGGAAGAAGAGAAGTTTGTTACAAAATAAAATTGAGTCACACTCTTCATGACTGAAATAAACTGGAAAAAAAAACGATTGGGACCACTCCCTTTTCAGCATCACATGAAAAAATAACAGAAGAATATCCCAAAATTTTCTCCAATCTGAAAAAGCCCGCATCACTCTTCACATTTTGAAAGAGCCAATTCACTTTTCTTCATCACCAGTAACAATTAGAATTCATCCATCTTCATCATGAACATCACATAAGAAAACCAGAACTGAGTTCTTTCTTCAACCTCCATTACCAAAATCAAAACTGAATTTACTCCTTCATCACACTGAATAAAACAGAATGGAACTCTCTTTTCACCATCATTTTTCTCTCCATCAACAACCACCAAACCGAGTTCTTCGTGCTTCAATAATCATCGACTTCGTTAATTGAGTGAGATGTTTGTATCCCTATCAATCCATAACTTACTTATTGCTGCAGAATCAAAGTCGTCATCATCATCGCATCATTATCAATAATCTTTGAATCTGCATTTTCAAATGACATCGGAGGCGCTTATCATCCTCATCATTTTCTTCAAGCACAAACCTGCAAAGAAATCAAAAACAACAACTGAATCATCCTATCTTCAAATTCACCGACATCATTCAAATCAAAGGCATCTCAGAAGGTTTTCGCAGAAGAATTAGAAGGTGAAATTCAACGGAATCATGATTGTGTGCGCACCTGGATCAAATCGGCTTCTCGTCGTGGCAGAGATTCCATCAAGGCTCCAGTACGTGAGTTCGCGGCATTTACGGAGTGAGTGTATCAGCTTGCAGATCGTTCTTCGCTCACAGGTACACGGTTTCGAACTCTCATTATGTATTGGTTGTTGTTTATCTTGCTCTGATCCGGTGGTCGAGTTTGTGTCTTTGGATTCGGTTTACGGATTCGTAGAGGAGGAGGTTTAGTGAGGGTTTGGGTTGTTATTTCATTGTTTAGAGGTGGCTCTCCGGTAGTGCCTGTAATGGCAGCCATAGATTTTGAAGGTTGAAGAAGAAGGTGAATAGGATGCGAGGGAGAGGAAGAAGGTTCGGCGCCGGTTGTTGTGCTTTGTGGATCGGAGGCGGCGAAGGATGTGAGAGAGAGAGAGTTGACGGCGCCGGTTCTTTGAGGTGGAAGAAGAAGAAGCCGAACGAGAGAGGGAAGAAGAAGGTGGGGATGTAGTGCGGCGAGGGTGTTGATGGCGCGGCTAGGTCTAGGTCAGGAAGAAGAAGATGAGCCATGGCGACGGCGAGATGAGTGAGGAAGAAGGGAGAGCGCGTTCTTGTGTTCTTCTAGTGCTGTGTTTTCGTTTTTCCTTTGTTTTGGTTATAAGAGATTTTGTTTTATGATAATTAAACAAGGAAATGTTCATATTTATTTTTTAAGATTTGTGATAAAGAATATTAAAAGAAGGTGTGTATTCCGATGAGGATAAGGGATAAGAACAATCTGATTTTGGTGAGTCTGCCCACACCGGCGGTGACATGTGTCACCGTCCGGTAGGACCTTCCGTCCTGCTTCCACGCACATGCACACATAGTAGCCACCATGCACTCTCCTTCATTTCTACATTAGGCCTGCCCTTCATGCTGTCCGCACCCCCCTTTCTGCGGCCCATTCTGTTTTTAGCTATTTCTGTTACTATATGCACCCCCTCCTCTTTTCTTAGTTTTATTTTCTTTTTATATTAGTTTCATTTTAATTCTTTTAAAATAGTGAATCAGCTTAGAAAATTCACAAAAAAATATATTTTAGTTTCATAATCCAGTTTAGAGTTTTATCATATTTTTCATTTCCTGATTTTTATTAATTTTCATTTATTTCGATTTTCTTTTAATTTCTTTTTCATTTAGTTTCCATAATTAGAGCTTCATCTTGTAAAATTTGTTTCTCCTCCCTCGTTCATTATTTTAACTCCGTTCTTTTTGCATTATTTCATAGACTCATAAAAGTACCTAAAAACATTTTTCTTATATTTTTAATTCCATGTTATTCATAGTTTTGTAAGTCGTATTTGTGCATTTCCGTTACTTGTTCTTAAGCGACTTAGTGTGATTATTTAGTGGAGTTTCTTTGCGAATTTTTGTGAGATATTTTGAGGCATTGTTGGTTGCTGGTTGTTGACTTTAGAAATTTAAATTCATAATTTTCTCATGTCATTTGGTATTTGTTTGGAGTTTTGTTTCTTAGGTAGCGTTTCGTGCCTCTTTCTTCCTTCTTTCTAACATAGTTTGAGGAAGGCATTTATGCCATCCTATTAGGATTTGTGGGTCTTTGTTTTAGGTCACCTATAGGGTTAGGTACTGACTTTTTGTTTGGTTTGGCTTGTAATCGTCATCTTTTGGTTTGCGTAAATATTTTCATTTCACTTATATGCATGTTACTAACCTTGCAGGGGCTATGGTAAGTGTGAGGTGTGGAAGTTGAGCTCCACATCTCCAAATCTCATCTTTTCATCTTATGTTTATTTGTTACTAACTCTTTGTTGTTGGGCTTAGGCCTTTCTCATCCCTTCTTCTATCTTCTTCTTCTCTTCTTCTTTCCTTCTTCATTAGGATAGAAACCTCACTAACCCTTAGGACATCCATGCATGTTAACACTTAGGATTATTTAGTCCCCCTTTAGAATTTTGCCTTTTGTGATCTTTTGGTTCTTCTTCTCTTCTCATCTCATAACTCTTAAAAAAAAACTTTAATAAGTTTGAAGTGATGCATCGATCCATAGTCTTATCCCATGAGGTATGCTCGTAGTCTTCCCATCTTGGGATAGTACAAGTTTACCTTGTGATGCACAAGTCTGATCGAGGTATCTTCTTCATAAAAGAAAAGCATAAAAAACACTTCTTCATCTGTAAATAACCAAAAACACTTAATAAGTAAGCAAGTTAGTGAGCCTAGACCCTAATCTTTGGGTTCAAGTTTTGGGGATCTTCTCCTTACTTGAGTGTGCTTGTTCTATTATTCCATCTTGGAATGTAGTGACAAGTGCACATTCCATGGAAAAGAGCTTGAGTTCACTTCCTTGTGACACACTCCTAAAAGCTTTCTAAAAAACACAAACAAACAATAAGCGTCTTTCTTTCGGGAATTCTTTTCTCACCTCATTCGCTCCGTACGCGAACTTGCTCATACTTGTCACTTTGCAAGACGGTTACGCACTCGTCGTCCGAGTCTGCAACACCTGAGCATTGACATAGGCAGTTCAAGCCTTAAGACACAAGCAATTTCCTTTTAGTACCCCTAGTTAGGGGAACTACGGCGTCTCTGATCCTCATTATCCTGATGAGGTACGTAGGCAGCGGGGTAGGGCCCGTTCGAGCACAATCTTTATTTTCCCTACATTTTTCCTTTATTTTCTTATTTCAGTTCTTTTCCAGTTCCAGTTTCTTTCCATTTTCATTTCTTTTGCTGCAGTTTTCATACCCTCACCCTTTGAAACAGTTTCTTTTGCAAGCGTGGATCTCGTCGGGTACGGCGGACGATCTGGATGCTAATACCTTCCCAGGTCGTAACCGACTCCCGAACTCAGTCTCTTTGGTTCGTAGGACCTGTGTCCTTCCTCTTTTTTCTTCTGGTTTGTGCAGCATTACCATTCCCTTTCTTCGGGATAAAAATGCCTGGCTGGCGACTCTATTCTTTTTCCGCGCCACTTTCGCGTTTGTACCAGGATGGAAATCCGGGGAGCGACAGCTGGCGACTCTGCTGGGGATTGCACACCAGAGATCTCTGGTTCCCCTGTGAGTCTCTCTTAGCGCTTGTGTGTTGCTGTTTCATTGGGTGATGTTTGTTTGCTATGGCTTGTTGTATGTTATTGTTTGTTTATTTACAGCTTTATTTACAGTTTTCAGTCTTTATTTGTTGCATCATGCATATATACTGGACTGTCTGGACTGGTTTTCTTTGGTGGGATGGGTGTTACTTGTTCTTGAGAGATATGAGCCAAGTACCCGGCTCGAGTGCACCATAGGATTAGAGTGGTTCCACTTTGGCCTCATGAGATCTTGTCATGGGGGTAGTAGTGAGTTCCACACCCAGGTTGCGATTGTCTTGGAAATGTCTTGATTTGGGGATCTTCCTCTCTCATTACATAACCCTGACAGTTATGTGCAGCTGGGGACCGATCATTGAGAACCTTGTGGAAAAATCCCTCTTTAGTGATGACAGTGACAGCCCACATTTTGTGGCAAACCCATTCGCATCCGAGGGCCCACCTGGGGATCGCATAGGATGACCTTGTGTCCTGGACTCAGTTGAGGCCTCCCTGCGTAGTATATAATGCCAAACCGATTCCCTGATTTGGTCATGAGCCATTTCTCGGAGATGGTAACAGTATTATTGCTATTCGGCTTTGAGAGTCCGTGATGTCTGACCCGGAGCCTATTACCAGTGAGATTGGGAGGGGTTTACAGGTTTGCAGGAACCCTTGACCTCAACATACCCTTCATCATCAGTGTGATCTTATGTTTTGGTCCGGCTGTTTTAATCCTGGAGTTCTTGATCCTTAGTTTTGACTTCTTATCAGATGGTTATTATTCAGAGGACATATATCATCACTTACTTGGTTCTCAGCTCAGTGTTCCGTATTCAGACAGACACCAGTTCTTGATCACTTGCCAGCTGCATACATGCCATCATAGCATTCTAGCATACATGTTCAGTTATTTCCGAGGATCTCATATCTGAATTATTTCTGATGGACTTTTGTATCATAATATGGATCGAAGCAGATAGATTCTTTGGAAGTAACCGAACATGGAATCTCATAGCATTTGCATTGCATTTCTGTTTCACAGGCAGGGCTCATCCGTTCTTTGTTCACCATCCACAGTTAAGACTCCAGTTCTCGTATCAGACTTGAAGCAACTTTTGAGAAGATCATGGACCCCGGAGAGAAAAGCCAGTCTGCAAGTGTTGGGTTGACAAGAGATCAGTGGGACCAACTTTTGGAGGTTATGATGACTTTGGCAAGGCAGGATGACCGCAATTCCGCTCAAGCTCAGCCTGCACAGACCCCTGTTGGGGATCCAGATGTTCAAGAGCGCCAGGTCGCCCGAAGTGAACATTCTTCTTCTGTTGATGCTGCAGATTATCACAGTTTTGCTTTCACTATGCCAGATCCCCAAGAGGCAATCCCTGTGGTGAGAATCCCAAATCCACGAGTTGTGGAGAGGGAGGAAAGATTCCGTGTGTTGGAAAAAGAGATTAAAGCCCTTCAAAGTCGTGATGTCATTGATCTAAGTGCTGCGAGCATGTGTCTAGTGCATGGCCTGGTAATACCTCCAAAATTCAAAGTACCGAAGTTTGAAAAGTACAAAGGGGATAGTTGTCCAAGGCAGCATTTGGTGAGATTTTGCAGAAGGATGGCCTCACATGAGCATAATGACAAATTGATGATTCATTGTTTCCAATACAGTCTGAGTGAGGCATCGTCGAATTGGTATATGAAGTTAGAAATCAGTCGTATCCAGTCATGGTCAGACCTAGCCAATGCATTTGTGAAGCCGTATGACTACAATCTTGACAGGGCTCTTAGCCGCATGGATTTGCAAGTGTTATCCCAAGGAAATGGTGAATCTTTCAGAGAGTATGCCCAGAGGTGGAGAGAAGTAGCTGCTCGAGTGCAACCCCCGCTATCAGATAGAGAATTGGTTGATCTTTTCATAGAGACCTTACAGGGGCCGTACTTGGAGAGGTTGAGTGGCAGTGGAACTTCGAGTTTCTCGGACTTGGTGATAGTTGGAGAGCGCATTGAGAGTTTTATCAAGATGGGAAAGATCCAAGGCATTTCAGATAGCTCAGCTGAAGAAAATGAATCTTTTGTCAGTTCCCAAGATAAGGATGTGATTGATGCAATCTGGGAAGATCCTCAAACTCCATTGACTTATCCACAATACCCATGCATTTCAACTGCTCAGAGTCAGCAACCTTCTGAATTCGTATGTCAGATATCAGTTAACAATGAACCTCCTCAATATCAACAGCGACCATGCCAACTGCAGCGTACTCCGCAAAGGCGTCGTTACTACACTAAGAGATCCAAAAGGTATTTTGATCCATTGCCGGTACCATACAGTCAGATACTTTCATGCCTGATTGATAGTGGATTTATAGTGCCGAAGCAGCCGGGTCCAGTGCCTTTTCCATATCCACCAAGTTTTGATCCCAATGTTCAATGTGGATTCCATGGCAACGCACCAGGACATTCAGCTGAAGCATGCAAACCTCTCAGGGATAAGGTTCAAGATTTGATTGAGTCTGGGTTGATTTCAGTGACGCCTCAAGGCATTCAAGTTAACAAGTCTCCGTTTGGTCATGTGGGTTCGTCAGCTCATGTTATGGAGGATTTTATTGAGATATATGTGAAGGTGATTCTCAGTTTGACTCTGAAGAGCGGTTGTGTACCTCATTTTGATCCCTATTGAGGGGAACTACGTCGCTCTGATTCTTCATTGGTCTTTGGTCAATGGAGATACGTAGGCAGAAGATCGTCAGGTCTTTCCGAGCAACCTTAGGTGTCAAACTTGTGTGTCAACTTCATATCAGTGTTACTCTTCTCGTCAGACGTCTCGTGTGAATGTTTGAACAATGAAAGCTTCAGGTCAGAATAATTGGGAATGAAGCATGGTGCTGATATGTGGCCATTTGATTGAAGACTGCAGATCTTACCAGGAAAAGCTGCTGACTACTGAAAGTATTCAAGATCAACCGGTCCAGACGGAGTCAAGTCTCCTCAACAATGGCGTTGCTCAGTTTCTTTATTGCATTTTCATGTGTCGCCTTTATATGTTTGTTTGAACATTTGTATGCTTGCATGAAACTTGTTTGTTTTGAATGTTAATTAATGAAATGCACATGTTTTTCTTGAAGTAATTAATTCGTATTTTTTACTTATAATTTTACATGTGCATTGCAATACCAACTGTTGTTCTTAAATTCTGTGATGGAGGATGACGAAATGAAAACAAAAAAATCTCCAATTGAGTGCTCTTGAATAAGACCCTGTTGACGATGTACAGGCATTGTTTCAAATTCCCAAATACCGGAGATATAAGGGATATAAACCTTCGTTAACCCCTTTGAGCCTTGAAGTAGGAGTTTCTTTTCACATGAAAAAACCTTTACATTCAACCCGGGGCAGGGTAGGTGTCAGCTAGTTGGACCAGGCGTTCATGTCTTCCGTAAAGGAGCATATCTGAGGATCCCTAACATTTCATTGTACCAAATCAAGAGGTCTAAAGACGGAAACCACAACGGTTATCCATCATTGACCAAAAGGTGAGACAGTCACAACCCTTACAAAACAGTCAAGACAAACAGTGTCACACGATTTGTTCGGAAAAAAAAAAGAAAAAAAAGAAATAAATAGCCCGCTAAGTCAAACTTGAAAACAAGCGACTTAGGAAAAAATTAGGGCATCCCGCTGGACTCCAATTGCAAAAGATTTACAAGAATAAGTCCAAGCAAAAGTTAGGGATAAGAAAAAGAATGAAAAGCGAAAGAAAGATCCTTGAGCAAAAAAAAATCGTGATATACGGACACAAAAGACAATAAGGGTGGCTATTATACCCAACAATAACCTCAATGGTGCTTAAACTGTTAGAGTAATGGTTCCTCAATCAACATGAAGCCCTTAGGAAAGGTGAGTGTTTGCGAAAACTAGTTGAACATAGGAATAGATGGACATCACGAAGAGGGGTGGGCACAAATAAACTTTGAGCCTATATCTTTGTTTCTATAACCGTGAACCAGGCCACGATACAACCCTTAAAAGTCCTAATTGAAGCAGGGTTAATTCGAGAGCGTGCCACCATGAGATAGCATTCCCGACTCCTACGAGTGGTGCTAAAAGACCCTTGTTGGTATTGCATATCCATGTTTATTTCATAAAAAATATATTGTACTGTCTTAACCAGTGATTCGTTCATAAACGACATCTTTTCAATAAAAACTTCAAGATTAACATGTGTGCTGCATTGAAATAATCATTCTCGGAATAAAACATTTTCTGCTTGCATACATTTGTTTGGCATCAAAGAAGTTCATATATGGAACCCCAGTATAGAAGCTTAATCTTGCCAAGTTGAGGAGGCGGAAACTTCTGAAGGACATTCATGCCAATGGACCTTTTTCCAAGAAACTTCTTTGAATGAGGACTTTTCCAACCAGTTGGGTTAAATGCAGCCAATCAGTGGCCATCACGTCAATGAATCTCTTCAAAATTCAGCCAAACTGGGGCAATCAATTCGAAATTTAAATCTCTCACAAAGCAGTTAGTCTGGGTGTCTGTCTTCAAAGCAACACTTGTACTGGGGCAGGTCACCCTAGAAGAAATAGAAGTTATTATCTCCAGAAGATGACTAATCAGATGCACCTACCCAAGGTTCAGAATACTGGGGCAGGACACCTCATAATGATGCAAGATCTTGGGGCAAATTCCGTCATGAACCATACAGTTTGAGGTGGTTACTTCGAGATATTTAAGAGTTTGAAAACACTAAAGCATTCCAGATACTAAGTTTTCTGTAAAATCCTCTTGAGACAATATTGTGGTATGCAAGGCCGTTCCCAGAATGAATGTCTGATGATTTATCCCAGTAGGGTGCTTCCCTAGTCAGAGAATTTATCCTCAGTCGTTATGGTTTCTTCATCATACACGGCTAAAGTCCAATAGTCATTGGCATCTTCAAGGTTAAAGTCCGATCTTTGTTGGCATCTCCTCAACTATGACGTGTTGGCATCTATACGCGTTCAGCCTCTCACTTCAGCTGAGTATGGCAATCTTCACTCTGGTTTTCTTCGACCCTCGAGTCGATATCATCACTTCTGTTTTCTCAACCCTCGAGTTGATGTTGTTTTGTTTTCCTCGACCCTCGAGTCGGTATTGTCATCGTGTTTCCTCAACCCTCGAGTTGATGTTGTTTCGTTTTCCTCGACCCTCGAGTCGATGTTGCTATTTTATTCCCTCAACCCTCGAGTTGATGTTGCTTTGTTATCCTCGACCCTTGGGTCGATATTGTTGCTTTCGTTTCCTCGACCCTCGAGTCGATGTTGTTGTCGCCTTATTCCTCAACCCTCGAGTTGATGTTGTTGTGTTCTCCTTGACCCTTGAGTCGATATTTCCGTTTCTTACGACCCTTGAGTCGATATCATAGTCTTCACTTCTTCAACCCTTGAGTTGATACCCAGTGAATCTGTCATAAAAGGAAATTCAAAATCACAACATCAAAGTTCAACCACTGGATTCGTTTATGCCCGGGGGAGGTGTGCATATCTTTGTGCTTATAGAGCACGGTATTTCGCAGTGATACAAGATTTTTCAGGAATCGTCGCGAGACAAATTCTTCCACAATCCATGCAGTCTGGGGCAGTTATGTCAAGATTCAACGAATCTATAAAGAGTTTGAAGACTTGGACATTTTGGGTGTCAGGTCTTCTGTAAAATCCTCTTAGGTTGATCTTCAAGCAGTCAACTAGTCCGGAAAATGCAAGATGTCATTAGATGATATTCCCCACAGAGTTCATATTGGATTTTCTCTTCCAATCAGTGAAATATTCCCCAGCGAAGTTGCCTTACTTTTAGGTCAATGTGATGATACGAGCAGGTATTTATCACCTCAGTCAGAGTTAAGTGTCCAGACCTCTTGACTTGTTTCCCCTGCAGAGTTGTAACTCTTGTGGCCAATCAGGCATTTGACTACCGCTCGCCTGCGTTTTTCAACACTCGTCCGTGTTATTCCTAAGCAAAGTTTCCCCAGCATTGGTATTACTGCTTTATTGTTGCTCGTCTGCATCTTTTAACACCCGTCTGTGTTGACTCTATGGTATTGCTCGTCTTCTTTCCCCCAGCATTGGCTTATGATTACCTTGATATTGCTCGTCTGCAACCTCCAAACACTCGTCTGTGTTTGGTATTAGATCCTTTGCTGCACTCGTCCGTGCCTTGATATGTATTCTCTACTGTTGCTCGTCTGCAACTGTCCAGCACTCGTCTGTGTTTGTTTGAAGCTCGTTTGCTTTTACTCCCCAGAGCGTCATCTGGTTGGGTTTATTTCCCAGTGTTGCATTCTTCGTCAGAGTGCAAATTTCCGGTCTTCTTGGTATTCAACCACAGTTTATCTTGAATGGTCGATAGCCCGTACTATCGTCCTTTTCAGATTAACTGATGATTGAATAGGGGCAGCTGTAGACACCTCAAATTTGCCCTCTCATTTTCATAGTATTTAGCATATCATTTGCATATTTCGCACTACATGATTAGCATAGAAAGATGAGGCATGACATTCATTGTTGAAGCATACCATGGATCATGGCAATGATTTCGGTTCCGGGTGGCTATTCAGTTCGCGATCCGATTCAGGTGGACGTTTGACCCATTCTTGGTCAAACTATCAAAGGATTGCTTCATTTTCAAGTCATTTGTGCTTGTGGTTTTTCTTCAGGTGACGTTTTTCAAAGTCAAGTGGTGTTATGTGTAAAGGTCATCAGTTTGTCGAGAAGTGGTTCTTGTGATGGTTTTGGATTCAAAAATTCAGTATTATCATGATTCTAGGTTCAGCTGTATGCGTCTACAAATTTATCTTCTCGGAGACTTAATTTAGATGAATTGGATATGAGTCGATTCATTTGATCAGAGATTCAGAGATAATTAAGTTGGTGGCCGTATTTCAGATTCAAGTTGCTCAGCGGTTCATAATTGGTTTTAATCAGTGAGTTTTGGTGGAAGCAACATAAGTTTGGTTTTGGGTTAAGAAAAAATCAAAGTTCCGTGGTGGAGTGATTTCGGATCATTTCTCCTCTTCCTTATTCATGTTCTGTCCATTTGTACACATTTTTCTCGATTATCCGACACCCATTTCCATGATCCATTTTCGATTAAAATCACTTCCAATTACTATCCTATACAATCCATTTTCAATTTTCAATTTTTTATTTTGTTCTTTTTTTCATCCAATATTACAAAGTTTTGTTTTAATTCACATTATAATTTTAGGAATTTCTATATACATCACCTTTTCTATATTGTCCAATAACCATTATTTTTTTTATCCTTTAGTGTCCTTTTTATTTTTTTCCCATCATTTTAAAAGCCCAATTATTTTTTTTTCTTTCTAAGTCTAAAATCACCAACAAGAAGTATCATGTGACTCCTAATATCATGCACATACACAGCCAATAACCAAGGTGCCAATATCAGTTCCAACTTGTGCACAGTATCACACGGAAAAGGCCTCGCCCAAAACGCATACAATCTAACTCCAAAATGCACGCAACGTCACACGAAAATATCCCCAACAAGCAGAGGTGAGCACGCGCATAATCCCATATCAAAACGTGTTAAAAAATCACACAAAAGAAAAGGCAATAATTCAGTATGGATGACAGATTATTCATGACAAAAAAAAGAAGAAGAAGAACTCAAAAAATTCAGTTAAGGGATAATAGAGGAAGAAGAGAAGTTTGTTACAAAATAAAATTGAGTCACACTCTTCATGACTGAAATAAACTGGAAAAAAAACGATTGGGACCACTCCCTTTTCAGCATCACATGAAAAAATAACAGAAGAATATCCCAAAATTTTCTCCAATCTGAAAAAGCCCGCATCACTCTTCACATTTTGAAAGAGCCAATTCACTTTTCTTCATCACCAGTAACAATTAGAATTCATCCATCTTCATCATGAACATCACATAAGAAAACAAGAACTGAGTTCTTTCTTCAACCTCCATTACCAAAATCAAAACTGAATTTACTCATTCATCACACTGAATAAAACAGAATGGAACTCTCTCTTCACCATCATTTTTCTCTCCATCAACAACCACCAAACCGAGTTCTTCGTGCTTCAATAATCATCGACTTCGTTAATTGAGTGAGATGTTTGTATCCCTATCAATCCATAACTTACTTATTGCTGCAGAATCAAAGTCGTCATCATCATCGCATCATTATCAATAATCTTTGAATCTGCATTTTCAAATGACATCGGAGGCGCTTATCATCCTCATCATTTTCTTCAAGCACAAACCTGCAAAGAAATCAAAAACAACAACTGAATCATCCTCTCTTCAAATTCACCGACATCATTCAAATCAAAGGCATCTCAGAAGGTTTTCGCAGAAGAATTAGAAGGTGAAATTCAACGGAATCGTGATTGTGTGCGCACCTGGATCAAATCAGCTTCTCGTCGTGGCAGAGATTCCATCAAGGCTCCAGTACGTGAGTTCGCGGCATTTACGGAGTGAGTGTATCAGCTTGCAGATCGTTCTTCGCTCACAGGTACACGGTTTCGAACTCTCATTATGTATTGGTTGTTGTTTATCTTGCTCTGATCCGGTGGTCGAGTTTGTGTCCTTGGATTCGGTTTACGGATTCGTAGAGGAGGAGGTTTAGTGAGGGTTTGGGTTGTTATTTCGTTGTTTAGAGGTGGCTCTTCGGTAGTGCGTGTAATGGCAGCCATAGATTTTGAAGGTTGAAGAAGAAGGTGAATAGGATGCGAGGGAGAGGAAGAAGGTTCGGCACCGGTTGTTGTGCTTTGTGGATCGGAGGCGGCGAAGGATGTGAGAGAGAGAGAGTTGACGGCGCCGGTTCTTTGAGGTGGAAGAAGAAGAAGCCGAACGAGAGAGGGAAGAAGAAGGTGGGGATGTAGTGCGGCGAGGGTGTTGATGGCGCGGCTAGGTCTAGGTCAGGAAGAAGAAGATGAGCCATGGCGGCGGCGAGATGAGTGAGGAAGAAGGGAGAGCGCGTTCTTGTGTTCTTCTAGTGCTGTGTTTTCGTTTTTCCTTTGTTTTGGTTATAAGAGATTTTTTTTTATGATAATTAAACAAGGAAATGTTCATATTTCTTTTTTAAGATTTGTGATAAAGAATATTAAAAGAAGGTGTGTATTCCGATGAGGATAAGGGATAAGAACAATCTGATTTTGGTGATTCTGCCCACACCGGCGGTGACATGTGTCACCGTCCGGTAGGACCTTCCGTCCTGCTTCCACGCACGTGCACACATAGTAGCCACCATGCACTCTCCTTCATTTCTACATTGGGCCTGCCCTTCATGCTGTCCGCACCCCCCTTTCTGCGGCCCATTCTGTTTTTAGCTATTTCTGTTACTATATGCACCCCCTCCTCTTTTCTTAGTTTTATTTTCTTTTTATATTAGTTTCATTTTAATTCTTTTAAAATAGTGAATCAGCTTAGAAAATTCACAAAAAAATATATTTTAGTTTCATAATCCAGTTTAGAGTTTTATCATATTTTTCATTTCCTGATTTTTATTAATTTTCATTTATTTCGATTTTCTTTTAATTTCTTTTTCATTTAGTTTCCATAATTAGAGCTTCATCTTCTAAAATTTGTTTCTCCTCCCTCGTTCATTATTTTAACTCCGTTCTTTTTCCATTATTTCATAGACTCATAAAAGTACCTAAAAACATTTTTCTTATATTTTTAATTCCATTTTATTCATAGTTTTGTAAGTCGTATTTGTGCATTTCCGTTACTTGTTCTTAAGCGACTTAGTGTGATTATTTAGTGGAGTTTCTTTGCGAATTTTTGTGAGATATTTTGAGGCATTGTTGGTTGCTGGTTGTTGACTTTAGAAATTTAAATTCATAATTTTCTCATGTCATTTGGTATTTGTTTGGAGTTTTGTTTCTTAGGTAGCGTTTCATGCCTCTTTCTTCCTTCTTTCTAACATAGTTTGAGGAAGGCATTTATGCCATCCTATTAGGATTTGTGGGTCTTTGTTTTAGGTCACCTATAGGGTTAGGTACTGACTTTTTGTTTGGTTTGGCTTGTAATCGTCATCTTTTGGTTTGCATAAATATTTTCATTTCACTTATATGCATGTTACTAACCTTGCAGGGGCTATGGTAAGTGTGAGGTGTGGAAGTTGAGTTCCACATCTCCAAATCTCATCTTTTCATCTTATGTTTATTTGTTACTAACTCTTTGTTGTTGGGCTTAGGCCTTTCTCATCCCTTCTTCTATCTTCTTCTTCTCTTCTTCTTTCCTTCTTCATTAGGATAGAAACCTCACTAACCCTTAGGACATCCATGCATGTTAACACTTAGGATTATTTAGTCCCCCTTTAGAATTTTGCCTTTTGTGATCTTTTGGTTCTTCTTCTCTTCTCATCTCATAACTCTTAAAAAACACTTTAATAAGTTTGAAGTGATGCATCGATCCATAGTCTTATCCCATGAGGTATGCTCGTAGTCTTCCCATCTTGGGATAGTACAAGTTTACCTTGTGATGCACAAGTCTGATCGAGGTATCTTCTTCATAAAAGAAAAGCATAAAGAACACTTCTTCATCTGTAAATAACCAAAAACACTTAATAAGTAAGCAAGTTAGTGAGCCTAGGCCCTAATCTTTGGGTTCATGTTTTGGGGATCTTCTCCTTACTTGAGTGTGCTTGTTCTATTATTCCATCTTGGAATGTAGTGACAAGTGCACATTCCATGGAAAAGAGCTTGAGTTCACTTCCTTGTGACACACTCCTAAAAGCTTTCTAAAAAACACAAACAAACAATAAGCGTCTTTCTTTCGGGAATTCTTTTCTCACCTCATTCGCTTTGTACGCGAACTTGCTCCTACTTGTCACTTTGCAAGACGGTTACGCACTCGTCGTCCGAGTCTGCAACACCTGAGCATTGACATAGGCAGTTCAAGCCTTAAGACACAAGCAATTTCCTTTTAGTACCCCTAGTTAGGGGAACTACGGCGTCTCTGATCCTCATTATCCTGATGAGGTACGTAGGCAGCGGGGTAGGGCCCGTTCGAGCACAATCTTTATTTTCCCTACCATTTTCCTTTATTTTCTTATTTCAGTTCTTTTCCAGTTCCAGTTTCTTTTCATTTTCATTTCTTTTGCTGCAGTTTTCATACTCTCACCCTTTGAAACAGTTTCTTTTGCAAGCGTGGATCCCGTCGGGTACGGCGGACGATCTGGGTGCTAATACCTTCCCAGGTCGTAACCGACTCCCGAACTCAGTCTCTTTGGTTCGTAGGACCTGTGTCCTTCCTCTTTTTTCTTCTGGTTTGTGCAGCATTACCATTCCCTTTCTTCGGGATAAAAATGCATGGCTGGCGACTCTATTCTTTTTCCGCGCCACTTTCGCGTTTGTACCAGGATGGAAATCCGGGGAGCGACACCCATCGGGACCCGGGCTTTTAGACCCATCACAACTCCAAACTGCCTCCCTAATCTCCTCCTCCAAAAAATCCTTCTCAAGAAAGTTTCTATCATCCTCACTAAGCGAGTTAAAAGAAATACCATCCAATAACGGCCTATTAACATTGGGCTCTATGAATTTAGAAGCAAAATGATTCTTGACCTCCTCTTTAACTTCGAGAATGGATGAAAGAATACCCCTTTTCGAGTTAATGAAACCAATATGGTTCCTTATCCTACATTCCTTCATAACACAATGGAAAAATCTAGAATTATTGTCTTCATCATTGATCCACTTGATTCTAGATTTTTGAATAAGTATATTCTCCTTGATACGAAGGTTCAACCAAAACCGATTAGACACCTCCATGCGAGCATCAACAAAATTGTTGGATATAATACCATTAGAAGGGTCCACCATATCATCACTCTCATTAATTTCTTTCATGCACTTATCAACCTCCAAGTCAAATTTACCGAGCACTTTCACATTCCACTTCCTAAGGAAACTCTTAAAAAGTCAAAACTTCTCCTTTAAAACAAAATCCCCTTTTCCCTCCACCTGCAAAGCTTTCCACTTCTTTTCCACGAAAGGAATAAAATTCTTGTTATTGAACCACTCATTGTTTACTTTAAAAGGCTTCGGTCCCAATCAAGAATATCTGACACCAACCAAATAGAGGAGTGATCGAAAATATCTCTCAGACCAATAAGTGGACCAATAATACCCCACCTACTAATAGTTTCCTCCGATAAAAGAAAGCAATCAATGCAACTCATAGAAGCATTGTTACTACTAAACCAAGAATAATTAATTTGTCCCTTTGCACGGAACATCCACAAAATCTCCATTAGATAAAATCCAAAAATTCCTTCATCTCACTAGAAAGATTTTCCGATTACCTTCCTTTTCTTTTCGAAACCTTAGCAATAACATTGAAATATCCTCCAAAGCACCACTTTCTATCCGAAAATATATTCTTAGGGGCCATGTGGGGAGGGTACAAATCCACCATATCAATGTCATTAAATTATGCATATATTCAGAGCAATTTGATACATGAATGTAAATGCACATATACTCAAACAAACATATGGTAATTGATCATTAAACAAAACAAAATGAGTTGCTGGAAGCTGGAAACGATTTCTTGAAGAAATTAGGAAAATTAACTTTTGAGAAGAAATGAGAAATGAGAAATAATTTCTTGTTTAGGTTTTGTTCTTTTTTTTTTTACTAAAATCAAGAATTAATGTTTTTTTCTTTTGTTTTTTTTGTTTTACTATTTTATATTTTATATATTTCTTTTATAGTAAATCTAATATATTTTATGTTTTTTTCTAGCATTTTACTATCTCATTTATTTTTAAAATAAGTTTTAAAAAAAATTATTTTATATTTTTTTATAACTTTTCAACTTTAATTTTTATAATAGTTATTATTTTAAATAATGTTTGAGAGAAAGCTAGAAGAAGAAAAAAGAGGCAAACAAAATTTGTGGTGGAAAATGGAAAATTTATGGCACCAATAGAATTTACTTAGTATTTGTAGTGACCAACGCTATCTCTGCAATAATCCAAAATAAAGAAAGAAATACATAAAAACAAGAGGCAAACAAAATTTGTGTGGGAAATGAAAATTTTTTGCACCAACGAAATTTATAGAGTCTCGGTTGGAATCGACACTAAATTTACAATAATTAGAAAAATATAAATAAATAAAAAGGAGACCGACAAATTTGTTTGGAGAAATGGAAATCTTTTCATAATGTAGAATTAACCTAACGTCGGCTTGAGTCGACGCTATATTTGCAATAACTAAAAAATAAACAAAAGAAAAGGAAATAGATAGTTAGCGTCGATTATCCATGGTGCTAATTGAATACAAACAAATAATATAATAAGTAACTAAATTATTAACGTAGCGTCGGTCTCAATCAACGGAAATATTTATGGCATTAAAAAATAAGAAACAAAATGAATAAAGATGTTAGCATCCGCCTTTAATAATGCAAATCCAACACCAATAGTGTCAGAGATAAGGCCGCTAATTTATTTAAGCTAAAATTGTTTTTTCTTATAGTAACACATATAAATATACACACAAAATCACCCAACAGATAGACGGAGATGTGTGTGTGTGTGTGTGTGTGTGTGTATAAAGTTGGTGTCTGTCGATCAACTTTTTATTTTGTGCGAGGTTGTATTGACTATTATATTGTATGTGAAGTTGCTTTGACTATCAAATATAGAGGTTTTAGGTGATTGGGGAAACATATAGGCCTCTACCGCAAAAGTTGGTGCCTGTCGATCAACCTTTTATTTTGTGCGAGGTTGTTTTGACTATTATATTGTATGTGAGGTTGCTTTGATTATCAAATATAGAGTTTTTAGGTGATTGGGGAAACATATAGGCATCTACCGCATTCAATTTTAGATATGTTTGAATTGTTTCATGGTTTAGGTAAAGGAAAACATACATTTTTAGGTTTGGTCACAATCTTACATCTTTAGGTCTGGTCGCAATCTTAAAATTGTAAAATAAAGATTTTTATTTTTGGAATGTTCAATGTTTAAATCACTGGATGTCATCAATTATTAGCTTGGCATGGATGTGGATTCATTCCCATGCTTCGGGTTTTGTTGTTCCTCTGATTGACTGGGTTTGGGACTCATTTAAGTGGCTAGGCAGTGATTGGTATGGTGGGAGACCATGTGACATCTTTTTTTTCTGCAACTGATCGTGCCTACCTCCCTCCAACTTATTCTCTCCAGAGACCGAGACCCGTTGTGTTTATAATTTCTGAGAATAGTGATTAATTGGATGGATAGCCTTGTGTTTCTTTCCTTTCTTGTTGATTTTTTGTTCCTTAACTTTGATTTTTTTTTGTTATACTCGGCCTTAACTTTGTTTGTTTTTTTATAAGAAAATTCATTAAAAGGAGATTAATGAAATCTCAAACCAATGTATTCAAAAATTCATCATAAGAAAGTTATAAATACACGAAAGGAAACTTGAACCATTCATACAAACTACAACTCTTCCTAACGGAACTACCTAAAATCAACCCATTCGAAGAAGAGACGATAATATCAAAAACTATGTCATCCACATTAAAGATCTCATCATTAAACATGATGTTATTTCGTGCCTTCTATAAATTCCAACAAGTATAAACCAAATGGAGTTTACCATTCTCGATTTACAACGACCTTTGACCCGCTCCATCCAAGCCTTAGCGTGGCAGCCACAATCAGTTCCCGCAATATCATATATATCCGCCCACTCACAAATTTTGATCCATACCAACTTAGACTTAAAACAAGAGAAGAAAATATGGGTTGAATCCTATTCATTATAGAAACAAAACATGCATACCTTTTCATGGGTGTTTTCGATAACTTTTCTTTTCACCAAACTCAATCTCGTAGGGAGCCTATCGATAATCATCCTCCAAGCGAAAACTTGAATTTTGAAAGGAATTAAAGAATTCCAAACCATGGATAAATAATCAGCAATGCTTACACTCATCATATTTCCATTGTCACACGAACTAATAAAAGTTTAGTAAGATATCACCGAGAATCTGCGCCCTCTGTCTAACCTCCAAGACCAAGTATCACTAACATTCTAGAGTAACGAAGCTTGAATTTTGAAAGGAATTAAAGACTTTCAAACCATGGATAAATAATCAGCAATGCTTACACTCATCATATTTCCATTGTCACACGAACTAATAAAAGTTTAGTAAGATATCACCGAGAATCTGTGCCCTCTGTCTAACCTCCAAGACCAAGTATCACTAACATTCTAGAGTAACGAAGCTTAAATTTTGAAAGGAATTAAATACTTCCAAACCATGGATAAATAATTAGCAATGCTTACACTCATCATATTTCCATTGTCACACGAACTAATAAAAGTTTAGTAAGATATCACCGAGAATCTGCGCCCTCTGTCTAACCTCCAAGACCAAGTATCACTAACATTCTAGAGTAACGAAGCTTGAATTTTGAAAGGAATTAAAGACTTTCAAACCATGGATAAATAATCAGCAATGCTTACACTCATCATATTTCCATTGTCACACGAACTAATAAAAGTTTAGTAAGATATCACCGAGAATCTGCGCCCTCTGTCTAACCTCCAAGACCAAGTATCACTAACATTCTAGAGTAACGAAGCTTAAATTTTGAAAGGAATTAAAGACTTCCAAACCATGGATAAATAATCAGCAATGCTTACACTCATCATATTTCCATTGTCACACGAACTAATAAAAGTTTAGTAAGATATCACCGAGAATCTGCGCCCTCTGTCTAACCTCCAAGACCAAGTATCACTAACATTCTAGAGTAACGAAGCTTGAACCAGCAGCTGGCAAAGATTATCAAGCTCATCCTCCATACTTCTATCCAGGCCTGCCAAGGAATTTCTAAGCTTCAAACACCAAATATCTACCTCTCACTCTCCCATCTCACTTATTGCACAATCCTTCTTACTACAACACTGAAAAATCGAAGGAAAACACATTTTCAACGGCTCGTTAATTAGCCAGACCGACTACCAAAACACAGTACTTCGCCCGTCTCCCAATGAGCTTTCCGCAATGTTAAAGAAAAATTCATTTGAGTTCGGGTTAACAATGGAAAGAAGATCCCTCATATACAATGAATCAGAAAACTTGCAGCCAATATCCGAATCAGGTACCTACATTTTCATATTGAGATTCACATATCTCCTACCAAACATTGGCCTCCAAATCTCATTTCTGTCGCATGAAAATCTCCAAATCTATTTTGCAAGTAACGCCCTATTAAAGCACCTAACATGCTTCACCCCGAGCCCCCCGCAATCCTTCGGCTTACAAATATATCTCCAACTAACCCAAGAAATAAATCTAGAGTTCGAAGACCTGTCCCATAGAAAGTGTCTTTGGATGGAAATTATATCTTTCAAGACTTTCTTAGGGACTTTAAAGAACGATAAATGGTGAATTGGAAGGTTAACAATGACTAAATTAATCAAGGTAATTCTTCCTCCAATGGATAGGTTCCGACCAATCCACCTCGATCTCTGACTTAAACAAGAAACAATTGAATGCCATAATGAAGCACGACGATGATTATCTCCTATTGATAGGCCCATAAATTTAACAGGAAGGCTGCCCGACGCACAGTGGAGAAAATGTTCAACTGCGACCAAGAATTTCTTCTCCACTCCTATACCATAAACACAACTTTTGGCATAGTTTACCTTAAGACATGAGGATAGTTCGAACACTCTAAGAATAACTTTGAAGGCGCCCAAATGTTTGAAGTTGATTTGTCACCGAATAGCAGTGTATTGTCAGCAAACTACAGGACGGTAGCTGTAGGACAATCTGAAATTTCAACAGGTTTCAAAATATTATGTTGAATAACACTCTTGACCAAACAAGATAGACCTTCCGCGACGATTGCGAAAAGAAAAGGAGACAAAGGGTCTCCTTGCTTCAGACTCTTGAAAGTCTTGAAATCCTTCGAAGGGCTGCCATTAATGAGGATAGACAGATAGCTATTAAAAATTGAACCCGTAATCTACTTCAGCCAATTATTCCCGAAACCCATCTTAACTAGTAACGATTCAAGGTACTTCCAAGTCGTACAGTCGTAAGCCTTCGTAAAATCCACTTTAAGCATAATACACTTCTTCTTAAATCTCTTTGCGGTCTACGGTTTCACTAGCTGACAAAACACCATCCAATAGTTGTCGGCAACGTCGTTTGGGTTGTAGAGAACAACTTGTGAATCATACTGCTCAATCTTTTAGCTAGCAATTTGGATATAATTTTCAGAACACAACTGACCAGGATATAATAGGTCTGAACTCTTCAAAACATTGACGATTCTCTACCTTCGGCACCAACGAGATGAACGAAGAAGCAAAAACCTTAGGAAGGATTCCAAGGTTGAAAAATTCAAGCACACAGTTGGTAAAATCAACTCCCACAATATCCCAGAATGATTTGATAAACTTAAAATTGAATTCGTCCACACCGAGGCACTTGTTACCATTGCAGTCAAAAACAACATTTATGTTGAAGTCAAAAACGGCATTTCTCACATCTTCAATTGAAAAATCTGCTTCAAGGAATTCTCTTTCAGAGTCCTCAAAACTACTCAAATTGTCCAAATTGAAACAAATACCGCGTCTAGCAACATTCTGAAATTTCCTCTCAAAATACTTCTTGGCCTCAAATATGTTTGTTATACTTCCATAATTTGGGTGTTTTTTTTTTCTTAACTTTTGCGTCTTCTTTTAATTTTAATATATATGATTCCTACTACCGTTAAAAATATAAAATTTAGAACAATCAAATCAATTCACTTAGAATCTCAAACAAATTATTTATTTGAGCTAAATCATTAGATTTTTTTCAATGGTAATTGATGCACCCTTGGTAAACATAACTATTGCTGCAAATGGGGGAAGCAATTGGATAGGGAATAAGTAGGAGAAATTGCTAAAAAAAAAGTAATTTGTCATTAAAGATTAATAATAGATTACTGACTTATGCGCAACAACATTTTAATTTTGTTCAATGTCACCTAAGAGAAACTTAAGAAAATCAACAACTTATGCCAACCAAGTCAGGCCATTTTGTTGCTGCTTCTCTAAGTTTACTATCATCTATAATCTATGCATTTGTATTTCATATTCATTTGCACACAAAATCCATATATATTATTTTATGAATTAATCGGGAAAATCTTATAGAAATGCACATATTTAATTTTTTAAGGGAAGATATTTATCTAAATTATTTTAAAGCTCATAAATATTAATCTCTAAATTGCTGCCTAATAATTGGTATGCATTATACAGTTTACTAAAAACATAAGATACAGATAAACTTCAAATTCAGAAAAAGGAGATGGCTATAATAGGTAAACTTACGCACACAATATTTTAGAGCAATCTTGCTTGGAGAAAAAAATCATACAAACCATTCACGAACTAATTAAAGATCTAATACGCCATTACACATCTTATTTGATCCTACATATCTTGATTATTTCACTGCATAAAGAAAAACTTTTTTCAACTATATGCAATTATGTTAGTTGGATAATGACTTTAAATACCTAACAAATTGGGGCAATCCAGCTTTAGATGTATCCTTTTCAAACCATACAGCTTCCCACTTCATGACTGTGTTAGGTGGAGACACTACAAGAAAAATGGCTCAATGTGATAAATATTTGTAGGATTTTGAATGACACCCTCCTTCGATGTAACTATTGCGAAAAGTGGTGTGATAATAAATTTAAGGGTTATACTTATTTTTTTCGTGTCATATAGGTGTTTTTTAAAAATCCCTTAAAAAAAAATTGCAAAAATTTCCCTAATAAAAAATTGCAAAAATTTCTCAATTTTAACCTTCATCGCATTCAGTCACCAAAAACGGTGGGATTCAAACCCACCCCTTTCTCTCTTTTCTTCGATGACAAACCACTAAATTACAAAACTCATATTGCAGTATTATTCCTTTAATTGATTTTAATACATATTTTCTAGTTACCAGAATATCAAAACCGCATTCTCTAGTTACCAGAATATTCAAAGCAAGGTATTTCTCTAAATCCTCTTTTCTTGGTTCATCCCTAGAAAATAATCCTAGTTTTTTTTGGAAGAGTCTTTGGAAAGTTTGGGATATCTTATCTCATGGTTGCAGGTGGAGTATAGGAGATGGAAGTCAAATAAAGGTTATGAATGAACCTTGGCTAAGGAGAAAAGGAGAAGGTTGTTTGGATGGACCTCATAATCAAGGTGTGTATGATCTTTATGTTCAAAATCTCTTTCTACCAAATATTAAACAATGAGACATGCAAGTAATAAATTCTTTATTTGATCATAATGTAGCGGAAGAGATATCCAAAGTATCGTTGGTGGAAGATGTGGTAGTTGATGATCTAATTTGGCAAGAGGAAAAGAATGGTGTGTATAGTGTCAAGTCTGAATATAGAGTGTGGAGAAATTTTCAAGTGAGTCGTTTGAATAGAAGGGAGGAGGGAAATTGGGGAGATCTTTGGAACATTGTTGCACCACCCAGAACCAAACACTTGTTATGGAGAATTTGTAGAGGTTGCCTTCCATCCCGGGCTAGACTCCGTCTTCATCATGTCCAATATCCTTATGTTTGTCAACTTTGTGATATTGATAATGAGGATGATTGACATGTGTTCTTTTGATGCATTATTGTTACTAGTTGTTGGCAAGCAGCAGGTTTGTCTCATTTAATTGATCTCTGTGTTCAGGATTTTAATGATATTAAATCTATTATTCTTGATATTTGTAATAGAGAAGATAAAAGGGATGCTGGTAGATTTGTTGTGACGATGGATGTGATTTGAAAAAACAAAAATAATGTTGTTTGGAATAACACCTGAGATGAGGCATTAAGAATTATTGGTTTTCAGCTCAACAAGAGAATGAGGCACCAACTGTCACTTTGTACCCCCTAGCCTGGAGTCCTCCTAATGAAGGAAGATTAAAGTGTAACATAGATGCTAGTTTTAATAATGACAGAGGAACAACTATAGGGGTTGGTGTGTGAGAAATAATTTGGGTGAATTCATTATTGTAGGTGTGGCGTGGGATATTGGTTCCTCTCCACCATTGAAGCTGAGACAATGGCCTTAAGAGAAGCTATGCAAGGGGTTATTTCATTACAATTTGAAAATGTTATATTTGAAAGTGATTCTCAACAAGTTATTCAAGCCATAAATTCTAAACAAATAGGTAGATCAGAGTTTAGTTCCATTATGTCTTCCATTAAGAATTTGTTGCGTCTTTTTTCGAACTTTGAGGTTAAGTTCATCAAACGTCAAGCGAATTCGGTTGCCCATAATCTAACTAAGGTGACCAACTCTTGGTCTAAGCGATGTCTTATTAATGTAATACCTCTTGAACGTTTGTTAAGTAATTAAAGCTATTAAGCTTGTTTCCCTAAAAAAAAAAAAAAAATTCTATTTTTTACCTTTAATAATTATAACTTAATATTGTAACTTTCCAAATAAATTGTAACTTAATTTATATCCATCATTAAGCATTCTATTAGTTTGATTATTATAATAATGTAACTTAATATTATAATTATTAATATAAATTAAATTTATAAGTTAGTAATTTAAGTTAGTAATTTATTAAGTTAGTAATTTAATTAAGTTATAGTACTATTTATTAAGTTAAGTTAGTAATTTAATTTAAGTTAATAATATTATAATTATATACTTACAATATTTATTAAGTTAGTAATTTAATTTTATATAATTTAATTTTGTACTATTTAATTACAAGATTTTTAATTTATTGTTAGCATATATAAAGTTAAAGTATTTATTGTTAGCATATAAATTTAAAACTAATAATTTTAAAACCAATAATAGTTCCAGTTTAATTAAAACTAAACTAATAATTTTAAAATTAATACTTTCAGTTTAATTAAAAAAAATATCATGAGTCAACATAATTAACGTTTTGAAACTAATAATTTTAATGTTTTGAAACTAATAAATGTAACATTTTATTCTAATATTAATTTTAATTAAACTGGAAGTATTATTAGTTTTAAAATTATTAATTAAACTGGAAATATAATTAGTTTTAAAATTATTATTTTTTATTATAAATCTAATATTAGTAAACTATTATAAACTGAAAGTATTAATAAAATTATTAATAACTAATTAATATATTTTAAACTAAATTAGTTTAATTAAATTATTAAATTAAAATTATATTAGTAAATTAGTAAATATTAACGAAAAAAAATAAATATTAAATATTAAATATATTAGTAAATATTAAATAAAAGAGAAATAAATATTAAGTATTAAATATATACATTTCAAAAATAATATATATCAGAAAAATACAATTTCCCCAGTGATAGAGGCATAAGCATCTTAAACATTGTGGTCATGGGTTCAAAATCCACTTATATCCACAACTATGAATATTCTTGTATCTTGCCATTCATGTCTCAACATCTAAACTCATTTAAATTATTTTTGAAATAATAGATAAATATTGATCAAAATTACTTTATAAAAGATTAAAATTAAAGCTATCAAATTAACAAATTCTTTTCTTCCCCTTCAACATGTACAATGACACAAACATTTGTATGAGTATAAAATATAACGAAAGTAAATACATTTTACGGAATCAAACCTCACTATTAATACTAATATTATATGATAAGACACAATAATAGACCATTAGAAGCCAACCTACATTCTCAATCAATCTGATTTGTAATCTTGCATTCTTTCATTGAGAGTTGCTTTGTTCATAATTAGAGCTTTCTCTTTATTGTTGAGAATAAGTCGAACCTACAAAATAGGTAGCTGGAGTGAATCGTTTGCATTTTCAGCTAACCACTCTTGAGATGCAAAATGATAATTGATAATATGACATAAATCTATATGTAAACAAAGGCTTTAAATTCAAAGTTGTTTCTAAACCTGGTTAATGTATGGCTCCATTTGATGAAATAGTTCTTACCTTTACAAGTGAAATTAGTTGAAGATAAGAATGTTGTGACACTGAATATGTGAAAGAATAATTTAAACTTTAAACAATATAAGTTTACCTATTTGAAGTGACAAAGATGCGCATCCATGTTCCCACAAACTGCTTTTAAAAATTCAAATCTCTTCTTTACTTCAACATTTGATAGGACATTAAATTGCATAAGTTTCCAAACGGTTTGAAAACCCCGTCTAGGATCAAAGGAACCATATCCTCAACTTTTAACGTTGTTAGACTTTGATCAAAAGTCCGAAGGTATCAATTGTTAGGTGAGAATATGGAAACAAAAAGGTCTAAAAGGGGGTTGAATAGAAACTTATTCCCTTGAGACAATTTGAAAAAAATATTTAGGTCCCATAAACGAAATCAGAAATTTTAATCAGCACATAAGCAAAAAAAAATAAAGAGCTTGGAATCATCTTAGTGAATTAAGTCACGTGAAACGGTACATGAGATTGATTATTTCTAGTGCAATTCACTTACAAGACAACCTTTTAGACGAAACGATTTAAAAACACATTACTTAGATGTTCTTAACAATGCATAATTGATTTCATGGTGATTCCATTAGATTGATACACCGCAGACCTAGATTATACCTTTAAATCTTATAAACATGATCTAACCTATATGGTATACGATGCAATCATGCAATGATGCAAAAACAAATATGAATGAATGCTTTCAAAATAAAAAGAGATAGGGAAAAGTAAAGATACACCGAGATATTTAGTACTTCGGAATTCGTCATCGTTTTGCCTACGTGCACAATTTAATAGATGATGCCATCGGAACATAATCACGGTCTTTCACTATTTTGATAAAATTGACTACAGCAATTTGATTACAAAGAACTATCACACCATAATTCTCTATGTTGATGTAGATACTAAACATATAACAAAATTAAGATCCCTCGAGATCTTGATCCAAGAATCTCGTTATCCACAATAACCTACTCCAAGTATGTACGTATGGCGATCCCCTTGATCCCACCGATTTCTTGTTAGAGCGATTGTCATTAACTAAGCGTATATTGGACAACTCTCAACTTTGTCTACGAGCAATCTTTCTCCAACTCCACCAAAGACACACAATTTCCAACTATGTCTTACGCATTATTGATACTTGATCTCGGAAAAGTCTTCCTTGGAGTATATTGGAAACTCTTTTCTTGATAGATAGTAGATCAATATCAAACTGCACTCAAGAAACGATACATGCACCTATTACACAACAACCATCTCCACACAAAAACATTAGATACTATAATATACCACAAGTCACCCTTACACTTAATCTTTAGAGGAGGGTCCACAATCAAAGGAAAAAGACTAAGGTTAAAGATGGTGAACAATTTCATATAATCTCAACCAACCACTAACGTTACAAGGTGTTAGTCAAGTAATTCAGTTTTAGTGAATAAAGAACACAAACACAAGATTCTATCACGTTTCTAGATGAATGAATATTGGTTCTTGATTGATATCAAGTGCTTGATCAATCACAACAAGATTGATAAACTCACTCTCTAATTCACACAAAGACAACAATTAAATTGCACAAAAACAAGATGCAACAAAAAAGATAAGGAATTGAAATGGATTCAATATCAAGAAGTTGGTTTTGGAGAAGAAGATAGAAACATAGTGAAAGGATTAACACACTAAGAAGAGAAGACAAAAATCACATTTTTGTCTTTATGGATTTCACCATAGATTTCACTCACTTGTTACTTTCACCAAAAGAAACAACTATTTAAATAAGTGATGAAAAATTGGATTTTTTTTATTGGTGATTCGAATCAAGAAGGATTTATGATTCAAATCAATTTGGACAAACCCAAAAGTGGTATTTTTCAAAGCTCGATATTTGAATCATGATTTGCACTTGATTTGAATCAAATGAGGTTATGATTCGAATCATATTTAATTTGTGATCTGAATCATTTGGTCTAGAAGTGAATTCCAATTTTCAAAGGTGAGTGATTCAAATCAGTGATAACCATTATTCAAATCAAATACCAAAACATCCAAATTTAAATGGTCTAACTTTTGATTCAAGCTACGGCTGTGAAAATGACTAAAGAGAAATTTCATAGGCTCAAAAATGAAATACCAACAAGGATCAAATAAATATAATCAAGAAATGTAGAGGGTTCTCGGTGGTACAAATTTATAGTAGATAAAACAATTATAATCAAAAGGAAGTTATATAAGTGTACAAGGACATTAATGAAATAATATTCGAATTACAAATACGTAATTCTACTTATATCAATCAATAAATCAAATTGTAAAAACATTAAAACACATCCCATGTATAAAATCTTTATTGCTTATCAAATAAAACTTCTCCTATCTGATTTGTCTATCATCTTTTCTGGTGAAAAATATCATTGATTTTTTATAATAAAACTTTGAAACAAAGGAATAATAAAAAACATTAAAAAAAAACAAAATCATTTTGATATTTTGAAATGCTTGAAGGAAAAGGTGACTTCCAATGTTGCATTGAGTTCACAAGAGCTTGAAACAACTTGAGATCATCATGAATTAATCCCCATGGAGCAAAGGATTGCCAATTTTCAAAAATCATCATCAGCATGAGGCATAACCAACATATTTGGTACTTGAAGAAATTCGTAGGGCCGTAAACACAAATCTGAAGTTGTTAAAATCCTCAAATGCTAGGGAACCAGATTTTCAATTATCATGCATAGAACGAGTTATGTGTGGTGCTCGCCCTCATTCCAAAACACTGATTATCATCGGTATTATATCATTTAAATTTCAAAGTTCAATACCTCTTGGAACTTCAAAGCACAATACCACTTGGAAATTCAGACTTCTGGTGCTCGTTTGAAATTCAAATGATAAAATTTAGCGATCTAAGCACATACCCCCATGTTTGGAGATGATCAATCCCTAGTGAATGCAATCTTTCAAGATTCCTTTCATTTTATTTCAAATGATAAAATTTGGATCCTTCATACTTAATTATCTTTTACAAAGATTATATAAAAACTCATGTCATTCATATCTTTAAGTTAAAATGATTAAATAAGGACAGTTGTTGCAACCAATTTTGTCTGGGACTAATTTTTCTTCTAGGGTTTAGTTGTTATGTGTTTGTCATAGAAAATTAAATACATAGATGATTTGAGAATCCTATTCACATTGGACTCTTAAAATTTTAAAAATTAACTTTATGATTTATTTCGCTTTCAGTGCATGTTTTTAATTATTTTTTGGTTATTTAACATATTTTCACTATTTTATGAAATTAAAAGGAAAATACAAAAATATTTATTTACTAAATTCATTTTATAGTATTATTATTTTATCTTTTTAGGGTTTAGGGAAAACAAAAAGAACACAAAGAACACATAAGCGCACTGTTGTTACACTATTCAACTTCTTCCTCACGACAACAATAACCCCCTCACACCACTATTTTCACCCACAACCACAACAATTTTATCTTCTCCACTTGTTGTGCTAGGAGTTTGTAAGTATTATTTTCATCATCATTTAAGGTTTAGTTGGTAAAACAAGTATATTTCGATGGTGTAAGTTTATGTAAATATCCATGATTTGAAATGCTTTATAATATCTATGTAAAGTAGTTTTAATGCATATTGTTAGTTCAGGATTAGTTCAGGATTCATATTGAAGTAATATACAATTGTATGTTGTTGTATGAATGAATACAATTGTGTGTGTGAGAGAGAGTTGGGTTTTGTTTCGTGAAAAAAAAAACGAGAAAACACATCATGCATACGCTGATGGGTGCTAGTGCATGCATGACAACCGTCACCCAAATTTGCATGTGTGACGGTCTATATCGTTAGCACCATGATGACAGGACTGATACTTTCTCATGACGGTTTGAACCATCACCAGGGTGACGACCATCACCTTGTTATGAACCGCCACCACAAAATGTGAAAATACAAAAAAGAATATTTATTTATTTTTTCCTTTTTAAACTTATTTTCACTTTATTTTAAAACACTTTAAATTTTCATAAATAAACATGGTTGAAAAAGGAAAAACCAGGTGTACTCCATTTTATTCCCCGAATAATTGAGCGTGAGGCGTACGCTTCATTTTAGTTAGAAAATTCCTCTTCCACAAAAAATAATATAATAATAATGATATTTTAAATTTCAAAGTTAGAATCGGAAAAAAAAGCGTGTACACCATTTTATTCCTCGAATAATTGAACTAGAGGCATACGCCTCGTTCAAGTTCGAGTGTTTGTCTTCTGCATACTAATGTAAACACCCCAAATTTGCCCTCACCCATTCACACCATGGCTTGTGATCATTTCATATGCATAAACTCAATCATACCATCTCATATCACATTTTTGATCCACTGCATTGGTTCTAAGTCATCTGCATCTAGGGTTTGTGATCTGAGCAATCTAAGAGCTTCTTGAGCCACTCCAAAGGTCATCAATCACTTCAAAGGGGTCCATGTGTGTTCAAGCATTATATTATATCCTCTCAAAGTCAAGAATATCAAATAATCACAAGAACTGGGATTGGTATGGAAGCAGAGCCAGGCTTGACTGCACAGATGACCTAAAATTAGGGTTTTTGGTTTCAGAGGCCATAACTTCAATTTTTTGGTCATTCTTGTTTCTATTGGTCTCTATATGGTATAGGGAGTATGCATATCAATTTTCATGAAGAAATTCCATAGGGAAGTCATCTGATCAAGAGTTGACTTTTCAAGCAAGTCAGTGCAAAATCAGGGCATCTGAGGCTCCCAATGACCCAACCAAGGGGTGTTCTTCATCATTTTGATTGTATATGATCTTTATTTGATCATAGAAGAAGTTGTAAGTTCACAAAATTGAAGAATTTCAAGTCTTTTGCAAAGTTGACTTTTTGGGCAAGTTTGACTTTTAATGAATTTGTCATTTTAGGCAACTTTTCAACCTTTACTTTTTGATCCAAAAATGCTTCAAATGAAAAAACTTTGGTCATGAAAGTTGTAGAATAGATCTTTCCCTTTTCAAAAAGTACAAGAACATGACCTAATTCATTTTGGATCAAAAGTTATGGCTTGCCAAAGTTGGCAAAAATCACAAAAATTCAAAGTTTCTACCAAAGAGGTATTTTGCAAAATGACTTGATCAAGTGTTCTAAAGCTATCAAATGGACTTCTAATCCACACAACATGATCACACAACATCCAAAAATCAGAATGGGCCAAGGAATCACATGTTTTATGGCTTATGGAGCAAGACTTTTTCATAAGGATCAAAGGCAAGCCAAGTTGCAAAATTCATCATAGCTTCTCATCCACTTGCTGCCTAGTTTGCTGAACCATCCTAGCCCTTTTCCCTCATCATGCTGCGCAGCTCACCCTCCTTGTACTAGGCTAGCAAGTTGCCCATGCTTCTCTTACACAAACTTGACCTTTTAGCAAAAGCACACATACCAATCAATAAAGCACATGTCACTTCTTCTGACCAATCACATTTCTTTATACAAATCAAATGCAAGCCAAACATAAGCACAAGCAAGCCTGAAACCAGCCACACCACAACATTATCATTTTCACCCTCTTGAGCAAAAGCATTCGAAACACATCCCACAGGCCACAAACACACAAACAAACTTCATGAACCATCTCACCATGCTTCACTGAACACAAACCAACTCTCAAGACAGCCAGAAAGCCATAGAATCACAAACACGATCCTCACCTGACCTTGAATAGAACTGCTGCAAACTCTTAAACCAGCCATCACAAACTCTCTCTAAGCATCAAGACTTCATCAGGGGCCTAAAAGGAGTGGATTACACAAAGAGAAGAGGTCAGAAAGTTGCAAACTGAAAAGCTTCAAACTCAGGTAGCTTCATGAACTTTTTTTCCAGAAGCATGATTTTAAGTTCTAAATAGCTTCTATACATTCCCCTGATCATGAATATGTGCTTACTTTTGAAAATGGTTGAGAAACCAGGATGTATGCTGTGTCTGAAATTTTTGCCCTAAAAATTGTTTGATTCGATTCTCTCTGTTTATGAATGATAAATGATGTTTGAGTGAGGGGTTTGATTCGTTTTTGAATGGGGATGAGTTCTGGATAGTTAGTTTTCATTTTCATTGCGTGTAGAGTGATTTAGCATTTTGGACTCGCCGGAGAAGATGACCGGAACCACTGTTCCGGTCATCTGAAAGTCATTAGGGCTGGATTAGGGTTTAATCATTAATTAGTGGAATTTGAATTTTGGTCGTAGGATATGGCGCCAGGTCAAACGCGCGCGTGTTCCATTTGAATCTGGACCATTTGATTTGATTACTTTTCTTTTTCAGCTTTAAATTCATTTTATTTTTCATATTATTTCATTTAATTTGTACATTTTATTAAAAATAGCAAAATCATTTTAAAAATTCTGAATTTTTTTGTACAAACTTCTATTTAATTTCAGAAACCAAAAATATTTTTATTTTTATTTTTAGCATTTAAAAATATTTTTAAATCATTTAAAAGTTTATTTTTAATTAATTAATGAGAATTAATTAATTAAAAATACTTTTAAGTATTTAAAAATCACCAAAAAATTCATGAAACATTTAAAACCATTTAGAAACATTGTCCAACCCTCAAACCAAATTTCTTTTTTGATCTTGATGTCTTTTGAGAATTTTTCATGGAATTAAAATCATTTTTAGGCATTATTTTGATCCAAACTTCCAAAAATCATTTCTGCCTAACCATTGAGAGTTGGACCTTGGTTCTTTTTGCATTGCATTGTGATTAGCATGTAGTTTGTGAGATTAAATGGTCATGATTTGATTTTTCATTTTCCATTTGTTTGACATTTTTCTTGTTAAGGAACCCTAAAACCCTAAAAAACTTAGGAAAATCATAACTTGAATTAGGTTAAGAGTGGGAACTTTTCCTTTGGGCAGTGAGTTAGTATAGGTTTAGGGATCCTTTGATTGCGTTTTCAATTTTTTATATTGATGTTTGCTTCTGATTTTGGGTTATGTTTGATGCTTTGATCATAAACCCTAATTTGGGCTTCCATATGCATCCATCTTGCACTTGCTTGCATAACATGACTTGCCATAGCATTTTGTGCACCCATTTGGTTCATTTGACATCTTAAGACATATTGAAAGAATGTTTGATCATTGTATCTTGCATTTGCCATGTTGTATGCCATTTGCATCTCATAACTTTTCATGCATGTTCATGGTTCTTAACTTGTTTCATTTGCATCCATAAGATTGTATGATCATCCCCTTGTGTTGTTCATGTTTGCAGCATCTCATAGCATCATCATCATCTCATATATGCTTCATGTTTTGTTTTGCATCATGTCATTTCATTCCTTTTTGCATTGCATTGCATTCCTTTATTAACTTTTCAGGTGGTAAGTAACTTTGAGAAGTGGATTTGCCTTCACTTCTCACATTTTCTTTTCATCTCTCTTACATCCATGCTGCATTTTGTTATGTGATTGAGTTTGGGCTTGCTCATTCTTCTTCTTCTTACTTTCTTTCTTCAAGTGACTTGTCTTCTTAAATGAAGCAAGTTACTTTGCTTCTCCTGATCCTTTCATCTGCTTCCTGGTGGTTCCATTGAAGATTTTTCTTGTTAACCTCACAAACCTTAGGAAAAACCAAGCATGACAATGATTAGGGTTTTGATTAGTCTCCCCACTTAGTTTTACCTTTGTGTCTCTTTGAGTCTTCTCTTCTCACCTCATAATCAGGGACTAAACCCTAAACGCTTTGTGATTAAGCTTATGCCTGCATCCTTCTATTAGGATGGAGTGTATAACTTTAATCCTAAGTGTTAAACCCTTAATGTGTTTAACTCCTTTAATCAATTCACTTAATAATCATCAAGACATCAAGCTTGTAACTTGGGCCTTGCATTAGGGTTCTAATTCTTCCTTAATTGGTTAAGAAGGACTAACCCTAGTGTTAATGGACAAGTCCCCCTCAAGTTGTCTTACAAACCCTGAAAAACACTTCATCATCATATCATTAAATAAAATCCACTTAATAAAGGCTTTGTTTTGTCATGAGTTTAATCCCTAATCATGGATTAAGTTGAGGAGCTTTCCTCAGCTTAAACATTCTCATCTATTATCCTTCTATTAGGATGGTGTAATGAGCCTGTTTAATCCCTGATTATGGCTCAATCTCATTACTCAACACTAAACAAAAACACCAAAAACATCTAAATAATCACAAGTAGGTTAATGATCTTAATCCTACATCAAAGGTGATTAAGTGTGAGAATCTGACTTCACACTTAAGGTATTCTCATTACCCCTAATCAGAGGGAGGATGTGATGAGTTTACTAAATCCATTGGTTTAGGCTTAAGCTCATTAACTTATGACAAATTTTCAAAAAGGCAATAAAAGACTGAAAACACAAAAACAAACAATAATCGTCTCCTCCGGGATTCTTCTCTCATCTCATTCACTCACAACCGAGAACTTGCTTCTTCCGTCTAATGCAAGACAGTTTGCACCTGAGCCAGACAGGTCATACACTTGAGCATAGGCAAGCAAGCAGTTCACAAGTCAATTCATCTTTCAGTCTCTTTGGGTCGAACTACGGTGTTCTGACTTCCTCATTGCACGAGAGGATACGTAGGCATAACTTGACAGTGATCGAACAAAAGTCTCTGTATATTCCCCCTCCTTCCAGCATCATTCTTTTAGCCTCATGGTCTTGAGCATTTCATTCTCTTTCTTACACTGACACTTCACTTATACACTTCGCTTACACTGACACCTGTACATCCTTTTCCAGTTCTTTTATGCACAGATTGCACTGACACTACCCCTTTAAAGCACAAATCTTTTAAGCGTGGATCCCGTCGAGTACGGCGGACAATCTGGGTGCTAATACCTTCCCAGGTTGTAACCAACCCCCTTTCTCAGTCTCTCTGGTTCGCAACCGTCTTATCCATATCTTTCTAGGTCTATGCAGCATTACCTTTCCTCCGGGATAAAAATGCCTAGCTGGCGACTCTATTCATTCCCTATGAGTTCACTGCTGTGTGTTCTCGCATCTCCTTTTCGCCGACCGTTCGCGTCTGTACCCCATTTGACCCGGCTTCATTTGGTGGGAGCGACAACTAATAACGATCTTTAAATCTTTTTTATAAATAAAATAAGATTAAAAAGAATATTATGGTGCACACCCTTTTATACTCGAGTAAATTAACGTGAGGTGTATGCCTCGTCCTAGTTTCGAATACTTGTCTTCCACATAAACACAACCAAAACCAATCAAAATCACATGTGTGCGACCATGCAATTTCTTAAACAGACGTTTACTGCCGAAGCGTGAATCTTTTTATTTCAATCAACGAGTATTTTTTTAACTAAAGTGCAACTAAACTCATTTTAAAATTAAAATTGTTGTAAATGTGCCTTAAAAGCTTTGTTGATGAAGAGAAGGAAAACATATTTTGGAGATTGCATTTACCGAGAAAATCGAAAGTTTTAGAAAGTCGGACGAAAAGCCAAAAAAAATCCATCCAGATGAATAGTGACATTTGTATGGATGAATAATGACATTCGTACGGTGAATAATGATTTCAGGTTTTTGGGCTTTTCGAGAGTTTCTTGTTTGGTATGTTTCAGGATATTATGGTTTTGGGTTTTGTTTGTTGGGTATTTACTATTACAAATATGTATCTCTTATATGTTTGGTGTGTGACAATCTTAGGGTTTACACCAACAAGATTCACAACAAGTGGTGTGGTGAGCGTGGAGCAAAGTGAGCACCAAGGTTAGTAGATGACAGATTGAGAAATTTTCTGGTAACAACGACTTTGGGTTGTGGAAAATTAAGATGCAAGCAATTTTAATTCAAGAGAAGTGTATCGATGCTTTGAAGAGTTGATGCCTGCAGGCCTTACACGGGTACAGAAGTCTGAGATGATGGATAAGACCATGAGTGCCATTATCTTGTGCCTCGGGGATAAAGTTCTAAGATAAGTCTCAAGGGAGAAAGTTGTGGTTGTTATGTGGGCATAACATGAATCATTGTATATTCTAAAGTCTTTGGCTCATAGGTTGTATCTGAAACAACAACTTTATTCATTCTGAATGGTGGAGAACAAATCCATAGTTGAGCAACTTACAGAATTTCACAAGATTATCGATGGTCTTGAGAATATTTAAGTGAAGATTAATGATGAGGACAAGGCTTTGCTCCTGTTTAATTTATTACCCAAATCCTTTGAGCACTTTAAGGATGCCCTTCTTGATGGTAAGGAGGGTACTATTACTTTAGATGAAGTCCAGGCGGCGGTGAAATCTAAAGAATTTTCAAAGTCGGAAGATTTGAAGATTGAAGATAATGGTGAAGGCTTAAATGTGTCAAGAGGGGGAGGTGAGTGTAAAGGGATGCCCAAATCAAAGAGGTCTAACAATTCAAAGGTAAAATGTTTTAATTATCATAAAATCAGTCACTTTAAAAGGGATTGTCCTGAAAGAAAGGTCAATAAAGATTTTATTCAAGCTGATTTTACCTTGGGTGAGGAAAATTATGAGTATGTCGAAGCACTAATAGTATCGAGTTTAGAAACTGAAGATAGTTGGGTCATTGACTCAGGTTGCTCTTATCACATGTGTCCAAGAATAGAATACTTTGAAACTTTGAAGTGTTGCAAGGTGGAGTAGTTCGCCTTGGTAATAATAAGACATGCAAGGGTCATGGTATTGGTATGGTCAGATTAAAAATGTTTAATAATCATGAACTTCTTATTCACAATGTGAGGTGTGTTCCAGAACTCAAGCGAAATTTGTTATCTATAAGTATGTTTGATGATCTAGGCTATTATATTAGAGTTGAACATGGAGTGTTGAAGATTGAGTGATGAATTGACTATTGCTAAAGGGTCTAAAATATGTGGTCTATATATTTTAGAAGGTTCAAATGTTGTTATTAATTCACCATTAACTAGTGAAGGCTTTCATGAAAAGCAAGAGCTATGGGATTTGAGTTTAAGGCGTTATGAATGCCTTGAGAAATTTTTAGAGGAGTATAATAAATTTTTCATAAATCAAGGGATAAAAATACATGTTAGCTCTGAGTTTATATTGAGTTTTTAGGGAAAAGGTAAGGTTAAAACAACTAATTTGTTGGTAGAGAATTTCTTCAGAAGAAGAATAGTGAAAACCAAGGGAGAAACCTGGTAGAAACTATAACAGAGAAAACTTAGTTTGAGGTGGAGTTTCCTACTACAAATGCTTGCAGTAGTGAGGGAACGGTTACAGAGATCTCTAATTATCATTTGACTCATGATAAGGTAAGGAGGGTTATTGTAGCATCTCAAAGGGACGATTATGCTAGCCTTGGATATTATGTTTTTAATGTCACTGAGGGACTGCAAAATAAAAGAAGAAAAACCTTTTAGGAGACATTTGAAAACATGTGGATTCAAGGGTGGTTGAAAAATCATACTTGTAGGCTAGTTAAATTACCTAGGCAGAAAAGGGTAATTGGAAACAAGTGGATGCAAGTAGCAAGATCAAGATTCAATGATTGCTTCAATTTGATCAAAGTTATTGATTAAAGTTTTAACTTGGTAGAGAGCAACAATGTTGTTGATTGTTAAATTGGTATCAACACGATTTAAAATCAAGTTGGAGATTATTGTAAATGTGCCTTAAAACCTTTGTTGATGAAGAGAATGAAAACATATTTTGGATATTATATTTACCGCAAAAATCATAAGTTTTAGAAAGTTGGACAAAAATCCAGAAAAAAAATTAGTCGGATGAATAGTGTCCGTATGATATATAGTGTCGTTTGTACGAATGAATAGTGACATTCGTACGGTGAATAGTAATTTCAGGTTTTCGGGTCAGTTTCTTGTTTGGCAGGTTTTGGGCTTTGTTTGTTGGGCATTTGCTATTATAAATATGTATCTCTTATATGTTTGGTGTGTGAAAATATTAGGGTTTATACCAACAAGAATCATAATAAAAGTTAACCAACCAACAATTGTTTTCTACGAGAACTATGTAGTTTTAAGTTCCCCATCGCACCCGGGGATACGTAAGAGCGAGATTCAATGTCTCGTCAAACACCCTAATAAAAACTTTTTTTAGTCTTTTTATTTTATTTTATTTTAAGAACTTTTAAGAAATAGAAGAAACTTAATATTTCAAGCTAATATTTCGTTCCAAACTAATTAAACGGTTTCCATTGGTTATAACGGATGTCGTGTGATGTTAGTACCTTCCCGGCGCATAATAAACCCTTGAACCTAAATTAGTTTTTGATGACCTTATTTTTTATCTTCAAGGGTTTTATCGATGTTTCCCATTAAAAAATATAATTCGGTGGCGTGTTCATTGTCATTCGAGCATTTATATGCTCAGGATTTTTTTGCCCCATGACAGAATCGGTTTGGGCTACTCTTCCCTCTTTGAATATACGAGTCTTCGACATAATCTCCCCTCTAATGAGTCCTCACAACAATAGTTGTAGCTCATTCATGCTACCTAGAAGCAATCATGTCGTTTGATCCACTAGTCCTCACTACAAATAAAAAAACTAATGTAAATTAAACTACAAGATTGTTTTGAAAACTGGAAAACTTCATGCTTTTTTTGGTTTTTTTTTTAATTTTCGGATAAGCAAATAACAGTGGCTCACTGTAAAACCCCAAAATTTTCCCTCTTATTTATTACCAATTTCAAGTAGCTTATGCTTCATTTCCATGTCATTTTTCATATCCTTGCATGCATTGCATTGAAATCATAATGAAAAATAATAAAAAATAAAAAATAAATCATGCATCATCGATTAACGCATAAGGCATATGGTCAAAGGTTTTCTAACCTAAAGAGAAGAAAGAACAAGTTAGAATTCAACTTACTTCCTAAGGAAGTTAAGTTGAATCTAAAGAGAGGAAAGGGAACCTATGAACAAAGCACAAAGATGCTAAGGAAAAACAAATAAATGCATACATAAGAGATAAAGAATGAAGTAATTACCTCATCTTCCCCCCTACAAAACAAGAGTTAGCATGATGTAGAAATATGAACAATTATTACATGGCAAACTTCAACAACAATCCACACTATCTAAGGAAGAGATTAGTGAGCTTCTAAGGTTAATACCTAAGCCTAAAGCATCTTGTAATATAGTAAACCTAAAAAGTCTGTGGCTAAACCAATTCAAAAGTTTCTAAAGGAATTAATTGAATTAAAGTCAAACTATGTCCTAAAGTACCACTAAAACCTAAGGATGAGGTTAGAAAGAGAACCTAAGTGTTTACTAAACCAAAAAACTCCTAAACTCAAAGATAAATGAAAAATCCAGAACTTGAAACTATATGGAAGTGAAGGGAATGTATAGATCAAATGAGAAGGAATAGATTCAAGTTAAAGGTACCCAAGTATGAGATTAAAAAAGGGGGAGAATGCATATAGAAGCATGGTTATAAAGATGAAACAAAATGACTTAGGAAAATATTCAAAAATAAACAAAGGGACTTGAATTCCCTATACAAAAACAAGGGGCTTGACCATAAAATAAAATGGAGATTATATTTGGAAAATGTTCACAAATGGTGGGTTAAAAAGCATCCTAAGGCTAGGTGTTCAAATTAGGGTTTCTAAGGTCCTTTAGGTGACAAATGTAGTTCAAAAGGAAGCAAAACTTTATACATGTGAAATGAACATAGAGGAATGACCTAAACATGTTTATAAGACATAAAACAAGACTTCGAAAAATTTATTTGGTGTATTCAAGAAGTTTTGAGTGGTTAAGATGAGGGATGAAGAAGAATTAGGTTAAAATGGGGACAATGGTGGCTTAAGGTTCAAGTAAACCCCAAAAACAAAAGTAAGGACTCAAGAATGGCTTTCAATGCTAGAGGACCTATAATATGACTCACAAGAACCAGAAACAAGACCTTGGACTAATGGCATGAATGACTTATTCAAAAGGAATGAGGGAGGTTTCTAAAAGGGACCAAAAATGACTTAAGGCCATAAGTAACTTGAAAAAATATCAAATGACCTAGAAAAATTATGAAATTTAACAAATCAATACAAAATCCAAAGAATAGCATGTGTACAAAAACTCTCTTGAAAATTCCTATTTTTGAGTGGTGAAAGGCTCATTGGAACACAATTAGGGTTTATGTGATCAATGTGGAAAACATGGACTCAAAAGATCCAAACAAAGACCTAAAAATCCAGAGAAAAATATTTTGGGGAAGGTTAATGAGCTCTTAAAAGAATGCAAAAAGAATGGGCCATTTATGTTCTATGGTTTGAGAGGAAGAAATTGTAGAAGGTGATTGGTCAAAATATGAGAAAAATGGAATTAATTCAAATGAGAAATTAATTCTGATCTCAAAAATGAACAAAAATAAAATATTAAATTATGGAAATTAAAGAAAAATGTGAGGAATGTCCATGAATTAATTGGGAATTTTTGGAGGCTTTTTACTAATTTTAAAAATGGGAAACGAAATTGGAATAAAATGATAAAAAGAAATAAAAAGAAATAAGGTGAATTGGGCCTGGGGGTTCTAAGAGCACAGAAAACAACATGAATGGGCTGAGTGTAAAAACGCATGGGGTGTGAATATCAACTGATGACTTTTCTGTTGACTTTGTGCCATGTGACTTACAAGCGTTCATTAATGCGTTGGCACACTGTGGAACGTTTGATCAAACAAATCCAATGGTCACGACTTAAAGATAACTCCAGCCTAGGGTTACTATTCAGGTGACCGGAACTCACCTCCGGTCACCTTCTCCGGCCATGCTCTGCTAGGGCTTTCTCAATTCACCATGAAAATGAAATATAAAAGCACAGTCTTGCTCGTCTCTCCTTACTGGTCATTAATATATCCTTACTTTTGGCTTAGGGTTCATGAATTGACCAAATCGAAGATAAACATTAACCAACATAAAATTGGATCTGAGCATCTAGCATGCCTATCAACTAGCCAGAGGTACCATTGCTTCTAGAAAGCTTCAATTGACATGAAAACATTGAAAAACAATCAATTCGATCAAGCAAGTTTTCATAGCATACCTGAATTGCAGTGTGATCTTAAGGTTGCTAGAATACCAGGGAGGAGGTTCCAAGGATTGCTTGATCTTACTTTGACACGAGAAGAATGAAATAAACACTTTGTACCTTGTGAATCTTGAGGTATTGATGATAATTCAATGAGGATCAAGATTATGCAGAACCAGTTCCTTGATAATTGAAGGTGATCAAGCCATGAAAATAGAGTTACACACAATGTTGATGATGAATTGAATAATATTGAAGCTGGAGAGATGAGGATTGAGAGGTTTCACTTCAATTTGCAATGTGAACTCAATAATGCAGTTGATGATTCTTGAGCCTTCAAGCTATGCCATCCATGGAGGTTATGCTGAAGATGATGATGAAAATGAATTGAGGAAGATTGAGATTGAATGGATGAAGATGAAGGTAGCTCGAAGCAAAATGCAGAGAGATTCAATGGAGTGAAATTTTGTGAGAATGAAGCCAAGCTGCCAAATGAAGTGGTGATCTCCATTTATAGGGCTCTTAACCATGGTTACTTATCACTTGAGTTAACTGAGTGAGTCAGGTGAAGTGAGTGAAGTTGTTATGGAAGTTATGCCAGGTGGACCATCTATAACTTTCTTTAATCGGATTTCATCCCATGCTGCATAATTCATGCTTTTATGGTGTGCCTCGAATGCAGCTTGCCTTCGGTGTTTGAAAATGAAATGAAATGATTCACTACACTCATGGACATGGTCCTCATGGTAAGATGCATTCTGATGTGAATTAAGGCAATGCACAATGATCATTGTCTTGGATATTTGATGGAGCATGGCAGTTGTGGTATGCAAGCAATCATAGAATCATGTGCACTCCAATGGAATGCATCATGGTCAAGCATGTTGAATGATGCCAATCTGAGGAATTGAACTTGAGGTTTGGGTGTTATGCAATGCCTTATCACACAAGAAAACCAGTTGAGAATCATGATCCTCAATGGGAGATTTCTTGTAGCTCAAGCCATCAATGCAAGTGGTTCTTAGACTCAAATTGAAGTTGGTAATATGTAGAACAACTTTGATGTTGATGTCATGATGAATGATGACCTCTAAGTAAATTAAAATGGCCATTGAATAACATGCCTCCAAGCTGCACCATTGGCCTACACGAGTTTGCTTTGACATGCCCTCATTGGCTTGAGTGTGATCAGTTGTGACTTCCTTACTTCAGCCCATCATAACTCTCAAACCATTGATCATATGAAAAATTGTTAAACATGAAAGTTATTACAAACACATAGGTGAACAACTTTGTAGTTCAAAAAAATTTGATTTGAAGTCTTCTTGACCAAGAAAAATGGCTTGACATTTGATCCACCACATGTTTGACAAATTGCCTTGCAGGGCACGCGCGCTGGCCAGCTTCTTGCCTCGCCCATGACCTAGTTTTGCCTTGATTTTCCTTAACTTTGCATGATCATATCTTTCTCATTTTTTATGATATGGAAGAGTTCCACCTATGGATTTGAAGCTCAAGATGCCCTCTTTAATTGGCTCCAAGTAGAATTTTCATATTTTGGGAGAAGACCTCATTCAAAGTAGCTGCAAAAATTGAAATTCTGTGATCAGGTACGTGATGTCGAATGAGATGTTTAAACACTTGAAGACTTGAACAAAACTTAAAGTGCAGGAAAATTAAACAACACAGGAAATTGTTAACCCAATTCAGTGTATAACCACACTTACATCTGGGGGCTACCAAGCCAGGAAGGAAATCCAATATAAGTAATATTAATTCTAGACTTAAACCCCACAGTTTAATCTATCACTTAATATCTACCCAAGGCAATTTCTACCTAAGACACAACTTAGATATGAGTACCAACTCACTCCCCCTCAATCACACAGTGATATGTTTACAAGTTTAATAAAATTGAAGTCATACTTCAAACAAAACAGCTTAATCTTACTTCACAGTTTCAATCAAGACACAAATACACTTTTGCTTAAAAGCTCATAAAGTGATACACATATACAACCTGCTATTAAAACACAAACACCCTATTTAGTCTTCTTAATTTCGTACTCTATTCTGAGAGTTTCTGTTGCTTAAATAGATGCTTGGATTTTGGGCTTTCTGTAGGTTATCCAATCCTGATACGCATACTGCTAACACCTTGAATTAAGGTTTGTTACTTCCTTGATTCTAGGTGAGTCAGTTCTTCTGTTTATACTGAGATCATATAACTAATCTCCCTACAGATGCGCCTTCTTCTGTTTTATCCATTCATAATTAATTCCAGATAAATTCCCTGAATTTGCTCAGTTCTGTTAAGCATTAATTAATTTTGGTAGCAGGTTTGAGATGTCACAACATCTGGTGTGACATCCTGAAAACTGAACTTACTTCATTAACTGATACAATGTCACAACATCTGGTGTGACATCCTGAAAACTGAACTTACTTCATTAACTGATACAATGTCACAACATCTGGTGTGACATCCTGAATTAAGTTCATTAACTTATACTCTGTTTGATAATGTCACAACATCTGATGTGACATCCTGAACTAAGTTCAACACTTCTTGTTGGTCCAAAAACTCTGCCAATTCTAAACATCTACAAACTCCCCCTTTGGCTAATTTTTGGCTAACATAATCTTCTGGTTTATCAGAATGCAGCAGAGTTTCTTTTATCAGAGTATAGCAGTTCTTTTCTGTTGAGTAATGTGTGAGTTCACTCCCCCTCAAACATATATATGTTCTGACTTGTTTCAATAGAAGTTTTTCATTAACAACACAACTTAGTTCAGAAGAAAACAAAATTCATTTTTCATTAATCAGTAAGTTGCAGCAGACATTTGTTGTTGTTCAGTTATCTTCTCCCCCTTGTTAGACATAAATTGGGGACAAATTTTACATTGACAGAGATAATTGCAAAAATACAAACTCAAAATACAATGTTGAAGCAGACAGTACATATTCCTCACAAACATTTTTCACTCAGAATCTTCATATTCAGTGTCTTCCTCTTCTTCAGTTTCATCATCAGAGTCAGCAGCCTTCTGAGCACTTTCTTCCACTTCCAGCCTTTGAATGATCTCCTCAAGCTTTTGCTTCCTGGCATCCAGCTCTTTGCAGGTGTTCTTCAGCTCAGCAATCAAAGCAGCTTTGGATATAGGAGACTTTGCCTTTGAAGGTCCAGCAGATGTCTCAGAGGGAGCTTCAACATCAGCTGCATGATGACTTAAGAACAGCTTGTAGTGGAAGGCCAGAGGACTCTCTCTTTTGTAGATTGAATCCTTCTCAGTGAGGATACCTGGATACTGGCTAAGGATTATTCCACACAGCAAATAAGGGAAGGCAATAGGCAGTTTTGTTGCAGATGTACCAGCATGCTTCAATGTCTGATAAAAAATGTAAGCCCCAAAGTCCAGCTTTGTTTGGGTGCCCACAGCATAAATAAATCTGCCCAGTCCAGTTGCTATTGAAGAAGTATGGTTGGTAGGGACCCAGTTTGCAGTGCCAATCCTATGCAGCATTGCATACTTTCTTGTTAGCAAGCTAACAGAAAGTTTCCCCTTGAATGACTAAGTCTTGACCTGATTGGCAGTGATGACCTTGCATATCTGGTTGTCTGTCTTTCCCAGCTCATTAGGTCCATCAGATTCTCTCCCTAGGTAATGGTTGATAACCCTTGGAGAGAATTCCACACATCTCCCTCTTACATAGACTTTTCTGAATTCATCTGATTTACCATCAGCACAGTCCTCTTGAAGGTTGACAATAAATTCCTTGACTAGCAGCTCATAGCAAGGTGAAAAGTTTGATACTGTTTTGAATAAGCCAGCAGAAGAAATTAGGTCAATTACCTCAGTGCACTCAAGTGCATTGCTTCCCAGCTCTCTTTCAAGTGCAACCCTTCTCTGGTATACAAACTTTCATCTGCTCACACTTGACACATGATGGAATGAAATATTGTCCATAGGAGCTTCTGGAACAACAGAAGAAGACCTTGAAGGTGCTGGTTTCTTCTTTGGTGGGGATGTTGGGACATCTTCTTCAACATCTGAATCTGGAGGAGTAACAGCTTTCCTCTTTTGTGTACTTACTTTGCTCCATTGTTTGGTTGGTCCAAATGACACTTTGACCTTGTCTTTCTTTGGAGTAGGCTGCTTCTTTTCAGGAGTTGCATGTCCTGCAGTCTTCTTTTCTTTCCTAGCCCTAAGCCTTTTGGCTATGCTAGGGTCCACAGAAGCAATGATCTCTGTGTCAGAGTCATTGTTTATATCAACAACAGGAGGAGGTTGGGTAGTCTCCTCTTCAGCAAGTGGATCAACAGAAGCTTGGTCATCAGTGGCTTCTTCATCATCATCAGTTGAGGCCTTGTGTTGGTCCTCAGATGTTTCAACATCTATTGGGACATCCTGTTGAGCAGGGGTGTCCTCTTCAGCTTGATTACTTTGTTCTTCTTGTGGAGCTGGCATGGTGTTCAGAGGGATAGATATACCACTCACAACTCTTTGTTCATATAGAATCCTGGTCACAAGATCCTTAATAGAAGCATCCACATATTCAGAGGCTTTGGGGGTGGTGTTTGAGGATGAAGGAACCCCTTTGCTTTTGCTGAACACAGTTTCCTTTGCTCTTCTCACTGTTGGAGTTCTAGGCTTTTGAGCAAGAGGAACACTTCCTCTGATTTCGTCCATGGGAGTAGAGTCCATTGGAACCATGAAGATTGGTGTTGCATGCACCACATCTTCTTTGTTGAGGTTTTCATCAGTGAGGTTAGGGTTTTGATGTTGAGACATTTTCGAAAGTGATGGAAAAGGAGTTTAGGTTTGAATGATTTTGATGAGCTCTGAAAATTAGCTAGAGTATGCAATTCGTTTTGAGAGGATGATGAGAAGATGAATAGCTGAGAGCAAGCTGGAACTTTTATAAGAGTCATTACTTGGAGAATTTTAAGGAGTGGAATATACAGAGTTCTTGACCAGACTAGTGTTGCCATCTGGTGATCATGCCACACGATGTCATATGACATGTTGGCACTTCTCCATAACTGCTATATTTCACATAAGCAGATTCCCAACTTACCCCTTAGGTTTTCAAATTGGGCAGCATCTAAGGCTTTAGTGAATATATCAGCCAATTGCAGATCTGTGGCTACATGTTCCAATGAAATCACTTTCTCTTCCACAAGATCTCTGATGAAATGATGCCTGATATCAATGTGCTTGGTCCTGCTGTGTTGGATAGGATTTTTTGATATGTTGATGGCACTTAAATTTTCACAGTATAATGTCATGACATCTTGTGGGACATTGTACTCTGTGAGCATTTGCTTCATCCAAACCAACTGTGAACAACTGCTACCAACTGCAATATATTCAGCTTCAGCAGTGGATAAGGATACACAATTTTGTTTCTTACTAAACCAAGAAATCAAATTGTTTCCTAGAAAGAAACATCCTCCTGATGTGCTCTTTCTATCATCAGCACTTCCAGCCCAATCAGCATCACAGAAGCCAGTGAGAATTGGTTTACATCCATGAAAGTACATTATGCCATAGTCACAAGTACCATTGACATATTTCAGAATTCTCTTGACCTGGTTTAGATGGCTAACTTTTGGATCAGCTTGATATCTTGCACATACACCTACTGCAAAGGCTATGTCTGGTCTGCTAGCAGTCAGATATAATAAGCTTCCAATCATACTTCTGTATAGGATTTGGTCTACATTCTCACCCTTGTCATCTTTTGTCAGCTTTAAGTGAGTGGGGGCAGGAGTTCTTTTATGAGTAGCATTGTCCATCCCAAATTTCTTGACAATGTTCTTAGCATACTTGCTTTGGGAAATGAACATGGAGTCCTCCTTTTGCTTTATTTGTAGTCCAAGAAAGTAGGTTAATTCTCCTACTAGGCTCATCTCAAACTCAGATTCCATTTGAGTGATAAAATGTTTAACCATCCTGTCTGACATCCCACCAAAGACAATGTCATCTACATATATTTGAGAAATCATGACATTTCCTTCTTCATCCTTCACAAACAAGGTTTTGTCTATTCCACCTTTTTTGTATCCTTGTTTTGTGAGAAAAGTAGTCAGCCTTTCATACCATTCTCTTGGGGCTTGCTTCAGTCCATAAAGAGCCTTCCTTAGTTTGTACACATGGTTTGGACAGCTTGGATCAACAAATCCCTTAGGCTGTTCTACATATACCTCTTCATTAAGATATCCATTTAGAAAGGCACTTTTCACATCCATTTGAAATAGCTTGAACTTCAGAATACAAGCAATTCCTAAAAGTAGTCTGATTGATTCAAACCTTGCTACTGGTGCAAAGGTTTCATCAAAGTCTACTCCTTCAATTTGTGTGTATCCTTGAGCTACAAGTCTAGCCTTGTTCTTTGTAACAACTCCCTGCTCATTTGACTTGTTCTTATACACCCATTTTGTGCCAATCACGTTTATGTCATCAGGTCTAGGAACAAGATCCCACACTTCATTCCTTGTGAACTGACCTAATTCTTCTTGCATAGCACAAATCCAGTACTCATCAGTAAGAGCTTCCTTGATGTTTTTAGGTTCTATTTTTGAAACAAAACAAGAACCTGAAATCACTTCTCTTGATCTAGTACTTACACCTCTGTTGGGATCACCAATTATTATATCTTTGGGATGATCCTTTTGAATTATGATGGAGGGAGGTTTGCTGGATTGTTCTATCCTTGCTTCAGTTTGAGTGAAGTCAGGATGATCACTCTTTATTTCAACTTCAGTCTGACTGTCAGCAGATGTTCCAACATCTTCTGTAACATCTGCAGGGGCATCATCAATTATCAAATTTATGGACTCCATGATAACATTGGTTCTAGAGTTAAATACTCTATAGGCTCTGCTATTTATAGAGTATCCAAGGAAAATCCCTTCATCACTTTTAGGATCCATTTTTCTTCTTTGCTCCCTATCAGCCAAAATATAACAATTACTTCCAAACACATGGAAGTACTTAACTGTGGGTTTTCTGCCCTTCCAGACTTCATAGATTGTGGACAAGGTTCCTTTCCTTAGAGTGACTCTATTATGAATGTAACAAGTTGTGTTCATAACTTCAGCCCAGAAGTACAATGGTAACTTTTTAGCATGGATCATAGCTCTTGCTGATTCTTGGATAGTTTTGTTCTTCCTCTCAACAATCCCATTCTGTTGAGGGGTGATAGGTGAAGAGTATTCATGATTGATTCCTTCTGAAGAACAGAAATCTGAGAATTTTTTATTCTCAAACTCCTTTCCATGGTCACTTCTTATTCTGACCACACAACTTGCTTTTTCTCTTTGTATTCTTTGGCATAAATCTTTGAATACATCAAATACATCAGACTTCTCTTTGATAAAATTTATCCATGTATACCTTGAAAAGTCATCAACCACCACATAGGCATACCTTTTACCACCAAGACTCTCAACCTGCATAGGTCTCATAAGATCCATATGCAATAATTCCAAAACTTTGGAAGTTGTCAGATGTTGGAGCTTTGGATGGGACATCTTGGTTTGCTTGCCTATTTGACATTCACCACATATTTTGCCATCATCAATCTTCAGTTTAGGAATACCTCTCACAGCTTCCATAGATATGATTTTCTTTATACCTCTGAAATGAAGATGACCCAGTCTTTGGTGCCATAGTTTCACTTCTTCTTCTTTGGCTAAAGAGCAAGTTGAAGTAAGACTGAAATCCTGAGGTTCCCACATATAACAGTTGTCTTTAGATCTGGCTCCTCTCATGACAACCTTCTGTTCTTGATTAGACACTATGCATTCAGTTTTGGTAAAGTTTACACTGTAACCTTGATCACATAATTGACTTATGTTGATCAAGTTAGCAGTCAATCCTTTTACCAGCAGCACATCATCTAGTCTTGGTACATCTGGACAGTCCAAGGTCCCAACTCCCTTGATTTCTCCTTTAGCTCCATCTCCAAAGGTTACATATCTGGAAGAATATGACTTTAAGTCTACTAGCAGATTCTTCAATCCAGTCATGTGCCTTGAGCATCCACTGTCAAAGTACCAGTCTTCTTTAGCTAATACTCTTAGAGATGTATGAGCTATATATGCAACACCCTTCTTTGACCATTTGTATTGAGGTTTCCTTTGATGCCTCTGCCCTGTGTAGTGTCCATTTTTAGAGCTCCAAGGTTTTTTGTTGAGCTTGTTCTTGGATATGTAGCTTTGATCAGCATGAAGACTAGCTTTAGGTACCCATACTTTCTTGATGATCTTTGTCTTCTGCTTAGAGGGTTGCTGATATCTTTGATTTTGAGGTCCATGCAGCACTTTCTTTGTAGCCTTTATCTTCTGCTTAGGGGGTTGCTGATACATCTGACTTGGATATCCATGCAACTTGTAGCAATGAGGTTTGATATGACCAAACCTTCCACAATGATGACATCTCCATCTTTGAAACTTCTTCTTCATCATGTTCTTTTCATGATGTTGAGACATCTGTTGGGACATTATGTTTGACTTTATGTTCTTTTCATGATGTTGGAGCATCTGTTGGGACATCTTGTTTGACTTTATGGAATTTGAAGTAGTTTTGCTGGTGCTAGCCTCAACCTTTTGAACTTTTTTAAATCCCAGTCCAGTTCTATCCCCTGAATGCTTATTGTTGTTGAGAATAACATCCAGTGTGTTTGAGCTATTGTTCAGCATTCTAACAGATTTGGACATATGTTCCAACTTGGAGTTGAGAAGACTTACTTCACTTTTCAAAGTGTCAATGATCTCTAGATCACTTGTTTTTTCAGCCTTTAGTGCCTCAATCTGTTCTTCTGCTTTATACTCTCCATGCATATTTCAGTGCTCCTTTTAACCAGTTCTCTGTATGATTGTTCAAGCTCTTCAAAAGTAAGCTCCTCATCACTGGATTCACTTTCAGATTCACATAATCCAGCTAGAGCAGTGATATGCTTTGTTGATTCTTCTTCTGAATCACATCCTGAGTCTTCATCAGACCAGGTTACAGAGAGACCTTTCTTCTGCCTTTTTAAATAGGTAGGACATTCATTTCTGATGTATCCATATCCTTCACATCCATGACATTTAATCCCTTTTTCTTGATTGCTCTTTTCATCATAATTTGACCTTCTATTAGCATCATAAGGTCTTTTAGTCTCAGAAGAGTTTGAGTATCTTCCTCTTGGACTGGACTTGTCATCCATCTTTCTGAGAATCTTTTTGAATTGTCTTCCAAGCATAGCAATGGTTTCTGATAAACTTTCTTCAGGGTCTGCTTCATTATTTTCTTCTTCTTTATCAGTATTTGACACCAAGGCTATGCTTTTGTTCTTCTTTACAATTGTGTCATTCATTCCCATCTCAAATGTTTGAAGGGAACCAATGAGCTCTTCAATCTTCATTGTGCATATGTCTTGAGCTTCTTCTATTGTTGTGACCTTCATGTCAAATCTTTTTGGTAAAGATCTGAGAATCTTTCTTACCAGCTTTTCATCAGTCATCTTTTCTCCCAGAGCACCAGAAGTATTAGCTATTTCCAAGATGTTCATGTAGAACTCATGAATTGTCTCATCTTCCTTCATTCTCAAGTTTTCAAACTTGGTGGTGAGAAGTTGAAGTCTTGACATCTTCACCTTTGATGTTCCTTCATGAGTTGTTTTGAGAGTGTCCCAAACATCTTTGGCCAACTCACAATGATGCACAAGTCTGAATATGTTCCTATCAATGCCATTGAATAAAGCATTTAAGGCCTTGGAATTGCCAAGTGCTGAATCTTCTTCCTCCTTGCTCCATTCTTCTTCAGGTTTCAACACTTTTGCTCCATCTTTGTTGTCTTGGACAGGATGCTCCCATCCTTTGTTGACTGCTTTCCAGGCCCTATTGTCAAGTGATCTTAAGAATGCTACCATTCTTGGCTTCCAGTAGTCATAATTAGATCCATCCAATATAGGTGGTCTATTTACAGATCCTACATCTCTGTCCATGTTTCCAGAATTTGCAGTCCCTAGATCTCACCCAGTTAAACAGGCAGGGTGCCTGCTCTGATGCCAATTGAAATTCTGTGATCAGGTACGTGATGTCGAATGAGATGTTTAAACACTTGAAGACTTGAACAAAACTTAAAGTGCAGGAAAATTAAACAACACAGGAAATTGTTAACCCAGTTCAGTGTATAACCACACTTACATCTGGGGGCTACCAAGCCAGGAAGGAAATCCAATATAAGTAATATTAATTCTAGACTTAAACCCCACAGTTTAATCTATCACTTAATATTTATCCAAGGCAATTTCTACCTAAGACACAACTTAGATATGAGTACCAACTCACTCCCCCTCAATCACACAGTGATATGTTTACAAGTTTAATAAAATTGAAGTCATACTTCAAACAAAACAGCTTGATCTTACTTCACAGTTTCAATCAAGACACAAATACACTTTTGCTTAAAATCTCATAAAGTGATACACATATACAACCTGCTATTAAAACACAAACACCCTATTTAGTCTTCTTAATTTCGTACTCTATTCTGAGAGTTTTTGTTGCTTAAATAGATGCTTGGATTTTGGGCTTTCTGTAGGTTATCCAATCCTGATACGCATGCTGCTAACACCTTGAATTAGGGTTTGTTACTTCCTTAATTCTAGGTGAGTCAGTTCTTCTGTTTATACTGAGATCATATAACTAATCTCCCTACAGATGCGCCTTCTTCTGTTTTATCCATTCATAATTAATTCCAGATAAATTCCCTGAATTTGCTCAGTTCTGTTAAGCATTAATTAATTATGGTAGCAGGTTTGAGATGTCACAACATCTAGTGTGACATCCTAAAAACTGAACTTACTTCATTAACTGATACAATGTCACAACATCTGGTGTGACATCCTGAAAACTGAACTTACTTCATTAACTGATACAATGTCACAACATCTGGTGTGACATCCTGAATTAAGTTCATTAACTTATACTCTGTTTGATAATGTCACAACATCTGATGTGACATCCTGAACTAAGTTCAACACTTCTTGTTGGTCCAAAAATTCTGCCAATTCTAAACATCTACAAAAATGACTAAAACTTGCCATTTTTGGAAACCCTAATTTTCCAAAAATGGTAAATTTTGGTTTTCTTGATTTCTCTTGATTCCTCCATCATTTCTTGATCAAATTTGAAACATAGGATCCTTGTAACCCTAATTTCATGATTTTGATCTCAAAAAGTCAGGAGTTGACTTTTTCTTCAGCATGGTTGACTTTTCCCCAAATTCCTGATTTTCAATCATCTGACCAATTGAACCTCTTACAAAAATGAATTTGTGGATGAAATTTGAACCCTATACACTTGTTGTCATATAGAACACAATGGAATCCACTTTTGCTCAAAAATTCATGGAGAAGCCCTTCATAATAGAAACCCTAAGTTGGATCATTTCCTTAGGAGATGTTGCACTGCTTGCATTCCTTGGAGCTATTCACTTCTTTCCAAGACTTGAGGCTTCAAATGGAGACTTATGGGATGTTGTAGACCCCTTGCACATAATTGAGGAGCTTTGTGGCCCTTTAATTGTCTTTGTATAGCCTTCAGTTGCTCCAGTCATTGACCACATACCTATGTCTCAACTATGCAACACATGATGCAATGTTTTTGGTTATTTTTGTGAACTTATGTATGCTAAATGATATGAAAAATATTGAGGATATGAGAGGGCAAATTTTGAGGTATTACACAACCATTAAATTCTCTCAGGATTTTCCACATATAAGGGACTAGTATATTATTTATAATAAAACCTAATATACTAAACTAATGGACTTCTTAACAATTACACATTACAAATTAACTAAGGGTACAAGCTAACTTAAACAATTTGGCTTAGCAAGATCCAATTTGACATGCTAACAATCCTAGTATTTCGACTACGCTTGAACATACTTCGAATACAGCATGTAATATCACTATGTGAACAGATATCGACTTCATACTAAATCTTCTGTCAAACCATGCAACTATCCTTGTGGATACTAGAGTTTGATCCAAATACCACAAATCTCCACCTTTGAACAAACTCTACACTAACAAGGGAACAACCTAGTTTTCGAAATGTCTTCTTCTCTGATAGGGCAACATCTATCTACTCTAATTCTTTAAACACTTTTAACAAACCGTTTTGAACAAAAAGGACTTGCATCTTCAAGCACCACAAACTGAAATCATTCACACCGGTGAATTTCTCAATCTCATACTTTGTTGACGACATCTTTTCCTCCATGCTCACTGCATCAATTTGTTGTGAGTCGATGTTGTCAATAGAAGAACAAAGTTATGAGAAAAAGATTGAGTTTCTTGAACAAACGCAGGAAACCCTATTAGGTTTTACAAGAATAGAGAAAAGCAAAAGAAGAATAGAGAATTGGATAAATCTGTTTTACTATTCACTTTCTCAAAGATTACAAGTGAATATCAACAATTAACCTCTCACACCCTAATTAGGATTTTTTCACACCTTTATGATGAGAGACTAGTATGTTATTATAATAAAACCTAGCATATTAAGCTAATGGGCTTTTTAACAAACAGACTTCAACTTCATATTAAACCTTTTGTCAAACCATTAAACTACCTTTATCGACATTAGAGTTTGATCCAAATACCACACGGGTAATATTAGAGCTTTTGGATGGCAGTTATTTTTGGACCGTTTGGCTACTAAAAATCAATTGTTAAAAATAGGAGTTAGTTTTACTCCGGACGAAAGGATGTATGTGTTTTGCCACAATGCAGAGGAGGATCTTGATCATTTATTTTTTGGATGTATGTTTTCCAGATTAGCTTGACAACAGATTCGCAGATGGATAGGTTTCAAGATTTGTGCTTTTAGTCTTAGTCCTACATGGAAAAAAATTGAGTTGGAACTCTTATTTTAAAGGGGTTTTTAGTAAAGGTAAATTGATATTATTTGGTTGGAGGTAGTTTGGGGTTATGGAAAATGCGAAATGATATTATTTTCAACAATATTAAGTGTGATTTGAACAATTTAGTTTGGCTTATCAAATTTTTGGTTTGAAAATAGTCGATTATAGGAGAAATTTTGTATTCCAACGTGAATTATTTAGATTTGTGTATGGATTCTTTGTCTTGTTTATCTTAATGAAATTACTGTTTTAAAAAAAAAAACTAAAAGAACTAATGTTAATTGTAAAATAAAAGAAATTTTGAGTCAAAAGATTGTCTTAATCTATTTTATTACTTAAGATATTTTGATACTCGTCAGATATTGTATAACTTGTTTTCATTGGACTGCATCTATGTATCACATAAAAAATTGTAGAATCCTTTCATAAGAATATAATTAAATTTAATTAGGCTTAAAATCATAATCAACCGGAGCGTGTTCTGCATAGTGGTAAAAATTTGAGTCTTAATCGTGTGAGTTTTTAATAGTGTGATCCTCTTAAGCTCTCATATTCCAATCCTACTAAATCTAAATTGTTTATACATATACCATTTTGATAAACAAAAGTATATATACACCATTAGAATAGAATCCACTAATAGATCCCAAAATGGATTACTTAAACTATACTAATGAAGGATGCTCTAAAATATGATGACAATCCACAAACTATTTTCGATTTTAGTAACTAATCTCTTAAAGGATCCATCATAATTGATGCTTTTCCATAAACTTTCATTTCAAAGAAAGAGAAGAAAATCCAAGTGTTGAACTATTCTTCAAATTTGTGAAGCATTGAAGCAACTCACCATTAAAAAACTATATAACAAAAAAAGAATTCAATTTATTTATTAGATAGAACATGAGTTCAATAATAATTACATAAAAACTCACACATATACATAATATCTTACAATGCATAGTAAAAAAAAACTTTAAATTCATTATAACCATTTATACTATATAGCATATATAAATTTCAACACACATTATTACCCCAAACAAGTGACAACCCTTCCAAATCAATGCATTATACACACCATAAAAGAAGCAAACACAGAACAAAACATGATCACCACAGAAACTGGCAAAGCAAATCCAGTTCCAGTTTCCAATTGAGATGTGGGAGCTATCTCTGAATCTTGTGCCAGAATTTTTGTCATGCAGAACATGCTTATAACCATTACCATTACCATTACCAAAACCTGAAATGAAGAGCCACCAAATGTTGCCATTTCAACAAATATTTTATGTTATTCTGATAATGGTTAATAGGGCTGAAAAGATTGTATTGGTTGGGAAAAGGAATTGTTCAATGAGAGAGTCAAGAGTTGAGATGTATATATAGAGCTTTATTAGGTGTATGGTATAAGGTTATGCTTTTCAAGTTGTTAAGTTGTATATTAAACATTAATTATTCTTAGTTTTATTTATGGCTTTTGGATTAAGTTTTTTCTGTCTAATAATGACTTTTTTTTTGTCTCATTAAATTAGTTCAGTCGATAGTTTTATAGATATGTACGGGTGCGGTTCGAACCGCAATATCTCATTTGTTTACCTTTAAGGCTTTATTTGTGTGTTGAGGCGTACTAAGCATCGATCGGATAGATCGGCTCTAAGTCGGTCTATATAACTTGTTATATTTATGTTAATCTAACTTGACTTTGTCACGTAAATACCTTGAAATCGGGGTGGACTCTCCTAAATCTGAGTTTAAACCCAACCTAAATTTTTTAACATGTACATAAAATTGATGATGGCTTTTGAAAAGTATAATAATAATATTGTAATTTAAATTGGAATATTGGATTAATACCATTTTACCTCTGTGATATAGATTATTTATGGTTTTTTCCGTAAATTTTCTTTTTCAAAAACAACCTTGTCAATTCAAAAAAGTTAACAATTTAATCTCTAAAATCAAAATCCACAGATAAATCCGGAAGAAAATTCACAGGAAATCTGCAAATTTATCTGCAAATTTTGATTTTAAGAATTAAAGTATTAATTTTTTAAAATAGTAAGATTGTTTTTTAAAACAAAAATTTACTGAAGTAAATCAAAAATGACTTATATAATATAATAGGGAATAAAATGGTAATAATCCAATTTTTTTTAAACAACCAATATTAGTATGTGAATGTTTTATTTGTTAGTTTATACTCGAAGTGAGAATCAATTGAATTTGGTTGCTTTCGTAACATTTTTATACCCCACAAGACCAATCAAAGCTAGTCTGTGTAAGGTGGCATTGTGTACTCAAACAGCTTTTTTTTTATAAGTTACTCAAAGAACTTCTTACGTAACACTTTAGAGGAACAATCTAGTGCCTATATATTACCAAGAATAATAATGTGCATTTATATTGCTAATATTTGTAAGTTTTCATTCATAAAGCAAATTTGATGTAAAAATTGCTGCAAATTTTTCAACTTAAAAGTTTACTTTTTTATCAATTCTTGGCATGATATCATTTTTCAATTTATTGCATCTGCTGAAAAATCGCTTTCAAGCCAGCTGAATCATCCTTGACATAGCAACGGTTTAGAGAATATGATGTCTCTATTGCTTCTTGAGGAGAAGAATTCAAAATTCTAGCTTCAAATGGTAATTGAGGAGGATATAATTTAATGATATGATGGAAAAAATATCATTACGGTTGAAATGATGTTAATTTAGAATGAAAGTTGGAATGATTTATTTACATTAAATGAGTAATAAATGTACACAATAGAATTAATATGGAAGTGAATTTGAAATGATTCATTTTAGTCTCACCTAAGAAGGAATACAAATATTAGTAGTGTATATATATATATTCCAACTTGGTCAATTGGGATTGGGCCCCAAGGGACACCCAAATTTGTAAAAGGAGTGACGACACACCCATAAGCCATTTAGGCGTGCCGCTGACCGGCTCGGTCAGGTCTGAATGAATTTTTTGAACCTGAATCAGCAATAATAATTAATTCAATAGAAATTAAATATTGTTATTTAATTATTCAGTAGAAAATTAATTAATACTAAATATTAATTAATTACGAAATGGTGACGTGTCTTTCCCAAAAACCAAGTCTTAACCTAAATTTTGACTAGGTTTTCTTGTCCTTTAAGTTCTGACCAATTATGTAACCTTCAGTTTTGATTAGGTCGGTTCCACTCTCCCACGAATTTCTCCCACTATTTTCTCCACTCAGTTGATTCACTCCCTATAAATTCAGGTCTACAATTCATTTGTAACTACTCCGAATTTCCGAATTCTCTCTTTTCTCTCTTTGCTCACTTCATCTCATAATTTTCTTATTCTTGACTGGCCTTTCCGCCCAGATACGGTGACTAGTTTTTTAACCATCTGAAGATGAAATTTCTAGATTGATTTATCAGAGTGCAACTGATAAATTGTTTTTCGAACGGGATGTTTTATCCTGGAGACGTCGTCGTAAATCGACTGCTATGCATAATTTTTTGTAGGACGGCGAAACTTCTTAAAGAAAGTGACCTAGTATGTGACTCGTCCCGATAATTTCTCTGTGCCAATTTTTATTTTTCAAACCGGAAACAACAATTTAAAGACGATTTCATAACTGTCATGGCAATTGAGGAAATTATCGGTACTACTGTGGCCGCTTCTGTCTCTAACAAACCATTCAAGTTTGAGGGTTCCAATTTCAAACGTTGGCAAGCTAAGATTAAATTTTTCTTAACTCTAAGAAAGGTTGTCCACGTTCTAACTAAGAATATCCCGGTTGTCTTTTCTGGATCAACTGAACTACCTAATGGTAAGTCACTTGCAGAATCAGACGGGACTTCCCAAACATCTGAATCAGATGCTGCAAAAGCTAAGGCTGCAGCAGATGACTTACAGCTCAGGAAAGAAATTGCCTTATGGCATGAGAATGACTATCTGTGCAAAAATCACATTCTGAACAGTCTTGCTGATGATCTGTACGACTACTACAGTAGTTACAAGACTGCTAAACAGGTATAGGAGGCTCTGCAGAGGAAATATGATACTGAAGAAGCATGTGCGAAGAAATATGCTGTCAGCCGCTACTTGAACTACAAGATGGTGGATGAAAAGTTTGTGAAAGCTCAAAGCCACGAAATTCGGAAAATTGCTCATGAAATTATTACAGAAGGTATGCCCCTCAATGAACAATTTCAAATTGCTATTATCATTGACAAACTGCCCCCTAGTTGGAAAGATTTCAAAAATTTGCTTCGCCACAAAACAAAAGAATTTTCAGTCGAGAGTTTGATTATTCGCCTCTGAATTGAAGAGGAAGCTCGAAAACAAGATCATAAAGATGAAGTCTTAGTTGTTTCTAACAACAAAAAGAGATTCGGTGCGGTTCTGAAGCCTACGGGAAAACCATTAAAGAATCAGAACCGCAATGATGCGAGCCGAATTAAGAATGGGAATCCTTCTAGGACCTCATCTGCTCCATTTGCTAGGCAACAAGCACCACCTCAAAGAAATGATGATCCGATTTTCTCTTGCTACAATTATGGAAAACCAGGTCATATGGCAAAAAAATGTAAGAGCATGCCTAAACCTGCTGCTGGCTCAGGTGCTCAAGTTAACCTGACTGATGAGTAATTCATTGCTATGACCACTGAAGTCAACATGGTTGGTGGAACTGATGGCTGGTGGATAGAAACTGGCGCCACTCGTCATGTCTGCTATAATTGTGTTATGTTCAAGACATACATGAATGTTGAAGATAAGAAAATGTTGTTGGGAGATGCTCACACCATTAATGTTGCTGGAATTGGAGATGTAGAGCTGAAGTTCACCTCATGAAGGACTTTGATCTTGAAGGACGTCATGCACGTTCCTGAAATTAGGAAGAATCTTGTTTCTGGTTTTCTTTTGAATAAGGTTGGGTTTAGTCAAACTATAGGGACAGATTTGTACACCATCACTAAGAATGGTATTTTTGTTGGGAAAGGGTATGCCACTAATGGCATGTTTAAGTTAAATGTTGATTTGAATAAAATTTCTCCTTTTGTTTACTCTTTGTATGATTTTAATATTTGGCATGGTAGACTTTGTCACGTTAATAAGCGAATTATTTCTAATGCAAACAACTTAGGCCTAATTCCTAAATTAAATGTCAATGATTCTAATAAATCTGAATTTTGTAGTCAAGCTAAAATAACAAAGACTTCGCATAAATCAATTATAAAAGAATATGATCCCCTAGATCTTATACATTCTGATATATGTGAATTAGATGGAAGTTTAACTAGAAATAGTAAACGGTATTTTATCACTTTTATTGACGATTATTCTGATTATACTTATGTATACCTAATGAAGAATAAAAGTGAAGCACTTGACATGTTTAAGATGTATGTAAATGAAATTGAGAATCAATTTAACAAGAAGATTAAGAGACTTCGTAGTGATAGGGGAACTGATATGACTCTAGTTTATTTAATGAATTTTATATTGAACATGGCATTGTACATGAAAGGGCAGCTCCATATTCTCCTAAAATGAATGGTAAAGCAAAAAGAAAGAATAGAACTCTTACCGAACTTTTTGTTGCAATTATGTTGATTTCTGGTGCTGCACCTCACTGGTGGGGGAAATTTTATTGATTGTTTGTTATGTCCTGAATAGAGTTCCCAAGTCAAAAAGTAAGATCTCACCTTATGAGATATTAAAGAAAAGGCAACCAAATTTGTCTTATTTGAGAACTTGAGGTTGTCTGGCTTATGTCAGGATTTTGGATCCGAAACGAGTTAAACTCGCTAGTAGAGCCTGTGAATGCGTATTCATTGGGTCTGCAGCAAATAGTAAGGCATACAGGTTTTATGACCTAAATGCCAAAGTGATCATAGAATCAAACAATGTTGAATTTTATGAAGACAAATTTCCTTTCAAATCGAGAAATAGTGGGGGCACCCAATCGAGTCACATTCCTATGATAAAAAGTACCGAAAGCAGCAACAATGAAGAAATAGAACTTCGAAGAAGTAAAAGAGCAAGAGTTGCTAAAGACTATGGGACCGATTATGCAGCTTATAATGTAGAAGAAGATCCAATAAATCTTCAAGAAGCACTGTCATCTTTGGATGCAGATTTATGGCAAGAAGCTATTAATGATGAGATAGATTCTCTAGAGTCTAACAAGACCTGGCACTTAGTAGACTTACCTCCTGGTTGTAAACCAATTGGTTGTAAATGGATTTTGAAAAAGAAACTAAAACCTGATGGAACTATTGATAAATACAAGGCTCGCCTTGTAGACAAGGGTTTTAGACAAAAAGAAAATATAGATTTCTTTGACGCATTTTCTCCAGTCACTAGAATTACATCCATTATGGTACTAATTTCAATAGCTGTTATTTATAACTTATTAGTACACCAAATGGATGTTAAAACAGCTTTTTTAAACTGTGACTTAGAAGAAGAAATCTATATGGAACAACCATAAGGGTTTGTGATCCAAGGACAATAAAACAAGGTCTGTAAGTTAGATAAGTCTTTGTATGGACTAAAACAAGCTCCTAAACAATGGCATGAAAAGTTTGATAACTTAATGATTATTAATGGGTACAAAGTGAATGAAAGTGACAAATGAGTTTATTACAAATCGGATAATCGCATTTGTACTATCATATGTCTATATGTAGACGATATACTCATATTTGGATTAAACATTTAGGCCACTAATGATATAAAATCATTGTTGTGCAATAACTTTGATATGAAAGACCTCAGAGAAGCAAGTGTGATCCTGGGTATCAAGACACGAGATCCGAACAAGAAATTTCTTTGGATCAATCTCACTATGTGGAGAAGATCTTAAAGAAATATAAATACTTCGACCGTAAACCTGCGGCACACCTTATGATCCAAGTGTGAAACTGTTTAAGAACACTGAAGAAAGTGTCAGACAAACAGAATATGCGAGCATCATTGGCAGTCTTAGGTATGCCACTAATTGTACTAGACCCGACATTGCATATGTCGTAGGATTGTTGTACAGATTTACAAGTAATCCGAGTAACGAGCATTGGCAACATATTGAGCGAGTTATGAGGTACCTTAAAAGGACTATGGACCTCAGCCTACACTATCAGAAATTCCATGTTGTACTAGAAAGGTATAGTGATGCAGATTGGAACACCTTATCGGATGATTCCAAAGCTACTAGTGGCTATATATTTAGTATAGCTGGAGGAGCTGTATCTTGGAAATCAAAGAAACAGACCATACTGGCACAGTCCACAATGGAGTCTGAGATGATAGCACTAGCTATAACTAGTGAAGAAGCAAGTTGGTCAAGATGCTTGCTAGCTGAGATTCCCTTGTGGGAAAAACGTATGCCAGTTGTGTTGATCCACTGCAATAGTGTCGCGACTATTGCAAAAGTTGAGAATCATTATTATAATGGTAAAAGACGTCAAATTAGAAGAAAGCACAACACTGTTAGAGATTGTATCTCCAAATGAGCTGTGAGAATGGGTCATGTACGCACTAATGAAAACTTAGTAGATCCTTTGATGAAAGGATTAGCTAGAAAGAAAGTCCATAATACATCCAAAAAGATGGGACTACTTCCTATAAAGAAATGATTTACTCATGATCCTATCATCACTACCATCATGATCCTACAACCATCAACACCCATACTTTGTTGAAACCACAAACCTATCAACACCTCATTCTCACTAACAACAACACATTTTTTCACCCACAATCAATAACTCATCAATCCAGCATGGTCTCACCTCAAAATCTCTCTTCTTCCATTAAATCCATTATTCAGCAAATTTTGGATTCTCAAAAGATTTGTCTCCAAACAATGTCCAACTGTGCTAACACACTTTCCTCCATTAATATTGGCCTCTCTTCTTTAAACTGCCAACAACACATCAAAATTTACACACTTACCACACCAGATCTATTGTGTTACACGCCATATTTTCAACAACAACCAATGAACACACCCTACAACATTGGGAATAAGTTAGTTCAAGAACAAAACAGAAAAGAAAACGCCACAAAGACATTGCGAATTCTGAACTTTGTCAATACCTCCAAAATTGACAATGAAAGTTATTTCTCTATTTCTGAAGAAGAGGGGAAATCAAAGCTGTGCACATTGAAAGAAAGTGAGAAAATTAAAATTATTCCAAATTTGTTTCAAATCAATCACGGTTTTCTTCTCTGCGATTCAAATTTCGCTTCCTATTTAGTTGTGGTTCCGGAGAAACACTCTTCTGCAGTTACTACGTGACCATTCCATCCATAGTATTGGTTCACCAATGGAAGTAGTCATTACCACAATAACACTTTGTACCAGAGCGATAAAAATACAGGTGGATTTTTCAAACCTGCTTGCACCGTAGCCATGGCGAAAACCCTGTCGCTTCCATCTTCTTCAAAATCACCCCTCTTATTCTTCAATCTAGGGTATACTTCCTTCAAAGGAATATGGGAGTTGGGGGATCCTCCGAGTAGCTCCTCCTTGTAAAATGTAATTGGCTGGGATTTCCCTTTGACCCTCTCGATGGATGACAACTGAACTGGCGATGAATCGACTAAATGCTCGAGGTTTCGTCTATGGGAAACACTCGAAATGAGCATGGTCGATGGGAAACACTCCCAAGGACTGTGCGATGCAAAGTATCCTGCGTGCAAAAGATGGCGAGGAATAAAGATGTCTTCAGGTCTGGTAACTGAAAGGGGTACCTGCACTGGGGCGGCCTCCTCGACGACTTCGTCGACCCTCCTGGTCTCTTCTTGTCGAGGAGCTATGTCCTTGACGTATTTCTTAAGGTGTCCCTCTTTGATGAGGATCTCAATGGCATCTTTGAGATGGATGTAGTCTTCGGTGACATACCCATGGTTGCGGTGGAACCGACAATACTTGCTTTTGTCGATATTGGCCTTTGAAGTAGTTGGTTTTGGGAAGCGAACGCCTCCCTATTTGAACTCAGTATTGATGCACTCATTGAGGATCTTTTCATGAGAGGCGGTGAGAAGGGTGTACTCTAAGAAACAGTCAGCTAGTCCTCTGCTTTCACATGGACGATCATCCCTTCGTTTCTCACGCCCAGGAGCGTCATCGCCATCCTTTTGCTTGTGAGTCCTCGTATTTTCCTGATTCCTCGAATCTCTTGTTTTGTATGCAGCCTCATTCTCCTTGTATTGAATGTACGCTTGGGCTTTGTGAAGTAGTTCTGCAGGTGACTAGGGAGGTTTGATGCCCACGGCTTTTCAGAACTCGGGCGTAATCCCTTCTCTAGGATATACCGCTTCATGTGGTCGGTGGTGTGCACTTCCATGTCCTCTTTGTTGAATCGGTTGATGTAGTCCCTTAGGGGTTCTTCCTTCCCCTGCACGATCCATTCGAGGATGGCATCGGACTTCGGATGACGCCTGGAAGCGGTGAAATGCCTGTTGAACTGGTTTTTTAGGACTCTCCATGATGTGATGAATCCCGCAGGGAGATGCTTGTACCATGACATGGTGCCCTTGCGCAAGGTGATGGGGAACAACCTGCATTTTATGGCACCATCCACATTGTTATAATGGAGCATGGCCTAGAGGTTTTCAATGTGATCATCGGCATCAGTCGTCCCATCGTAGGTGGCCAAAGGAGGAGGCTTTTCAAGTCCTCGAGGGATGCGGGTTTCCATTATCTCGCGGCTAAGGGAGCCGCGGTGGTCTTCGTCATTCCTGCTTCTGAATTCAGGGTAAGGGGACCTACTCCGATGACGATCATCGTTGTAATGGGTTATCTTGTTGCGATCTTGATCCTCCGGTGAGTGCCTTGACCTGCGTGGAGGTGATCAGATTCGCTTTCTGGCCCGTTCTGGACGCGATGTTTCGGGCGGATCTTGATCCCTGGGAGGGGAAGAGTGTTTGGGTTCTTTCCCTTTCCGACCTCGTAGTAGAGATCGAGATCTTCGAGGATAACCCCTGCGACGATGTCGCCTAGACGGTGAAGGGGAGTGGTGGCCCTGCTCGAGCACTTGCATGCGTTCATTATGTTGAAAGAGGGTAAGATTTTCCTTGTTAAGGGCAGTGATGAGGGCCTGAGTGGTGACATCTGCTTCCGTCGGGATGGGAATTGGTTTCAAAGATGGGATCTGCGTGAACAATAGATGGTTGTTTCAGGTTGTTTGAATTTGGCGAGGGAGGATGCCCTTCACCGTGACCGGCGTTGGGTTGGAAAACTCCTTGGTTGTCGGTGTTATCACCATCGCTAAGGACGATGGTGTGGGTATCTTATGTTGATTTTAAGTTGCATATTATATTGTTGTGTTGTATCTTATGTTGATTTTAAGTTGTTTGTGAAGTTGTGAAGTGGTGATTTATGTAATCTAATTAAATATGTTATTTATCATATTCTTAATTATACTATTACATATCTCACCCCTTTTGTTTGAAAGTTTCCCTCTGTTGGTAACGTGCAGGTAATCCAGAGTAGAGGAGAGTACCTTAGTATATTCGAGTTGGTGTTGTCGCTCTGATATGTAGCACTCAAGGGGATAACACTTGTTTTCTGTTGATGTTGACTTTTATTATAATTTGCTGAATTTTAAAGTTGTTTTATTAAAGAATTGTTGTTTCTTATAAGTTGCTTTGATGTTAAATATAAGTTAAGTTGTTTAAGTTGAATTGTATGAATATGTTGCGTAATAATGAAGCATTTGTTTTAAAGACTTATGAGGTGTTGAATGTTGTTTTAAAGTTGAAAATGTATCATCTCATTTGTTTTGTTGAAATTTTATACTCTAGTTTTGTTAATAATTATTGGGTAGAAATGGGGTGTTACATTAGTGGTATCAGAGCAGGTCGGTCGGTCTGGCCAAGTTGTCGAGTCGTAGTCGTTTAATAATCGAGTATTGTTAACTATTTCTAACTTTTATTATGTTGTAGTGATTAATTTGAGATGGTTGGAAGGAATGATGTTGCGACGGCTGCTGCTATGCAAGCAATGGCTCAGACTGTGCAGAATTTGCCGAATGTCGGTGAGGATGCTGGATCTCGTAGTTTAGCGACTTTTCAGAGGGAGAATTCGCTTACCTTCAAGGGTAAGTATGATCCTAATGCGGTGTTGGCTTGGTTGAAAGAGATTGAGATAATCTTTCGTGTGATGGATTGCATCCAGCGCAGAAGGTTTGGTATGGGACTCATGTGTCGGTCGTCAAGGATGATGACTTATGGCTAGAGACTCGTCAAGATTGAATGCGGCAGGTGAGGAGATCACTAAGGTTGTGTTCCTTAGGTAATTTCAGAGGAAGTATTATCCAGAGGATGTTTGTGGAAAGAAGGAGATTGAGTTCCTTGAGCTGAAGCAAGGTAATATGTCGGTTACCGATTATGCTGTGAAGTTTGTTGAGTTGGCTAAGTTTTTCCCGCACTATAATGAGGTGAATGATGAATTTTTAAAGTACATCAAGTTTGAGAATGGATTGCGTCCAGATATTAAGAAGGCAGTTGGATATCAAAATATTTGTGTCTTTGTTTATTTGGTTGATAGTTGTAGAATTTATGAAGAGGATAACAATGCTCATTACAAGATTATTAATGAGAGGAAATGCAAGCACCAACAGAGTCATGGCAAGCCTTATGATGCTCCAGCTGGGAAAGGTAAACAGAGAATGGATGATAGTAAGAGAACTAGTGGGGGAAATGCTCCTACTGGTATTGTTTGCTTCAAATGTGGGAAACCTAGTCATAAGAATAATGTGTGTACTGCTGAGGTGAAGAGGTGTTTCCGTTGTGGCAAGACTGGGCATGCAATATCTGAATGCAAGCATAAAGAGATTATTTGCTTCAACTGTGATGAAGACGGACACATTGGTAGTCAGTGTGAGAAACCAAAGAAGATGCAGACTGGAAAGGTGTTCGTGTTGGCTGGGACTCAGACATCTAATGAGGATATACTCATCAGAGGTACATGTTTCATTAATAGTACTCCTTTAATTACCATAATTGATATTGGTGTTACTCATTAATTTATTGTTGCTGATTGTGTTAAATGATTGGGTCTTAAGTTGTCTTCTATGAATGGAGAATTGGTCGTCGAGGTTCCGACTAAGGGATCGGTAACTACTTCTCTTGTGTGTCTAAATTGTTCGTTTTCTATCTTCGATAGAGACTTTGTTGTTGATTTGGTGTGTCTACCGTTAACCGGAATGGATGTGATCTTAAGAATGAACTGGTTAGAGTATAACTATGGTCATATCAATTGTTATAGTAAGTCGGTGCGATTTTCTACTCCTGAAGAGGAAGGAGTTGAGTTGTTGTCTTTTTTAGAGTTGCAACAGTTAATGAAAGAAGAAGCGCGGATGTTTTTGTTAATGGCGACATTATCTATTGAGAGAAAAGCTAAGATTGTGGAGTTGCGGGTGGTGCGTGAATTTCCTGAAGTTTTCCCTAATGAAATTCCTGATGTACCGCCAGAGAGAGAAGTTGAATTTGCGATTGATCTTGTACCTGGTACTAGACCTGTGTCTATGGAACCGTACAGAATGTATGCATTTGAATTGTCCAAATTAAAGAAGCAATTAGAGGAAATACTTGAGAAGAAGTTTGTGAGACTGAGTGTATCGTCATGGGGAGCTCCAGTGTTGTTAGTGAAGAAGAAAGATTGAAGCATGGGACTTTGTGTTGATTATAGACAAATGAATAAAGTGATGATTAAGAACAAGTATCCGCTTCCGAGAATAGATGATTTGATGGATCAGTTGGTAGGTACTTGTGTGTTTAGCAAGATCGATTTGAGATCAGGCTATCATCAGATTAAAGTGAAAGATGAAGATATTCAGAAGACAACATTCATAACACATTATGGACATTACGAGTATTCGGTGATTCTTTTCGGTGTTACTAATGCGTCGGGAGTATTCATGGAGTACATGAATCGTATCTTTCATACTTATTTGGATCGTTTTGTGGTGGTGTTCATTGATGATATATTGATTTACTCTAAGTTGGAATAAGAGTATACAAAACACTTGAAATTAGTATTGCAAGTTTTGAAAGAGAAGAAGTTGTATGCAAAGTTATCTAAGTGTGAGTTTTGGTTGAAGAAAGTTAGTTTTCTTGGGCATGTCATTTTAAGTAGTGGCATTGATGTGGATCCATCTAAAGTAGATGATGTGTTGCAGTGGGAAACTCCAAATTCAGTTACTGAGATTAGAAGTTTTTTGTGTCTAGCTGGTTATTATAAAAGGTTTATCGAAGGTTTTTCTAAGTTGGCATTTATGTTAACTAAGTTAACTTGTAAAAGTAAAGCTTTTGTATGGGACGTACAATGTGAAACAAGTTTTACCGTATTGAAGAAGAGGTTGACATCGGTTCCGGTTTTGACATTACTGAATTCAGGAGAACCGTTTGTAGTATATTGTGATGCTTCTATGATGGGTTTAGGAGGTGCGCTTATGCAAAATAACAAGGTGGTTGCTTATGCGTCAAGGCAATTGAGAATTCATGAAAAGAATTATCCTACGCGGGATTTAGAACTTGCTACAGTTTTTTTGTGCTAAAGATTTGGAGGCATTATCTTTATGGTTCTAGATTTGAAGTGTTTAGTGACCATAAGAGTTTAAAGTATTTGTTTGACCATAAGGAGTGGAATATGAGGCGGCGAAGGTGGTTAGAGTTATTAAAGGATCATAATTTTGGTTTGAACTATCATCCAGGTAAAGCTAATGTTGTAATTGATGCTTTAAGTCAGAAAATATTGCATATGTCGGCGATGATGGTTAAAGAGTTGGAACTAATTGAACAGTTCAGGGATATGAGTTTAGTTGGTGAAATGACACCGAAGAGTGTTATGTTTGGAATGTTGAAGATTAACAATGACTTTCTAGATAGTATCAGAGAGGCTCAGAAGTTAGGTATGGGTGATACAAGTGTATGTAGAAGAGAGAGTTTCCACTTAAGGGGGAGCATTGTGTATAGACTCACACTTGAGGGAGATTGTTGAGAATCAAGAGTGAGAAAGAAGTCTCACGTTGATTAGAAAAGGAAATATTGAAAATTATATAAGTAAGAGAACCCACACACCTATTGATAACACTAAATTTCATTGTATTTCTGACTCCGATTTCGCATGCATTCTTAGTTTTTATTGTTATTTTGTTATGTTATTACTTTGTTTTTCTTTATTTTCAGGTTTTTTATGTAATCGGGGCCTAAATCAAGAAAAGGAGCGAAAAAGGAGTTGAAAAGGACGAAAACCAAGAAATTCAGCTTTTTACACTTACGGCATCCACCATGGTTGGCGTCATGGGGTCAGCCATGACGTGGCCACGTCTCAAGACCACTCCACAACTGTTTATGCCCATGTTCCCTACTTTCTCCAGCACTTTGCACTCATGGCGGGCGCCACAAGGCAAAAGTGCTTCCCTCCACTTTTTAGTGGAGGGGGCATCCTGGTCCTTTCCCACTTAATGTTTGCCTATAAATAGTACTTTAGAATTTCGTTTTTATCATCCAAACTTAGAATCTCTTAGGCATATATCGGTTTTAAAGTAGTTATCATTCCACATCGGGGTGTTACTGCAATCGAGTGATCGAGTCTGTATACGTCTGTGTGATCGAGTTTTGGAGCCCTCTGGGAGGAAGTTAATCCTGCCGCCATTTTAATTCCAGTTCGTATTTTATTTTTCCGCATTCGCTTTATTTTATTTACTTTCCGCATTGCTTTACTTTTATTTATTTCCCGCACTCGCTTTACTTTATTTATTTCTCGCACTCGCACTACTTTCGTTTATTTTCCGCACTCGCTTTAAATACCTTTATTTCTCGCACTCGCACTACTTTTATTTACTTTCCGCACTCGCACTACTTTTATTTACTTTCCGCACTCGCACTAAATACTTTTATGAAAAATAATAAAAATAACTTTTACTTTACTATGTCTAACTAAATCCATAAAGGTTAGAATGTAAGGATCGTAATTGAACCAGTAATCCGTACAATTGTTTGTAGAAACACTTAAGGGCTATTTTAACTTTCAATATAAGTTTAATTGTTTTTAACTATTTCAAAAACAGCCAAAAGTGCTTTGTCTAGTTCATTAGGAGTTTTTAGATTAAAAAGAAAAGGGATTTTAAAACGATTTTCGGACGCGTTAAGAAGTTTAGAGTTTGGTTCGTGAGAACCTCTTTTTGCTAAGAAATTCAGGTTAAAGTAATTTTCAACTTAGTTAAGATATTATATTTCTTAAAAATAGATTTACTACTCTAACGCAGTATGCACCTTTTTATCTGTAACAATAGGAGGGGTTGATTAGAGAGTACAACTTGGTTCTGAATACGCGAAAGCGACAGTTCCTATTAAATTAGTTCTTTTCAAAGTAGAAAATATTGCCCATAAGTAGTTCTATTAGCAAGTACCGAATTATCAATTGATTATGTGAATTACATTCGATCCTGTCTTTATAAATCGTTTAAAATTACCATTTTATTTACCATTGCGCACTCCTTAAAACCATTATATTCAGTTGCCTTAGATATACACCATAACAACAGGTACGATAGATTGACACTTGGTCTCTGTGGATTCGACAATCTTTTATATTACTCTGACGTGTTCGTACACTTGCGAAAAACACGCATCACCTATCACCTTAAGATTTTAGGTGAATATGTGGTGTGTCTCTCACAAAGGTGTGTCCCAAGTAGAAATGTTCCCTTGTTGACCCTCCGAATTTCCCCTGTAGTGATATCATGAGCCTTTGGTTTCGAGTGAATGGACTAGTTACTTGTATCGAAACACTTCCCGCAGGTGTGGGTAGAAGGTGTTTCCACTACAACAAACAAAACCTTAGACAGCGCTTTAAAGCGCTGTCTAAACCTCCGCTGCTAAAGGTTTAGACAGCGCTTTTTTAAATCTTAAAAGCGATGTCTAAGGTACCCTTAGACAGCGTTTTTAGGAATACCTTAGACAACGCTTTTGATTTAAGCGTTGTCTAATCCCCTCCTATTTTAATTTTTTTAGGTATACCTTAAACAGAGCTTTTGGTGAAAGCGCTGTCTAATCCCCTCCTATTTTTATTTTTTTAGGTATACCTTAGACAGCGCTTTTGGAAAGCGCTGTCTAAGCCCCCCTTAGATAGCGCTTTTGCCAAAAGTGCTTTCTAAGCCCCCCTTAGACAGCACTTTTTGTGTAAAGCGCTGTCTAAGGTATACAAAAAATTTTGAATAGTTTTTTTGAAACCACTTTTTTTACCAGGTTTTTAAACCAGAATTTTGACCTGTTTTCAACCAATTTTTGACAGACAAATATCACAAATTATATATCCAAAATTGGCAATTCAAACTAAAATTATAAATCCAAAATTGGCAATTCAAACCAATATATATATACCAATTCAAATCATTTTGGCCTATTATAATTACAAGTCATTGCATTTTACTACAAATGTACATATTATAAGTACACATATCTAATCCATCCAAAGCATTGCTTCAAATATACATAGGTCTTGAAACAACACAAAGATTGTAATTCAATTAATAAACAATATTATAGAAATTACAACGTTACACATATTTAAATTCTCATCAATTAAAGTAAGAGTACAATATTATACCTCACATAACACCTAGCTCTATAATGAATTGACACCATTCCTCTTTGATTTCGTCCACTTGATCTTTTGTATAATATGCACACTTGAATTCATCAAAGTACTACATAATAATATAACATAGTTTGATTTAATTTCAACTATTTAATTATATGAGAGATATGTGTAAATATTAAAATAACTCATATGTTAGAAATACATACATCGGTGGGAATCTCTAATCGGCCCAAAACAAGAGTATCTCGCATAAACCTCAACATGAAATATCCGCAATTTATTTGATTACGTTGTTGAGGACACTACATATGAAAAGAAAATATGGATAAATCCTAAGTTTTATCAAGTATCATCACTAATATAATAAAAAATGTGATAATTAATAATATACCGCCACTTTTATCCATGTAATGCAGTTGGCTCTCCTCTTTGATGTTTGGATATCTCGTTGGGCTCGAAAAGCTTGTAGGATGTTAATAAAATAAAAATGAAGTAATTAGAACTATTCACATAAATTAATAAATACACACAAGAAAATTTAGAACAATCTCACTTACGTGTCAATTGTGTCCTTCATATCCGGGTATGTTGTCCAATCATTTCCTAATGAGTCAAGATAATAAACGATTTCTCTGATAGGATTGATTGCGAGCAACAACCAATGTCCATTGTATGATTAAACAAATGTTAGATGTAAATTTTCTACACGACGTCAAATAGATGAATTTAGAATGAAATTCTAACCCGGTATTAAAACGGTATAAAGAACAACTTCTCCGCATCTTTGTTGGCCATGAGGATCCTGAGAATGTACTCTGTCACGGTATCCGGTCTACTTATGATTAAACTTAAGTTGACGGACGCGGGTGCTAAGAATTCAAATGTTACGTCCAATCCATTGGGGCGCATCAATTTGTCATACAAAAACTTTAAATAAAAACATCATTAACATTAGACGCCTCATTTGAAACATAAAGTAAATAAGTTGTTCAATTAATATAACAAAGTATATCGGATTTACCTGATATATATATTGACAACACTGACGCCAATTTCTTCACAACCAAAAACTTGCATGAAGTCTTCATTACCAATCATTTGTTCGTAATCAAAGCCGAAAATACCTTCCTCCATATGCACAAGACGAACACCTTCGGTCGGTATATCTGTCATCTCTAGAAATGTCTTGAGGCACGTCCTATACTTGGTGGTAGGTTTTTTCTTAGCTACGGTCTTCTTAGCACCAGCCTTTTTTTGTAGTGCGGAGGCGTTGCTAACCTCCTTTTTTTGTTGTGTGGAGGCTATGCTAACCTCCTTTTTTTGGTGTGCAGGGACGTTGCTAACCTCCTTTTATTGAAGCTACATATCATATAAATAGTTAGATGAAATTAAGAATTTAATAACTTCCATGCATATATGTCATATAATTGTACTGTACCTGTTTTTTTGAAACCACGGACTCGGTATGCCGCGGAATAGCATTATCTTTTGATTTGGATCTTGTGGGAGTCTATTTAACATAACCAAGTAAAAAATGTACGTAAAATGCCCGTAAAAACTTTGAATATACACATTAAGGTTAACAAAGGTTTTAGGCATACCTCAAATCCTACGCTAATGAGGTTTGTCGGCCATGCAACAAACGAACTTACTACTTCGTCCACCGTTGTTGCATCCGAACCATCGTTAGGATATGGTAATGATGCATTCGACTCAACTACAATATCAACCGATACTTTCAAACATCCAGTAGGGAGCTCTCTGGTGTGAAGTAATACTCCGCTAATGTTATGCACTTTTCCCTTGCCAACCATCCGATAATATGGTGACGATAAATAGAGCTGACAATGGGAAATGCCCTAAAACCAATAATAAAATGAAATTGTTAATGTGTATATATGTCAAATACATAATTTAAGCAAATAGTTCATATTAAGATAGTTATATGTAATTACCTCTGGAATGTTCGGCTTAAAGGTACAGTTGATATTATCTTTGTCTGAAGCATCTCTGAAACATGATGAGGCGCTAGCCTCTCTTTCTCTCCTTAATGCATCAAGCTCAGCTTGCATTGCTTCAAATTTTGCATGAAGCTCCCGATTACTAGGAGCCTTTCCTTTTTTAATACTCAGGGAGGTCGGAGTGACTCCAAATCCCTTACCCCTCACCCGACCAGAATACTCACAGACATCTAATGTCTGACTAAGTATGCTCCTAGTATCATTTGGAGGTAAAGACTGAGATAGCGCCTCCTGAAAATCAGATGAATATCGTATACTTGTCAAATATTTGTTTATAAAGTTTTTATTTAATTAAAGAAAAAATGTTATACTTACACATTTCTCGTATACTTGTAAAACATCTTCTTTAGGAACTCCAGATTTGCCCACACGGGCTTCCTTCCACAAAACATGTGCAGGAATAGATGTTTCAGAACTTTTCTCCTTCTGCACCTACACATTAAGTCATACAATATGATCAAATAAAACTAATATATGATGAATGTAACACCCCCTTTCTATACCCCAAATAAGCAATTAAATCACTTAGGCACATGTTAAAAATTTCATCAGAGTATAATTAAACATGGTATAAAAGAGGCATTGCCACATTATGGTTGAAATTAAAAACATACAACACCTGCTCATTTAAAGATATGCAACGATGGGATAGTTTTCAACATAGGGAATTTAATCCTTACACCCATATCTCCAAATCATATAATCACACGGAGGAAACCAAATCAACAACATCAAACATATATATCTTCATTCATGTATAAATATATATCAACAAGTTTGATGCCAACAACAATAGTCATGTTTATACAAAACATTCATCCAACAGATACATATACACAATGCATCACAAAAATAACACTAAGCCAACCTAACTACCCGGTGCTACATATCAGAGCCCACCGACCAAAAGATGAAGACGGGCTTCACAAAAATTACCATCCAGTAACCTACTCTGCAATGCCTCATAGAGCATCATAAAACAGCAGAAGGGTGAGAAACATTATCATAATAACATTGCTTATAATTATATATCTCAACATATAAAATGCACATAAAGCATATTCTCACCACAATTCATACCTCGTCACCTATACACATCGCAACGTGTACATATACAATTCAAGCATGTTTATCATGCACCAATTCACTAATTCACATAAACTCATATTATTTATGTTTATTCCTCAATTCTAATCATTCCGCATAAACATACGTCTAGCTATATTTAATCACACATATACATTACAAATGTATAAATCACATACATATACACATATCAAACATGCATATATACAATCAAGTATGTTTCATCACACATACTATCATCTCCATAATACTCCAAATAAACATATGCACATTCATGTTTATTTCTGCATATCATAATTAAAATGATAAAATGCAATTCATAGAGACCGACACACGACTCTATGCAGATGCAAATGTGGTACCGACTCAACAATTTAGCAGGTTCACTCAGGAACCAAATGGAATCATCGCTTGTTACCTAAAGTAACTCCACGTCGGGCACACGATGTTCCCCATTGCTGACACCCCACATGGGCACACAATGTTTATGGATTGCTCACACCCCACACGGGCACACAATCTGATTTCTCACACCCCACACAGGCACACAATCAATGTGAATAAATCACCCATCGCTCACACCCCACACGGGCACACGATGTTTCTGGATTGCTCACACCTCACACGGGCACACAATCCGATCGCTCACACCCCACATGGGCACACGATCAATGTGAATAAATCACCCATCGCTCACACCCCACACGGGCACACGATGTTGTTGTTGTAATCATCGCTCACACCCCACATGGGCACACGGCGTTACAACGGATTCATAAAGAACCCACAGCACAAGAATGCATACATCATGCTTACATGAAAAATGACACACAACATTCTTGAAAATGCATACATATTCACCATATAGTTATTCATTCATCTCATTCAATTTACATACATTCACATTTAATTAAAGCAATGTATCTACTTGCCAAACGGCCACAACACAACAATCAAACCCACAATTCCATAATTAACATAATTACGTTTTTATCGGAAAAGTCGGGTAAAAGTCGGCTAAAAATTACATATTTTAGCATCAATAGATTCTACCTGTTTTTAGCTTCGAATCGATATAAGGATCACTAAAAACGGATACCTGAAACTCAAGTTACGAAACAAAACGTAAAAACCCAAAAATCATCCCAGGCTCGCTGAGCGAAAATCATCCTGGAACTTTCGCTGAGCAACCACTGCGATTTCAGAAAAATACCAGCTGCGAACAGTCAACCAAAAACACTCCAAATACCCAAAATACTTCCATAAACATGATCAACAACATATTCTAGCTATCATACTTCGGCTATAACGATTTCCAACCGATTAATCCATAAATTTCTCACATTTTCTCTCAAACCCTAACTATTCATCTTCTCTAACTTCTACCAAATCAAAAACCCACAAACTCTAACACATACATAATCATATACAAGATTAAGATAACAATGTTTATCACCCTTACCCGATTATTTCGATTCCTTGGAGCAATCTTGAAGCTTTTCCAACTTTCCCTCTTTTCTCTTCTTTTTCTCTTCTGCCCTTTCTTTCTTCTCTTTTTCTTTCTCTTCTTACCAACTTTTCTATTTCACTTTTTCTCACTCTCTTATATTTTCTTTCTTCTATTTCTACTCTTACTCTATTATTTCTATTTATTTCCAACCAAATATCATTTTCTCACAAAATATCAATTCTACTAATTTCTAACTTATCATTAATTAAAAAATACCTAAAATACCCTTCAAACCAATTTTACCCGAAAATTCACAAAATGGTAAAATCCCACAACATAACATATCATCACGATAATTTCACAAATAAAACAATTATCATACAAATAAAATAAAAGACTCCACAAAATTGGGAAAATCGAATCGGGGTGTTACAATGAACAAATATGTTATCGCAATTTATAAATACTTACCATTGATTGTTCTATGTGTCCATATCCGACACGTCCTTTTCGGTACGGATATGCGGGACTTGATGCTCTTTCCCGATTTGTGGCACTTAGTCTTTTAAATACAGGGTCCTGTCGTTTGGATTTGAAGGCTTCCCATTCTTCTACTGATATCAAACTTTCATATTATTTAGGAAGCTCCACATCAACATAATTATCATCCGCATCCTTAAGGAACTTGGATGATAAAAATGTTCTAAACCCTCGTAAAAGCTTTCCGGCCAATTTTATACAAAAACCTTTTCTTTCTTCTTCGATGTTAAAACACCGCTAAGAAAAACATACAGATTGTGCGTTAGTACAGGTAATCGAAAAAACATAATTGATTCGCATAATTAAAGACATAATTATTGTACCTTTATCTCACTCCAAATTCTTTCTTTGGAGTCATTCAGATCTTTGTTTCTCCAATCATCACAAGTAATGGGAACTCCATTCCTTACTAGTGCACCGATGAAACTAGTTAAGGTGTGCCCATTAGGTTCTATAAGTTGCCCCTGATGGCTCCAATTCACATCTAGAATGATGCCTCGAGATCTACCATTGACCACTCTTATCAAAACCGTTATACCTCTTCGAATCTCTTCTTTAGTTGATACTTTTTTACTACCTCTTTCATGTGTCGAATGATCATCATGTGGATTATCATCATTAGTGGTCATGTCTAACCTGTAATAAAGAAACCAAGGAGGATCAAATATAACTTATAATAAAAGCAATTGAAAACACAAAAATAAAGAAACCATGCATGATCAAATCTAACTTATAATCAAATAAATACAACAATGTCAAATAAATACATACATAATAAAGAAACCATGCATGATCAAATCTAACTTAATAAAAAGTGCTTAAACTAATAAAAATGTTTATTTTATGAATCTTTCATCTATTATAATTTTGTGTATTTAGAATATTTTTGTCTATTAGTTTGATCATCTCAAAAGTTTCATGAATACCCTATCAAAAAGCTTCAACAATGAACTAATAAGCAAAAAGTTTCATGAATACCCTATTAAAGTGCTTATTTTATGAATCCTTGTATATTAGTTAGATATTCTCAAAAGTTTCATGAATACCCTATATTGATACATACTCTAAGTTTCATGTCCAATATTAATAACTTACACTATTCTAGTTTTTATGTATAGAATAGTGTAACTATATACAAAAAGAGCTTAAAATAATAAGCACTTCTTCAAACAATGTCAATCATATACAAAAAGATATTAAACTCATAAGCACCTCAACAACAATGTCAACTATATACTAAAAGAGCTTAAACTAATAAGCACTTCTACAATAATATACAAAAAGAGCTTAAACTAATAAGCACTTCTACAACAATGTCAACTACAACAATGTCAACTACAAACAAAAAGAGCATAAACTAAAAGAGATAAAGTTGATTTTGTTCTTGCCCTAAACAGAGAAGAAAAGAACAGAGAAGAAAGAACAGAGAAGAAGCTTACCAAATAATGTGGTGGACGAAGGTGAACGTGGAGGACGACGGTGGCGAGAAGCTCAGTTAGGGCAATGGTGGCAAAAAGCTCAGTTAGGAAGACGATGGTGTTCGTTCGTAGAAAGTGAGAGAGTCGTAGAAGAGATGGAAATGAAAATAGAAACTGTATATTTTTAATATAATTAGACCTTAGACAGCGCTTTTGGGAAAACGCTGTCTAAGGTCAACCTTAGAGAGCGCTTTTGATTTTAATTTTCTTTTATATTGAAAGCCTAAGACAGCGCTTTTTTAAAAGCGCTGTCTAAGGTCTATCTTTAAAAGCGCTTTCTAAAAGCGTTGTCTAAGGTCTATCTTAGACAGCGCTTTTGAGAAAGCGCTGTCTAAGGTATGACTTTTAGCAACGCTTTTATTATTTTTTTGAACAGTTTCCGCTTCTTTTAATTTTGACCTATAGCAGCGCTTTCTTTATAAAGCGATGTCTAAGGCGCGCTGTTAAATGTCAATTTTGGCATAGTGTTCGTTGAGTTCAACGCTAATACAAGTATACGTGTAATAGAGAGCTTCCACATGAGGGAGAGCATTGTGTATAGACTCGCACTTGACGAGAAGTGTTAAGAATGTATCAAGTGTGAGTGTGTGGATAATAGTCTCATATTTGATAGGAATGTGGTGACTTGAGCATTTATAAGTGAAACAATTCACCCGCCTATCACCTTAGGATTTTTTGGTGGATATGTGACATGTCTCTCACAAAGGTGTTGCTCAAAGAATGAAATTCCACAATGATCAATATTCCCTAGTGAAAAATCTCCCCTAACAAATAAGAGATAAATAATCTTAATCATGCTTTGGAAACTTTTAAGAAAACATGTACATCTCCGGTTGATAAATGTTATAATGTTTATGATATTTTTTGTTAAAAAGATAGGAATAATAGAATGCGTTGAGTGTGTTAATAATTCTAAGGCTTTTGACATTACAGTTGTTAAACCACTAGACTAGTACTCCTTTATTCAGCTAAGGCAAATCTAGCTCCTAGGAGCAAAATTAGGTTCCATGGTAACTTTTTGCATTTGTTCCCGTTTATTATATTTTGTCTGTTTTAAATTAACAACGTTCATTTGATCTCTCAAGTTTTCTGCAAATTCTTCTTTCTTCTCAATAATAGTGTGAGCAACATAGTATCCCATTTGATAGTGTAGGGAAGGAACTGCGCATTTGGTAGTATAATTCAAGTCTCACATCGATTTATTCGCAAGTTATGTTAGAGTTTATAAAGGTCAAACATATTTGGACTAATAATTTAATAAATTGATAGATATAGATAAATGGGGAAAAAATTTTAATTAACTAATTTCTGAAAAACAAAATTAAATTGACGTAGTTATTAATTTATTCAGAAAAAAAATAATTATTTAATTTCAAAATTTTAAATAGTTGTAAACATAATTATTAAAAAAAATATGAAAAAAATACTGACATAAATCCCACCATGGTTATGTCATTTCACTAAAGAAGATGATACATATCTAAATTAGATACATACGGGACTACAAAAATTCAAAGGTCATTAAAATTAAAAATACATTTAAATTATTTTTTTTAACATAATGACCAATAAGGAGAAGAAAAAAAAAGTGAAGACCTTAAATCGAGTCCAAAGCATCCACATAAAAAATCATAATAGCTGAGCCAATGGAATTATAACAATGGGACAAATTTATTTTAAAAAATATATAGTTTAAACCAGCCATTATATTAGAAACAAATAATAAAAGCAAAAATAGAATATTCTTAAAGCCTGGAATAAATTTAACTAAATATGGTAGAAACTACAAGAATAAAGCAAAAAATAGAATAGAAAAAACTCAAGAAATTGTGACACATAAATTATCCCAATTTATGTAGGAATTTGAATGGTTCAAGATAGTTTCTATAAATCACACAAAACCAACAAAACAAGTGCTAAAATCATGCAAAACCATACACTAGTCAAAACCAAAAATAAGTATCATTTTTCCAAAATTAAACAAACTCTCATCTTTAAAAAGCCCATTTGCAAAACCTTTCATTCCAAGCAAAGACAGTTAAACAAAACAAAACAAAGCAAAACACCTTTCAAACCAGACAAATAAATTCAACATGAACATGAAGAAGGTGACTTGTGCTGTTCTTTTTGTTGCTGCCTCAATGAGTGCAGCAATGGCTGCCGTAGAGGTTCCGGCCGCTGCCCCTGCACCTGGCCCAAGCAGTGACGCCTCAGCTTCTATTCCCATTGTTGGATCCTTGGTTGGTGCCACTCTTGTGTCTTTCTTTGCTTTGTTCCACTAAGCTATGTACAAAAATGTCACATGGCTAAAGGGAGTTATATGAAGAATTATGTAACTCAAGGAAAAAATATGTTATAGCTATTATATAATTGTGATTTATTTATTCAATAAAATATCAATTATTTTTCATATATTAGTACATATGTTTTCATTTTTTATGTCTGGTTACGAGTAGAGGATATCTGATTTATAAAAAAATTGATTTTGTCTGCAAATCTACTAGAGAAAATCAACCAATATCCAACCAAACAAAAATAATTTATTATAACCATTTAGCAATAAACAATATGTGGCGTGTTATTTCCCATTCTGCAATCATCAACCAAGCAACAAACTCAAATGAACAAACTTATATGACATTTGAAATACACCTTTCATGCAACAATGTATATAAATTAATGAAGAAAACCACTCATTATTAAACTAGTTTTCAGGATTAAACTTTTGAGCAGATATGAGGCTCTTTGTCAACCATATTGCAGTTTCTCTTGATGATACAGCTTCTTTCCCAAATGGTCTTAGCACGCCGGCGAGTTCTTCGAGTTTGTCTTGCTTAAGTAACTGAGCACATAGCTCGAGGAGAGATTCCAATGCGTCGGCTCTTTCCTGACATGGACTATCCAACGACGCATCATCGGTTGCTTTGTCACCGCCATCTGTTGTGGTAGCTATACTTAATGAAATGCCATTTGGTGTTACATTATCATCTTTTTTCTGTGTGGAGGGAATATTGTTATGATTGTTACTCTCTGACGACAAGCAGTTCGTATGTGAGACTTTTTCTGTAAAAGAATCATGGTTTTCATTTTTCTTTGAGTAGTCTCTGGATTCGGTACTGTCGTGTTCATCCCTTAGAGGATCCATAATTAGCGATGAACTTTCCTCGTTAATTGAATTATTTTTGTCAGCACTGCTATGGCTCGTACTGGAAGTAGTTGATTTCCTCAGGTCATCAAGTTTGGCATCTTCCCTCTGTGCTTTAACATTGTCAAAGCCTTTGTTCGAGAAGGTATCTTCGACTTTGGTAGTCGCCACAGAAAATCTGTGTTCTTTTTCATTCAGAGAATCGTCTACGCTCTTTGAGGCGAATCCATTGTTAGATACTTCCCTCGCCGGTCTAATTTTATAGTCCTCCTTGCACACACTGCAAGTAGTTGATTCGGAAGTTGTTGATCCATCTTTTGAACCGCTAATACTAGTAGAAGATTCAACTAAGTAGCCCGTAATCGTATGATCAATCATCTTGGTCTCGGGGTTGTATTCTGTGCTCGTGGAGATCGCTACCTCGGCATTGTTAGGACGATAGCTTGTATGTACATCGACATTTCCCTCAATTGGATGAACCCGTTCCAAACGGTTTACGAATCCCATTTCTCTGTCATTATGGCCCTTGCCGCCACTAGCTTTGGGAGATCTTTTTGTTTTATCCTTTGAGTTAACTATGGGATATACCGGAAGAACATTAGATGATGCATTATGACACCGAAGAACATATGGCTGTAAATGTGGATGTCTTAACAATTCCGCAGCCTGTCAACAAAGAGAAGCAGCGTTAGAATCAATAGATTCGTCCAAATTAATCGCGCAAAACAAAAACGGTTGAACTCACTGTTGGTCTATGTTCTGGATTTTTCCTCAGCATGCTCTTGATAATTTGTTTCCTGTTTTAAGTGCGTCATCTTTCAGATATATCGTTATGTTTAAATATAAAAAACGATGACGGGAGTGTGAAACGGAATGGTTTGAATAGATACTTACAGTGTGGAAGAATAAACAATTGGCAGCGGAGATATGGAGGATCGGTTTATTTTATTGATAAGTCCAGCCATGTCCTGTTTCATTAATTCTCTCATTTGTTAAATTATTTTCGTTCTTGAAATTTAACTCATGCAGATGGTTCAAGTTCTCACCGGAGCACGAAATGCCGATTGATGTGCAGCAATCTCAAACATGCAGCAACCTTAACATACAAAGAGATACCATTTTTACATGTGGTTATATATATCATAAGTATTTGTAAATTAGTATAAGACATTCATGATACTAACCGAGAGACCATATATCAGATTTATAACCGTATGGTATGTCGGCGAGGAGTTCAGGACACATGTAATTTGGAGTTCCAACGACCTATACAACGTATAAGAAGATTGAAATTAGAAAGAAATATGATGAGTATGTGAATCTCAAAGTAACGATACATCAGAAATAAGAGGTCGCAATACCGAGGAAGTGAGGTCTTCTCCATTAAGTCTCTTTGCAAGACCAAAATCGCCTGTATGATCACACAAAAAACGCGATTTTTTTTTAAAACATAGCACATGAAAGTAAAAAAAAGAGCTTTCAAAGGATAATGCGACGTACCTAGCCGAATATTGTTGTCCTTGGTGAGGAATATGTTGGAACACTGAGAATTTACATTAAATTGCATTAAGTAAACATCACATGAATATCATTTTTACTTTAACTTTCTGAGTATAAGAGAATATGTAACACCTTAAGATCCCGGTGGATTACACGGTTCGAATGCAAGTAGTCTACAGCTACCAACAGTTGAGTTAGCCACTTGCAGACCTTCTGCACTTGAAATCGGAAATCCAGAGTGAGTAATGAATAATATTCGTAATGAAACGTTAAGGAATGGAAGATTAAGCTATTAATTACCTCCTCCGGAAAAAATGATCCTCGAGCTTTCTTAATGCTCTCGGCCCTGCTCCACAAAGAATGCAAAGTTCCATCATTAGAACTTCGTGTCAATGACAATATATTTATTTTCTATTTCAACTTTTATCTTTTACGAAACACATGAAATCCCAAACTCTTTTTCTTTCCTTCTACTAACAAATATTTACTTTACTTACATGTCACCTCCTTCGCAATAGCCGGTTATAATGCACACATGGTTCTCCTACAAAACATGAAATATCAGAATCATGCCTATGGAGAGTGATAAATATCGGAAAATCCTGATATACGTATCACTCATCAAACTTAAGTTTTCATCTTTATATGAATGTACAACTGAAAATTAAAAATTAAAAAACAAAGTATGTGTTCCTACCTTCTCAACCCAAGCATCTTTGTAATCCACAATATATGGGTTATTCAATTTTGCAATCAGATTCATCTGAAATAGAGACGAAATGTGTCAGTTTTACACAAGTAGACAGAAATATTATGAGGCACTGACACAAACATAAACGTCGGACACAGTCCTAACACGTCGACAACGGTAATAATTTGAAAAAATGACAAGAATATAATCAAATGTGTCAATGTTGTCAGTATCAGTATCGGACACTAACATATATTGAACACCAGACATGTCTTCAACCTAAAGTGTTGCCATAAGCTTTTGAGAATAACTATGAAAGCAGTCTATATTTTAAAAGAGCTTATGGAAACACCTTATGGCGTGTCCTTAAGCTTTTTTTAGTCTATTTCCATAAGCTTTTGAGAATAACTATGAAAACACTCTAGTTTAAAAGAGCTTATGGAAACACCTTATAAGTGTCCTTAAACTGTTTTTAGCTTTTTTCCCAAAGCTTTCAAGAACAACTATGAAAACAGTCTATAGTTTAAAAGAGCTTATGGAAACACCTTATGAAGTGCCCTTAAGCTGCTTTTAGCTTATTTCCATTAGCTTTTCGAGAATAACTATGAAAACCATCTATAGCCTAAATAAAAACAACCTGACATTCTTTTATATCTTATTATAGAAATAGCTTATACATAAACACTAATACTATACACTTATACTATAAGTGATAAAGTAAGTTGTTTATCCAAACAAGACCCTAATCAAAAAGAACTCTAATCAATCAAGCAAGTGAAGAACATATTAAACAAATAAATAAATAATTGTATGGTGGAAACTGTGTGTGTATGCATTAAGTGGATGGATATATTACACCAACCTCTTGGTGTGCTGTACGTTTGAATTTCTCTCCCTGTTTGGCCAATCGAATCTTTTTCAGCACATACCTACCGGGACATTAAATCATGAAAATGAATAATCCTTAGAGATTGATAAATTAACTGTATTGAATTCTAAACTCAAAAAAAAGCTTAAATTTTTCTTAATGGGTATGTCCATTTTTCACAAGTTAAAAAGGAAACAAAAATTAACATCATGAAGAACAGTTTCTGTTGAATGGTTTAAGCGATTAAAGAAAAAAGCTAAAACGGTAGTAATTGACTGAACATACCTCTTTTTCTCAAACTTATGAAGAACAAGAAAAGCAGAACCAAACGCTCCTCTACCAATTTGTTCCATCACTTCATACTCTTCCATCTTCTTTGACTTCATCTCACTGTTCTCTATCTCCATCCAAAAGAAAAAACCCAGAAGCTAGAAAACCATAGAGTGAAGCACTGAAGCAACAGATCCTTATTACTTACAAACCCAATTCAGGAAATCAAAAGAAAAAGAAGAAAAACTATTCTTTTATGGAAATTATCACCAAGTTACCCACCCTTTCTACCCAAAAAAAAATCATCTGAATGATGTAATTGAAGACTACCTTTATAAGCTATAACCTTAAGAGCATTAATTGAGCAAATAAATGAATGTATTTAGAGTGTGATGTTTTTGAACTATTCAATGGGGTTTCAGAAACATTGAATTGAATTGTTTTCACAAGAAAGATGAGAAAAATTACATTCCATAATTATGACAATAACTACCTCCTCAGAGAACTGAAGTCAAGAGAGAGAAAACAGAATATATCACTACCAAGAAAATTGAAAGGTTTATGACTTAGACTTACCCAAAAGAAAGTGCAGAGAGAGAGAGACAAAAGGTAGTACTGTAGTAAGAATTGAATGGAATGGCAACAAAACAAAGTCAAGTTTCTAAAAGCTCAATAGAAAAGGAAGGTTAGTGTCACATTTATAAATACTTTATTTTATTTTATTTTTCTCTGAATATAAAAATAAATACTTATTTGGTTCATAACTAATAAGCATTTTTGTAGGTGGAAAAAAATAAAGGAAAAGTCTTATTTGGTTGCTTGAGTTTACAGATTATAACAATAAGGAATGTTCCTAGCACATGTTGTGATGTCATAGTCTTTGTACCTTAATAACAAAATCCATCAAATGTTTTATATGATTCAATTGCAATAGCCAATAAAGGAAATAGTATTCTATTAAAATGTAAATTACAGAAATAAAAAATCAAAGTCTGTGCTCGTGTGATGGGCTGGCCAATGCCAACCACTTTGCTGGTCCAGGGGCATGATATGCCTACAACATTCTTTCTTTGAGGTGAAGGAATTCTTTTTTATTGGTTTTTTATGAATGATGATAGGACCAACTTTTAGTTAATTTGCAATTGTGAAGTGTTAATGTTAAAGATGCTAATTTATGTTAATCCTATGTGGGTCAATGACCAGGTTGTTGTGATTATGTTGTATACATATTTGTATAATTTAGGTGTTAATTTGGTTTATTTAGCTCTAAGAAATGTAATAATCATATCGAAAACATGTGCTTAAGAAAAGAAGTTTCAGTTTAATTACATAATTTGGTGATAATGGTGTCAAATCAAGAACCTAATGAGTTTGCTTAACCAAACCATGAATGAATGAGGTGTAATGTAATGTCAGTGTAGTAAACCGTATGGTTGAGGTTTCACAATACATGATCCTGAGAAACTCATTAAAATAAGATCAAGAGGTTAAGAAAACCGCAAGTTTACTTTTTTTTTTGTTACTCAATTGAATTTATATCCATAAATTCAAGGACAAGTTATTCCTGTTGACCTTCACATGCAAATGGCTTTTCAGAGATCAAGATAAAAAAATTGGAGTATTAAGAACAACAGACTCATCTTCCTCTGCTTCCAATAATTGCCTTTTTTTCCTTTCCAAGCCAGTATATACTTTTCCTCACATGCAAGCATGACATTGTTATGGGTAAGAAGTTAATAGTACTTATTTGGGTTATCTGAGACAGTAAAAAAGTTAATAAATTTGTAGGAGAGACTTCATTTATTGATGCAACCAGTTATTTCTTATGAAGCATTTATCAATAGCCTGAATTTGCTCAGCTCATTGAAGACTTCACAAATGTCACAGATCTTTCATACATCAACAAAACTAATATTGGGCATAGGTCGATGGGTATTAAATCTTATAATCACCTATAAACATTCAGAAGAAATTTATAAAACCAACAACCACTTTGGTGTCTTCCACATACAAAAATTAACAATCACCTACTGTCACAACTCAGGTAAAATGGTTGTTCCAAACCAGTCACATTACATTGCACATAAGAAAAAACGCCAAAGTAGATATGAAGAAAAGTACAACCACTAACATTTGATTACTACAGAAAAGGATTTAATGACATGTTCACACACTTCACACAAACAAATTATACACACATTATAGTATTTTTTTTACTTTCGCTTTGATTGCTTTGGTGTTTTTGAAGACCTTCCCTTCTCCAGCTTTTTCTGTGCAGCTGCGAATTCCTCTTCAGAGGGTTCTTGCATATCGTCACCACCATACTTTGATACTAGAGACGAGAACATTGATTCAAACTGGCCTTTCCTCTCATTTCGGCGTTGTGATATGACTGCAAAAAGATCTGTTTCAGATTGCTTGTTCGACCTATATAGAAAACAATGGATCAGTCCTCAATTACAGTGTGAATAAATGGATATAACAAGTAAAACTCCGAAACTTACTTTGCCTTCCTCTTTAAAGGACTTGTAGGTGGTTTGGTTTCTGACACTTCCTTAGCCCATTTCTGGTACACTTTTGTTGCCTTAAGTTCTCCTACAAAATACAGAGAAAAGAAAACAATCATCAACGAAGATGCTTCACAATCATCAAGGAAGGAAGATACTTAACCATAGAAACTAAGACCTAGAGCAAATGTCTGACTGAAACCTTGGTTAGAAACATCTAATTAATGTTTCTTACCAGCAGCTATAGTCTCATCAAGAATGTCCTTGAATCGGTGTGAGTCAAGTTTAGTATCAGAACAAAGCATTGAACAGAAAAGCCTGCAAAGAGAAGTTACTCGAGTTAACAAACTCGGAGCCTCTTATGAAAATGGTTCATGCACAACACAAAATTATCACTGATTTCCTACTTGTTCATATTCCCCTTGCACTTCTTGTACAGATCAATCAAGTCATTCTTCTCTGAGTCGGATCCCCTGTAGTTTGCTTCAAACTCTTCAATATCAGCTTCAGTGACCTATGGTTCATTACAAAGCAACACATGTAAAAACAATTATACCACTACAATGCATCAGGAAATATCATATATTAAACAGATACCTTCTTGTACATTGTTCTGAAAAACTCGTAAAGATTCTGAACATCTCCTGCAAGACCCTGGTTTTCAGAAAAGATGAATCAGCCATAGACGTCTACAACATAGCCATATTGCTAAATGATCCCAAGTTCTAAATTCTAATTGTTAAACCATTAACTTGTAACTCAAAAAACATTTTATACTTTACCATTTAAAGTAGTTAAAAGCACTCAATACAAGAAAATCAAATGCTCATTATCCAGTTTTCTTAAAGAACTTATTAGAAAGACTTAGAAAATCCAACACATTATGCTTATTAACAGACCAAAAGGGGTCACTTTAAACCGGCATTGCTAATTGAAAATCCAACATGTAATGTTATATTAATACATCTGCAGAAGCAATATCAATTATAAAAAAAAGACAACAATAACAGTACTACTAGTAACAACAACATTACTCACATCATCATCAATACAACCAGTCTGATCATAAAGGGCTCGTTTCTCTTCATCCCCGAGAATGGAAATAACTTTTTGCAGTTGTTGGAATTTCTCTTTAGCCTCCTGCATAAACACAAGGAATTAAAGCTACCAACACTAAAAAGCTAACAATCAAATAAGATAAAAACACAATCAACAGCATAAAAGGAAGCCTTAAAGAATCACCTCATCATCAGGGTTCTTATCCGGATGAAGCCGTAATGCCAACTTGTAATATGCCTTTTTAATTTCCTGTTGAGATGCCGTTTTCTCCAAACCAAGAACCTACACTAGCATGTTTTAGATTAGCAGTTGAAGATATCAAATTTGATTTTTCCTAATGTCAAACGTGATTTCAGCAAAATTCTATGAATCAGAATCAATTAACTCCACAATACCTCAATTCAACTATGAGTAAAACAAAACATTATTGTCTTAAACTGAAAAAAATTCACATCAAAACATAAATCACTTCAATTCAAACTCAATTTAAGAGAATCAATTTTATCTTCGATTCACATCAATTCACTTCAACTTTTTTAGTGATAAACGGAGCGTGAGTGAATTAACGGTACCTGGTAGAGACTCTTTTGAGGTTGATCTTCCATTTCTTCGTCGTCGGAAACCCTAGCTTTGTTCTTTGGCGCCATTTTTTCAGAGATTTGTTTTTGTTTTTGTTTTTTTTTCGAAAGAGAAGAGTGATACGAAACACTTGGTAGTTCCCGCTATAAAACGCGATTCCTGATTATTCTTTATTTCTCTTTTCCCGCCTTTATTGTTTTGGTGTAGACAATTGAGGATGTGACGTGACCCACGCGAAAATCCACCGTATGCACCCAAAATAAGCAATGAGGCCTTATAGAAATTCTTTTCCCCTCACCCCCACTCCTCTCAAGCACTCCTTGAATCCCAAATAATACTATGTTCAAATTCTAAGAATCCCAAATAATACTATGTTCAAATTCTAAGATGCTCTATGTTCAAATTTAGACTATTTTATTCACTATTTTATTCCTTCACTATATACCCTTTAAATAACGATCAGAATTTGTAGTGGGCCACAGACGTTAATGAAGATAGTAAACATGATGTTTGATCGTCGAGGAGAGATGGGGGATGTACCTGTAAGACACTCTGATGTCAAAGTAAGACAGGGCAAAAGAGTGTGCAAGTACGAGTACAAGAGTTAAGAGAGTGAATATTGGATACATGTCCCTCTCAAGTGAGAGGATTTATATAGAACCCCCAATGTTTGGCTATTGGTCTCTATTTTGGGGTTGGATCGTGGATCCCCCGAAAATAAGTAACTGTCAGAACTAGCCGTTGGAATGAGCATACTTGGTCAGATGAGATCCACGTCGAGCAGAGGAAAATCCGAGCAGGAGCTATTCCTTGACTGGATCTGAGTGACTTCTCTGGATGTCGGACAGAAGCCTAGAAGGAGCAGAGAAAATCGACCACTGGTGATCGTGGTCGACAATTCCTCCTCGGCTGAGGGGCACAAAGTCAGTGGATCCCTTTGACATTGGGTTATTGGGTCGTCCTTTAAGCAAGAGTGGATTGGGGCATACCTAGTCATTGGGTCAGTCCGGAACACAAAATTTTACTTTCAAATACATGATAAAATTACCAATGCAATTCATACGATTAATTTTGCTTTCAAAACACAATCAAATCATTAATGGTATATTTCGAATTATATCATTTGAGTATGTTTAAAAATACATGTTCGAATCATTCAATTTGAATATTGTTATTATTGAAATTGTTGTGTTTTTTATGTTATTTACATTTATACTTATGATAAATACAGTAGTGAAAACTTTACTTACATTGGAAAGTGCAAGAGAGTTTTAAAGATTCTGATTAGGTAAAAAGTGAGTGTTTTATATCAATCTTAGGAGTTGGATCTTTATAGACCTGGCTTACGAGCCAAGTTATGGGTGAAGAAATCTTTTTTGGCCAGAGTGTGGGGATAGGAGACTCAGTCATTCCCGAGTATTATAATTAGTGGGTTTTTTCTTGTAAAGGTGGTAACCTGATTTTGGGTTGGCGTTCATGACCCGTCATGTCATGACCACCTAATGGGGCCTCTAAACTCTTACAGTGTTCTTGGGTTGATCAAGTCATGGGTCGGTATTTTCTAGAACCCAATCAAAGTTATGTCATACATGGTCTCTCAAGCACAAAGTCTATGAAGGGTTGAGTGATTCAAGCTATATGAAAGATAATCCCATTTTTGGGTGAGAATTGTAGAAGCAAGATTCTTAGGAAAAGGCTTTAAGGGCAAGCCCCTTGGGTGAGGCTTTGAGGGTGAGTCCTTGGAGCAAGGCTTGGAAGGCAAGTCCCTCAAGCGAGGCTTTGAACGCGGATCCCTCGGGTAAGGCTCAGAGGGTGAGTCTGTAACACCCAAAATACTCCCTCACGGATTTTCAACTTAAATCAGAGTAATTAAAATATAAAAATAATTCTGAGTGTTACATACAAATTCGAAATACGGCTCAATTTTATACGTAATACAAAAGTATGCTTGCAACGGTAATTTCAAAAGAAACATAAAATAAAGTTCAGTAGCAATATGTTTTTCTTAAAACAAATGAACAAAGAAATAACGATCATCGTCCTAACACCCCCAAGTACGTATCAAATCCGACTCCCCTAACGTGAAATGCACCGACTTCACCGACCAAGGAATCTACTATTCTTGATCACCTGCACATTACCAACATAAGGGTAACATTCAAACAGAAGGGTGAGATACTTACACTAAAGGGAAAATAATACAAATAAAAGCAAGTATCGTCCAATAATTCACCACTTCTCATCAGTTAACAACTAAACAAACACACCAAATCACATAATGATATTATGCACACAAACAACAACAAATGCAATGAGACTCCACTAGACTCAATGCATGCGGTACCATTCATCGATTCTTGTTTCATGATCCAGTTCCCGTCAAAACTCTCGACCCCTATTCCATGGTTCGGTATGATCTCTATTTCATTATCACACCCTCGACCCTTGTTTCATGGTCACGTACGATCCATATTTCATGACCGCGCCAACAACACAACAATTCCCTTTTGGAGTTCGGATGGATATACCTTGCCTTGGTACATCATCCCCAACTATGCACATGCCATGCACCATCAATGACAATATGCAATGTCTACAACACTACCTTATGCAACAACAACATACAACAACTACCTAATGCAACAACATCACCAACAACTACATCATGCAACAACATCATCAACAACATACAACAACAACTACCTCATGCAACAACATCACCAATAACATACAACAACAACTATCTCATGCAACAACTACAACAACACATATCAACATCAATAACATATATCAACAACTGCAACAACACATAACAACATCAACAACATATTTAAACAACTACAACAACATGTAACAACATCATCAACATGTATCAACAACTACAACAACATGTAACAACATCGATAACACTTATCAACAACTATAACAACATATAACAGCATCGATAACACCTATCAACGACTACAACAACATATAACAACATCGATAGCACATATCAACAACTGTAACAACATATAACAACATCGGAAATTATGTTTAGCGTGTGTATGTACACTTGTTATCAATCGGCTCCTAATGAATTGCATTTAAAAGTCGTAAAACGCATCCTTAGAAACCTTCATGGTACATCTAAGTATGGGCTTTGGTATTCCAAGGGAAGCAATTGTAATTAGGTTGGTTATACTGATTTTGATTTTGCCAATTACAAGTTGGATAAGAAGAGTACTGGTGAAACTCTCCACATGTTTTCAAACTCCTTGGTAAGTTGACATGGCAAGAAACAAGTTTATGTTGCTTTGTCAACTGCGGAGACAGAATACATCGTAGTCGATAGTTGTTGTGCTTAAATATTGTGGCTCAAACAACAACTACTTGATTTTGACATTAAATTACAATGTATTCATATTATGTGCGACAACACTAGTCTATCAATCTAACAAAAATATGGTGTTATCACACTCAACATATTTAGATGTGTCACCACTTCCTACGTGACCATGTTGAAAAGTGGGATGTCGTATTTGAGCATGTTGATAGGAAAAATTAACTTGCAGATATTTTTACAAAACCTCGAATTTACCGTAAGCTCGGTTCCCTTGGAAATTTCTCTCCTCCCAAAACCTTCACGTTCCCAAAATTCTCCTTGCGTCTTTCACTTTTTGACAAAAATGGATCCTAACCTATTTTTCTCACCGATTTTAGTATTTATATGGGCTTATTTTTCAAAATTATAATTTTTGCCCAAATAAATCAAATCCTCTCTCATTCTACCTTTTACTCTCTGTTGTTTAAAAAAGACCATTTCTTTTATTTAATAAATTAAAATAATTATTTAAATCAAATAGATATTTAAGTTAAATAATTATTCAATTAAATAATTATTTAATCACATTTCTCCACTTCTTATTATTTTATTTTATTACAAAAAATTAAATAATAATTAAAATATTATTTAGGCAAAATATCATTTTTAGTCATTTAAATTATTTTAAAGTATCCAGTTAGTCCTTTAATTTTTTTTGTAACGATTTGGTCCTTTAAATTATTTTAAATTAACAAGTTAGTCTCTTAAGTTTGTTTTGTAACCATTTGGTCCTTTTTTTAAATCTCTGTTACAATAAATTGTAAACTCATATGCCATTGAATTGTTTTTTCACGTTGATCGTGAATATATAATTAGTTTTGTGTTTGATTGTGTATTTTGGTCGGATCGACTATTTTTCATTATGTATTTTGTCTTTTTTACCTAATTCTCATGAATTGTGACTTGTTTGATAAATTTGATTGCATATTCGTGATCAACGTAAAAAAAAACAGTTCAAATGGTATATGAGTTTGTAACGGATATTTTTTTTAAAAGACTAAATTGTTACAAAACAAACTTAAGGGACTAACTTCTTAATTTAAAATAACTTGAAGGACCTGATCGTTACAAAAAAAAAACTTAAATGATTAACTTGGTACTTTAAAAGAATTTAAAGGACTTTCATAGTAATTTTGCCAAATATTTATTTATTTTCACAACTCTTAACTCCAAAAATTAGTAAATTACCAAATTACCCTTACATCCGAAAAACATCACAATTCTCATATAAGGACTAAATCATGCAAACAATTAAATAAAATGCTTAAATAATAAGTTGATGCGTTATAGTCTGCATATGTAGATGCATTGGTTTGTAGGTCAACCATCATTGCAGTTGACATGCCATATGGATATTCCATACTACTATGGGGTAGCGTGACACTTGGGAGAAAAAAAGGTCCAGGGTTTCATATAATCGCTTGTGTGACCATGGGAGTAGTTGCAATACTCATTACTTGTGGTGGGAGAACCACCACTTAGGTAATGTCTTCGAAAACGACATGTGACTTACGAAAGGAATGGTTATTAAAATACTTGCACCACCAACCGTCAATTTGTTGGTTGTTCTTCATTATATATAGAGTTATTATATGGAAGGGAAGTAATTTTTTGGATGTTCCATCTCAACTAAAGTTTTACCACTTCTCAAACGCATAAACACTCAAACATTGAAAGTATTTTATGTATGAATAACAAAGTTAAAAAAATGCACAAAAAATTGATGTAAAATTTTGAATTTCTTGCACAAAAGAATCTCATTTGGTGTAGCAACCTGTTTACCGTTGTTTTTTGTATATCAAATTCAAAGTTTTCATTCACTTACAAGATTAAACTAAACAAAACTATGACATATTGTGCAAAATAATATAACAAAAAGGTGTTTGTACTTATAACTTTGATGTTTGAATGTCAAGAATTTGGACATAAACTTTAACTGGAATAATGCATAATTGCTTTGAAAATAAGGAATAAACAAATAACATAATAAAAATCAATTAAGTACATGCTTCAAATTTAAAGAATTAAAAGAAAGGACGCGCATGCATACTTCTTCTCCCAAACTCTTTCATTTCTATGACTTTGATACTTAAGTTCTATAGAGAATACATAATGAATTTTGTGACCCTTGTTTATATGACTTAACTCATTTTATCTACTATTACAAGTTCAACCACCAATACGATTAACTTCATAGAAATCGACACGTGCTCCCTTACGTGGGCTTCAACCTTCTAATATACTTCCATGTGTCTTGACATTTTAATTGTTTTGAACTACTCTACCTGTTTTAAACCATATTTTAAATCTCCAAACTTCTTATTTCGAAAGTTTCCTCTATCAAACCTTAGAGCATAGCGTTGAAATGATTTAGCTACATGTTTTTATGATGTGAATTTATTTTATTTCTACTTCTATCAAATATGCCAAATCACCATAAAACTTTTCGATATTCTAAATATCTTTTAAAGGGAGAGTGATCATAATCGTGTGGATCTATTCTTGAGATTCTTCAGAACCAGGCTTGTCAGATTTCTAGGTTATCTAAACCTTGAACTCAAAAATAGACTAAGTCTCAAAACATATGATAAGCAAGTCGAACTCACCCCTTCAATTGAATTTGTCAAATTTTTTAAACTATAGCTATGTTATTTTATACTTAGAAATCTCATACCATTTTATCACACCTTTATAGTCGAAAACTAAATAAAATTTCACAGGCTAACAACTGGCTATCTAAAAACATTTTGTTCTTATACCAAAGACATCACCAGAGTGGACGACACGTTTCACACAAGATGTTGAAACTTAGCTAAATCACTTTCTGGAAAGGATAGAAGAGTTCACCAAGTTGAGCGACATTAAAAGAGAAATAAATAAGGAAATGTCAAAGAAGGAACCATCGATAGATTTAGGTAGTGAATCATAATTTAAAGCATTTTAGTTTTAATCTAACAATTTAACTCTTTTTTTATATAACACAATGTATAATGTTATAAAATTTGGTGATAATTTTTGGACAGTTTTTGTTCTTCTAATTACTATAATGCTTAATACATTGGTTATGTGTGAATAATGGTTGGGTGGGTCCGAAGATGCATCTTCGGATGCATCTTTTGCTTATAAAAAATACATGGGACTTTAGGGATGTACATCTTTGTAAATCCCCTTATTTACGAAAAAATAAGGTGTATCCGGAGATGCATCTTTGAACGCACCTTTAACTTGTTAAAAAAAATAAAACAAAGAATTATATATATGTGTATCTTCGTAAAACCCCTTGATGGTATGATAGGGTTTGTAAGATCCTTATTGATCCACAACTTCTGTAAATAGGGTATTTCATATTCCATTTTCTTTATATAAACCAGAATGAATACATATCTGCATTGAAAGCTCCTAGTGTTTGACAAAATTGTGATAAAACCTAACGGGGAAGAAAAACTGCAGATGTCAAAAATGTCGAAGATGTCCTATCTTGTTAATAGGACATCCTGAAATATTACTTCAGCGAGTTTAATTCAGTAACAAATCTTTTCAGGATTTATTTTGTAACACCCAAAATATTTCCACGAATTTTTAATTTAAATCGGAGTAATTAAAATATAAAAAATAATTTCGAGTGTTACACACTACTTCAAAATACGTCTCAATTTGATACGTAATACAAAAGTTTGCTTGCAGCGGTAATTTCAAAAGAAACATAAAATAAAGTTCAGTAGCAATATGTTTTTCTTAAAACAAATTAAACAAGAAATAACAATCGTCGTCCCCGACACCCCAAAGTACGTATCAGATCCGACTCCTCTAATGTGAAGTGCACCAACTTCACCGACCAAGAACTCTACTATTCCTGATCACCTGCATGTTACCAACATATGGGTAACATTCAAATAAAAGGGGTGAGATACTTACACCAACAAAATAGAAAAATAATACAAATAAAAGCAAGTATCGTCAAGTGATTCACCATGTCTCATCAATCAATAACTAAACAAACACACTGAACCACATAATGATATTATGCACACAGACAACAATAAAAGCAACGAGACTCCACTAAACTCAATGCATGCGGTACCATTCATCGATCCTTGTTGTCACTCCCCGGATTTTCATCCTAGTACAAACGCGAAAGTGACGTAGAAAAATAAGAAGAGTCGTCAGCCAAGCATTTTTATCCTAAGGAAAGGGAAAGGTAATATTGCACAAACCCGAGGGAAAGGAAAGGAAGATGTCTTGCGAACCAAAGAGACTGGGTTCGGGAGTCGGTTACGTGAAGGTAAGGTATTAACACCCGTTCACGTCCGTCGTATATGACGGGATCCACGCTTGCTTGTTATGTTTCAAAGGGTGATGTAAATTGTTTCATCTGCTGCTGAACTGGAAAAAAAGAGAAAAATATAGGGAAAAGAAAGAATTATGCTCAAATGGGCCCTACCCCACTGCTTACGTATCTCATCGGGAGTGAGAATTAGAGTCGACATGGTTCCCTTAACTAGACAGGAAATTTTTTTGTTTGTGTTTTTTATGATTGAACTGCTTATGTCTATGCTCGGGTGTTGCAAGCTCGTCTAGAACGAATGTGTTTACCTTCCTGCAAGAGACAAGTCGAAGCAAGTTCTTGTGTTTAGAATGAAGGAGATGAGAAGAGAATTCTCGAATGAGAGACGCTTGTTATTGGTTTGGAGCTTTTTAGAAGCTTTTTATTTAAATTTGCATAGGAGAGTGTATTCAAGTCTCGTTCAATGGATAATGTACTTCTTACATCACTCCAAGATGGAATGGATAAGAAGTACACCCAAGTAAGGAGAAGATCCTCAAGACTTAGTTCTAAGGATTGAGGTTGAAGCACACTAACCTACTTTTACATTATTAAGTGTTTTTGTGACTTGCAATGAAGAAATACTTTTTTAGATTATTTGTGAAAATGACTTTATGCTAAGGCTTGTACATCATGTTAAACAAGTTTACATTACCCCAAGATGGGATATATGCAAATGCCCCATGGAATAAGTCTATGACACAATAAATCACTTCAACCTTTATTAGGTGTTTTGATTTGATTTTGAGATGAGAGAAAGAAGACTCAAGTGGAGAAAGGGAAACTCTAAGGGGAACTAAGACCCACCGTAGTGTTATCATGCTTGGAGATCCTAAGGGTTAAATATGGTATTATAATCCTAAAAGATGAGAGAAAGAAGCAAATTCTAACTCACTTCAAGGATTGAAGATGAGATAAGAACTCAAAGGGATGAAGAGAAATGACATGTCAAAGAAGCATAAAATGCTTGTCGCAAACACACAAATTGAAAGCTTAAAGGAGGAAGGAATAAGGTAGAATGTGGATGCACATCCACATTCTTCATACTTACATTAGCCCCTAAAAAGGTTAGTAAATCAATGATTTATGAAATCAAAAATAATAAAAAGAATACAATTAAGCACCAAACATCTCCTAAAGTGATTAGTGTTTAAACTAGACTCAAACCTAAAGCTAAAAGTACCTAAAGGTTAGATAAATTCCTAAGTCAGTAGCTACTACAACGCTTCAGTATGCAATCAATTATCACATGCAAATGGCACACAAACAACTTATTACAGCTACCTAATAACATAACAACAGGTGTAAAAAGTGCAAACACAAGGCAAGACAACATACATTTAACAGCCACTGTTCAAAAATGCAGCAGTAAAATGCATGGCAGAATTAAGTCATTTGGCATATAAATGAATGTATAACAACACATGGATATGCACCACATAAAAACATTAGAGAATGCAATATGATTAATATGAACATGGATAAGTGTAAATGCAAACATTTCAAACACTTTACATCAATGGATTTTCACAAATAAATTAATGTGCATTTTCAAAAGTGAACACTTAATGTAAATAAGAAACCACAAGTGTGAACATGCATCACAATTCATTCTAAATAATGCAAACATTAACATCAAAAGGCAACATAAGGAAATCATGCATCAAGAATGTGTGCAAACATACATGGATCATACACCTTTATCAAGCAATATGCAACATTTTCAATTATGCGCGTGAGTGTCCTAAACGTGCATCGAACATGAATGCAATGCAAAATATAACTTCAATCAATTATTATCATGCCAATAATAAGGTTCAAACATGGGAACAACATTCACAACACATTATGAGCATACATACACAACTATGCCAAAAATCGGAAATAAATAACACATGTGTCGAAAGATGTCGAAGATACATGAACTTGCACCAAAACAACTCCCAAAAACTTCCTAAAATCATATCCTAAAGATCCATGATGATTGGAGGGGGAATGGATAACAAAAATGCAAGAAAATAAAATAATTTTTCATTCTGGTTCAGTGGTAACCGGTTACCGTCCTGGGTGTAATCGGTTACTTAGTTCAAAAAAACAACTTTCTGCGCAAAAATACATTGAGCAACCGTTTACCGTCCTGGGAGTAACCGGTTACTCTGGGACCAGAACCAAAAATTCTGCATTTTCAAGGAAAATTCAGCAGTAGCTTATCCCAATAAGTCCTTAATTCAACACTTATCAATTGAACACGAAATTTACACCTAAATGCACAAATTCAACACCAATTGGAACCACGAACACATCAAGATCCTAAAATTTAATGATCCAATTAATTAATGCATCAAAAATCAACAAATCACGATGAACACATGTGTCGAGAAAATGTGAAATAACTTAAAACATAAGTGATTATGAATTTCACCAACCTACAAAGCTGAGGTTTGCTTTGGTAATTGTTGCAAAGAGAAATCAACACGCCATTGACGAGAAATCTGTAGATCCGAAGCTTTTCCGCAAGAATACGTAAAATAAATGCGATTTGACGAAAACCTTGATGAACTCTTCCAAAAACCACTTCCAAGATGTGAATTCAACACCAAAACAATAGCAAATCCTTCAGTAATCCATGAAATCAATGCAATGATAGAGGTTTAACAAAATCTTCAAGTTTCAATGCAAAACTTGAAGAATTTTGGAAGATGAAGCTTTATGTGATGTTTTGGAAAATGAGAGAAAATTGAGAGTGATGAGAGAAAAATGTGAAAAAATGAATTGTTGATCTGTGAGGTTTGGAACAAAAACTGATTATATACCCCTTAGGTTTGGAATATGTTTTGGGTTAGGAGTGAAGCTTGGATATTGTCTTAGGAGAAAGGTTTGGAATTATGGTTAGGAGTTAGTTAAGAGTTGGTTAAGAAAAATTCTAGAACCTTCCATTGGAAAGTGGTAGGTTGTTCTAGAATGTTCCCTTGGAATAGCTAGAATGAACTGTAAAGCTGAAGTGAAAAATCCCTCCAAGTTGAAAAAAATGAATTTTTGGCTAAATTTGCACGTGGTAACCGGTTACTCCCAGGGTGGTAACCGGTTACTTAGTTCAAAATTTGAATTTTTCTTTCTTTTCCTTGTTTTGGTGGGAAATCTTGGATATTCGACTTCGATCATTTGTTCTGAGCTTATTTTTCTTCTGAGACCTGATAATTGATATTGCCACTAGAAAAACACATGATCATATGCCATGTGCTTCAGCTAATGATGTATGCTTTATTTTTATTATTATGATTTGAAGGCAATACAATGTATGAAATAATATGCTAAATGATGTGGAAATGAAACATAAGCTACTTGAAATTGGTAATAAATAAGAGGGCAAATTTTGGGGTGTTACAGCTGCCCATATTCAATCATCTGTTAACCTGAAAAGGATGAGAGCAATAGTTATCAGACGTTCAAGATAAACTGTGATTGAATACCAAAATAGACCAGAAAATTTGCACTCTGACGGAGAAGAAGAAAAGGGATATAAACCAACCAGAGAAACTCTGTTTGGATACAACTCTGATGGGAAGAATAGTAAACAAGGGATGCCTTTTAGATATTCCAGAAGACTACTGACTTGCCACGCTACAGGTGGACTTTGAATTTGTCTTTTTGAACGACGCCAAACAACTACTGGCTTGCCAATCTGCGGTTGGACTTGAAAACCTATCTTTTTGTACGACGCCAGGTGACTACTGGCTCGCCACACTATGGGTGGACTTTCGCAAATTTACGGTTGGACTTTATATGCTTTGCCACCCTGAGGATGGACTTTCGCCAATTTGTGGTTGCACTTTAAGAATGTCTTTTAGATTAACACCAGACGACTACTAACTTGCCACACTACGGGGGACTTTCACCAATCTGTGGTTGGACTTTAAGAATGTCTTTTAGATTAACGTCAGACGACTACTGACTTGCCAAACTACGAGGGAATTTTGCCAATATGCGGTTGGACTTTAAGAATGTCTTTTAGATTAACGTCAGATGACTACTAACTTGCCACATTATGGGGGACTTTCGCCAATCTGCGGTTGGACTTTAAGAATGTCTTTTAGATTAACGTCAAACAACTACTGATTTGCCACACTATGGGGGACTTTCACCAATATGCAGTTGGACTTTAAGAATGTCTTTTAGATTAACGTCAAATGATTACTGACTTACCACACTATAGAGGACTTTTGCCAATCTGCGGCTGGACTTCAAGAATGTCTTTTAGATTAACGTCAGACAACTACTGACTTGCCACACTACGGGGGAATTTCACCAATCTGCGGTTGGACTTTAAGAATGTATTTTAGATTAACGTCAGACGACTACTGACTTGCCACACTACGAGGGACTTTCACCAATCTGCGATAGGGCTTTAAGAATATCTTTTAGATTAACGTCAGGCGACTACTGACTTGCTACACTATGAGGGACTTTCTCCAATTTGCGGTTGGACTTTAAGAATGTATTTTAGATTAACATCAGACGACTACTGACTTACCACACTATAAGGGACTTTCGTCAATCTGCGGTTAGAATTTAAGAATGTCTTTTAGATTAACGTCAGACGACTACTGACTTGCTACACTACAAGGGACTTTTGCCAATCTGCGGTTGGACTTTGAATGTTTTGCCACCCTGAGGAGGGACTTTTGCCAATCTGCGGTTGGGTTTGGAATGCTTTGCCACCCTAAGGATGGACTTTTTCCAATCTACGGTTGGGCTTTGAAAGATGTCAAAACTGGATTATGTTGGATAGGCACATGTTGAATTACATGACATGATGCCCAATGACACTGTGAATGCTATGTTTTGAGTATGCAAATGAAATGATGCAAATTCAAAGGGATCTCTCGACGAGGAAGTAACAAATCCATGTTGACTCTGCTGAGGATACTAATGATTGTTGATTCAATTTCGAGAAGCCCTGTGGGGATAACATCTCTGCTGGAGAATAATGTACAATCTGTTTGTCTCGAATTATCACATTTGCCAAAAATAAATGGGACTTTAGATTTGAGGACCCTGCTAGGGGATACTTCAACCGTTTGAGGATGAATCCCAATCATAAAATTCCGCTAGGGGATTGACAACTTTATGATTTGGCTGGGGAAAAATCTTGTCAAGACTCTGCTAAGGAGAACTCTCTACCAACCTGAATCTTCCCAACCTCTATGGGGAAGGGAAGCATCCTGATGGCTGCCAAGAATACTTGGATTCTTGAGAAATACTTTACCGTGGGAAAATAACTCTCTGCTTGGGGATTATCAATCTTTATTGCTCTGCTAGAGTAAGAAAATCTTCTGAGATCTGCTGGGGAAGAGAAAATATTCGTATGAGATCTGTTGGGGAAACAGGAGCCACCCTAGATTTGTCGAGGAAACAAAATCAAGGAAACCTGCTGAAGAGAAAAAGTTCGTGATGCCTCTGTTGGACATAACTTCCATCCGCCAGCTGGGAATAATAAAACCGAAACACATCCCGACGGGGAGGAAAAGATTTAAAGGAGTCTTGTGATGGGAATCACCTGTGTTTGCTCGGACATTACCTCAAGAGAATTTTACAAAAGACTCGATGTCTTTAGACTCTTGGGTATCGTAAAGATCGTATGAGTTAGCGTAAAGATCGTATGAGTTAGCGTAATAACCTTACTGGGGCAATACCCGTTATCAACACGAAAAAGCTTGTAGCTGTTGGAAGCGTTGACTGGGAGAATCGGCTTGACGAGCGACCATTGGATGGGTAATGGACTTAATCAGTAAAAGTCGTGACAAAAGGGTGACATAGAAACCCTTCACGAGTAAAGCTTCCCCAGTAATTTGAGCCCTGGATAGGATAACAAATCGTCAAGAGAGATTAATGTCCCTTACTTTCGACCAGGCTTCGATCTTTCTTTTGAACCCTCCATGAGACTACTACCTGCAAACAAAAGATATGCACATATGCCCCGGGTATTGCATGGTTTGAATACACCGCCCAAATTACTCAACATTCAAAGCACTTTTAGATGTTTTTCTTGCGCATGTTATTGTAAAGTTGACATGTTTTTAAATGCAATGTTTATAAAAAATTCGGACGTTTTTGCAAACAAAATAGTAAAATGAAAATGAAGAGCTTTTGACTGAAATTCAATTTATTTATTAGAAAACCTGAAGTCGGAAAATACATTAGGAAGCAAACCCTGGAAAGAGGTGAGTGTTGTAAATTGAAAAAAGAAACTACCCTAATGGCAACGTGGAAACGGTATTCCACTAAGTTATGATCCTGTTATAACCATTAGGTCTTCAAAACTCCCCGATCTTGCCTTCTAAGGAGTGATTGGACCAATTATTATCCTTGGAAATTTCAGTTTGACTTAAACGGTGATGTGATACAGATAACTCATATCGCAGTTGTTTGCTTAATCCCTCTTTTGCATGGACCACCCTTTCGGGTTTTCAATCCACCGGGATACCCTTTTTTGCCTGAGTTGTCCAATGCAGATTTTCAACTCATCGGGTATATATTTTTTATTTATATCTCTAATTTTTGCCCAAACCTTTTATTCTGTTTTTGGTTCGCTGGGATGCCTTTTTTTGCCTGGTCTTTTATTCTATTTTTTGTCTAGCGGGTCTCTTTTATACGAAGTATTTTTTAATTGCATTTGAGTTGACAGGGGTTGGAAAGTATTCACCATCCATGGTTGTAAGCATTAAGGCTCCATCTGAGAAGACCTTTTTAACCATGAATGGACCTTCATAGTTGGGAGTTCACTTGCCCTTGTGATATGTGTTAGGAAGAAGGGTCCTTTTGAGCACCATATCTCCAACTTGGTAAACTCGAGGATGAACTTTCTTGTCAAACGCCTTTTTCATCCTCCTTTGATACGGTTGTCCGTGACATATGGTTTCCAGGTGTTTCTCTTCGATGAGGCTCAACTGGTTAAACCTGACGCGACCCATTCGGCTTTGTCAAGTTTGACATCCATCATTAATCTTAGAGAAGGAAACTCAACTTTGACTGGTAGGACTGCCTCCATACCATATACCGATGAGAATGATGTTGCCCCAATAAATGTGCGCATTGACATCTGGTACCCATGAAAAGTGTAAGGTAACATCTCATGCCAATCTTTATATGTGACAACCATTTTCTCCACAATCCTCTTGATATTCTTATTAGCCACCTCGACGACGCCATTCATCTTTGGGCTATAAGGATAAGAGTTATGATGTAGAATCTTGAAGTCCCAGCATAATTCAACCATCATCCTGTTATTCAGATTAGAATCATTGTTAGTAATATTTCTCTCGGGCACTCCATGGCGAAAAATGGTGTCCCTCTTCAGAAATCGGGCTACCACCTGCTTGGTAACATTGGCATAAGACGTTGCTTCAACCCATTTGGTGAAGTAATCGATAGCGACCAAAATGAATCGATGGCCGTTAGAAGCAGTAGGTTCAATATTTCTAATCATATCAATGCCCCACATTGCAAAAGGCCATGGTGAATACATGATACTCATTCTAACTTCCAACTTACTATTTTCGCAATTCATCTATTGTTTCATACTGAAACACTTAGGCTCATATCTCCTTCGGAGAAACATACCATTCTAATTCCTTCCATTGAGTCATAACACAAAGCATAACACTCCAACTCGATTTCAAAACCACAACACTCGACAAAACTCCACAAGATGTCTTAGTGAAATCTTATATACGCACAAATTTCAGCAAAAGCTCTTAAAATCCTTCAACTATTAAAACCATCTCAAAAGTTGTCAAATGAACTCTTTACCAACTCCACTTGGTTTGATGCTATACATTGTAACCATTTACGTCTGACACTCAATCCTTTCATTATCTTACTTAAGGACAACACACTTAGAACAAATTTCACTTATTCCAAATCTTACAATCAATTTTCTTCTGATTTTCAACAATCTGACTGAACTCTTTCATTTGTCTCCTTCCACTATGCTTTCAAAGTCTTTCATCTGAATTCTCTTCTGCGGAGAACACACTTATCCATTGGAGTTCTCACCAACAAGGAAGCTATACTTGCAGACATCCTGGGATAGAACAACTTATTTATCAACCACACAATAACAACATCGGTCCAAACTCTCCAACGACAGGGATACAAGGGTTGTATTGTTGCATTCATAACTTATACAATTCCGATTCCATTCTAAACTCGAAACATTTTATCCAATTCAGCTTAACAAATCTGCCATGGTTACTATACTCCATATCAATTATCTTCACAAGATTCTATTTGTAACGCCTTAATTTTTATATTTATTTTTGTGAAATAAATATTAAATAATTTAATGGCATAATTGAATATTTGGTGAAGAAAGTATTTTTATGAGAATAATAATAATATAAGGTGTATTATTATAATGTTGTTATTATTTAAATAAAATAAAAAAAAATAAATGGTTAGTTAGAGGTTTAAGGGGCAAAGGTGGAATTGTTGTTTTCATAAAAAGAGGAAATAGGGAAACAAACCTCATTCATCGTATTTTGACGAAGAACAGAGAGGTCTGGAGAAAGAGGAGAAGAAAGGCAAGGTCAAGGATCGTAGATCACCAAGACCCAAAAGTTGTGCAGGAAAGCTTCGATTTTAAGGTAAGGGGGAGAAAATGGTTTATGATTGGTGATAGGACATAGAAGGGTAATTGGGAGTTCTTTCCTCCCTTAGGTATTTTAAGAGATTATGATAACAATGATTGAATTGATGCAATATTGTGAAATTGTTGATGAATATGATTATACGATGTATTTTGAAAATATATTTGGTGTTGTGTGTTGGGTATTGGGAAGATTGATATATGAAGGTTGTGGGGGTTATGATGAACAGAGAAGAGGATTAAACCTCATAGATTCCTTAATTGATCTAGGAAAGTTTATTGGTAAAACTAGTTGATGTTATATATATAAATGGATAATAAACATGTGAATTGGTTGGTTTTGAGTGTTAAATTTGACTTAGAATGGTTGGGATTCGTGCATGTGAGGAAGAGGGAAGAAATTGGGACTTTTGGAAAAATTGGATTTTTGGGGGTACATGTGCCACAACACGGGCAGTGTCAGGCTACAGGCATTATGCTAAAAAGTGGAAATTTGGGAAGTTGGCTTCAGGTGCCACAACACGGGCAATGTTGTACAACACGGGCGGCCGTGTCAGCCTCCTGGAAAATGTGTTTTTGATGATTTGGCCTGACACGGGCAGTGTTGTACAACACGGACGGCCGTGTCAGCCTCTTGGAAAATGTGTTTTTGATGATTTGAAGGGCCGTGTCCCAGGCCACCTGACACGGGCCGTGTCAGGGGACACGGGGGGCTGTGTCAGGCCCCTGTAAATGTAGTTTTTTGTCCGTTTTAAGGTGGATTTGATTTGTTCTTCTAACGTAGGATTATATTAATGAAATAAGACTTGGAGGATGTTTTAATAATGAATATAGGACTTGATGATTAGTCGCGTAAGAAATTCTAAGTGCTTAATTGAATTATATGAATATGTAGATTGTTATAATTGTGAATAACATGAGATATGTGTATGCTTTGTGTGTGAATAAGATGCACTGATGATTGGTTGATGAGATCATGAGAATCGTAAAGCATGATGTGTTCATGTGTATTGTGATATGGTATGCGTTGTTGTGTCTGCATGCGCATATATTTGATGGAATAATCATGTCGTGGATGTGATTATTCGGGATTCGTTGAGAATCGTGGTTGCAGGGATGATCGTGTCTTGTTGGAGACGTTAACGATGCATTCGGGGTTCTATTGATGAACCGTTATTGTGAGTCGGTACCGCATTTGCATTGTGCATTGGAGTCACATTGCATTATGATTGATTGAATAATATGATTGATTGAATGATATGATTGATAACTTGGTGTGATTAGGGGTGAATTACTTCTTCATATATGTCGTATGCACCGTTATATTATGAATCTATTTCTCACCCCTCTGTTTGTTTTGTTGCGTCTGTGCTTCTTCGGAAGTGCAGACAATTCAGGTACTTGAGAAGTACGTTGGTGTGATGTCCGTGTCCTAGGAGCTCTGATATGTAACGGGAACGGGGATCTTTTCCACATTTACTTTTATTGTTTAGAAAAACTTATCTTTATGATTAAACTTGAATTGAAGAACCTTTTTATGTGCGATTTGCTTAGCCTTTGAGCTATTGACGTTAAATATTTGGATTCCGCTGTTTTCTTTTATTAACGATTTTGATGATGATGATGATGTAACATCTCACTTTAGACAAGTAATTCTGATTATATTAAAGATTTATAATAATAATTTTATGGAAAAAGTGGGTGTTACAATTGGTATCAGAGCAGGTCGGTCCAACCGGCCAGATTGAGTCAGTCCTTAGAATAAGAGTCGTGTGTTTCCTAACCTGAGTTATTTGTTGTATTAGTATGGCAGGAAGGAATGATGTTGCTCTTGCTGCGGCTATGCAAGCCATGGCGCAGACGGTTGAGAACGTTGTTCAGGTCGTTCAGGGTGGAGGAAATGCTCAGTCTCGTGCATTGGAGCAGTTCCGGAATAACAAGCCGCCGACGTATGAAGGTGAAATTCTGGATCCAGAGGCTGCGCAAAGGTGGTTGAAAGCTGTTGAGAAGATCTTCAGAATCATGGGATGCTCTGATGATCAAAAGGTGAGATTTGGTACTCACATGCTGGAGGGCGAAGCTGAAGTCTGGTGGGACAACAATCTCCAAAGGATGGAAGACGCGGGTACGACTATCACTTGGGCGGTATTTCCCGGAAGACATCCGCAGTGGTAATGAGGTTGAGTTCTTGGAACTCAAGCAAGGTAATATGACAGTGGCAGAGTATGCTGCCAAGTTTGAAGAACTAGTACAATACTGTACGCACTACAATACTGAAGAGGCAATGACTTCCAAATGTCTGAAGTATGAGAATGGACTGCGTCCTGAGATTAAGTTGGGTATTGCTTGCCAGAAGATCAGGAATTATCCAGAGCTGGTAAGTAGAAGCAGGATTTATGATAATGACAACAGGGCGCGGGTTGCACACGACAAAGCTGTGAGTGATAAGAAAGGGAAACAAAGATTTGGTGGTACTCCGTACAGTGCTCCAGCTGACAAAGGGAAGCAAAAGGCTGGTAATGAGAAGAGACCATGTGGGGGAGGAAATACTTCCGGTGTGCTCAAATTCTATAGATGTCACGGCGCGGGACATCGTGCCAATAATTGTCCTACCGAAGAAAAGAAGTGTTTTAAGTGTGGAAAGGCGGGTCATGTGATGGCCAATTGCAGAGGGAATGCGCCTATTTGCTATAATTGTGGAGAGCAGGGCCACATTAGCACTAGTTGTCAGAAACCAAAGAAGCAGAAATCCGATGGGAAAGTGTTTGCATTAGTGGGAGCTCAGCCTACTAGTGAAGATCGATTGATCAAAGGTACTTGCTTTATCAATAATATTCCTTTATTTGTGATTATTGATACGGGTGCAACACACTCGTTTATTTCTTTGGAATGTGTGAAAAAGTTAGGATTGGAACCTTCTCAGTTAAGTCGAGGAATGGTTATTGATACACCATCTATAGGGTCTGTGACTACTACCTTGATATGTCGTGATTGTGTTTTGGCTATTTCTGGTAAAGAGTTTAGAGTGGATCTCATATGTCTACAACTCAGTAATCTTGATATAATCTTGGGTATGAACTGGTTGGAATCCAACCGAGTTTATATTGATTGCTTTAGGAAGAGATTGTTATTCCTGACTCCAGAAGAAGAAATTTTGGCCAGTTCAGTTTCTACTAAAGAACTGATGACCTTATTAGAAGACGAAGAGAAAATGTTTGTTGTGTTTGCTTCATTATCTATAGAAGAAAAGGTCGTTGTTGAAGAGTTACCAGTGGTGAATGAATTTCTTGAAGTATTTCCCAATGATATTACAGAGTTACCTCCGACGCGTGAAGTGGAGTTTACTATTGACTTGATTCCTGGTACCAATGGCACCGTACAGGATGTCTGCTACTGAGTTAGCTGAATTGAAATCGCAAATTGATGATTTACTTGAGAAGAAGTTCATTCGACCCAGTGTATCTCCATGGGGTGCTCCAGTGTTATTAGTTAAGAAGAAGGATGGTAGTATGCGCTTGTGCATTGACTACCGACAGCTGAATAAGGCTACTATTAAGAACAAATATCCACTTCCAAGGATCGATGACTTGATGGATCAACTTGTGGGAGCTTGTATTTTTAGCAAGATTGATTTGAGATCAGGATATCATCAAATCAGAGTGAAAGAGGAAGATATCCAGAAGACGGCATTTAGAACTCGATATGGTCATTACGAATATGCAGTGATGCCTTTCGGAGTGTCTAATGCGCCGGGTGTGTTTATGGAATATATGAACCGGATATTCCATTCTTACTTTGATCAATTCGTCGTAGTATTTATTGATGATATATTAATATACTCGAAGTCTGAAGAAGAGCATGAGAAACATTTGAGAATTGTGCTGCAAGTGTTAAAAGATAACAAATTGTTTGCTAAATTTTCCAAGTGTGAATTCTGGTTGAAGAAAGTGAGCTTTTTGGGACATGTAATATCTGGTGAAGGTATAGCGGTAGACCCTTCGAAGGTCAGTGTTGTGCTTGATTAGGAACCTCCGAAGACGGTAACAGAAATTAGAAGTTTTCTTGGTTTAGCTGGTTATTATCGAAGGTGTATAGAAGGATTTTCTAATTTGGCTTTGCCATTAACTCAATTGACTAGGAAGAGTAAATCATTTATTTGGGATGTAACTTGTGAGAGAAGCTTTGAAGAATTGAAAAAGAAATTGACTTCGGCACCGATATTGATTTTACCGAATCCGAATGAAGCTTTTGTTGTGTATTGTGATGCATCAAAAATGGGTTTAGGTGGCGTGTTAATGCAGGTTGGTAAAGTAGTAGCTTATGCTTCAAGACAGTTGAGAATACACGAGAGGAATTATCCTACTCATGATTTAGAATTGGCTGCAGTGGTATTTGTGTTGAAAATTTGGAGGCATCATCTCTATGGGTCGCGATTTGAAGTCTTTAGTGACCATAAGAGTCTAAAATATTTATTTGATCAGAAGGAACTTAATATGAGGTAGAGGAGATGGTTAGAATTTTTGAAAGATTATGATTTTAATTTAAGTTACCATCCGGGAAAGGCAAATGTAGTAGCAGACGCATTAAGCCGGAAAACAGTTCATATGTCGGCTATGATGATGAAAGAGATGGATTTAATTGAGCAATTTAGAGACTTAAGTATGGTGTGTGAGATAACACCTGGAAGTGTCAAGTTGGGCATGTTACGAATAAATAATGAATTTCTTGATGCAATTAAGGAAGGCCAATGACAAGATGTGAAATTAGTGGACTTAATGCCTACCAAGGGAAATGATCAAGGTGGTGATTTTAGTTTGGATAATAATGGTATTTTGAGATTTCGGGAGAGAATTTGTATACCCGATAGTGTTGAACTAAAGAAAGCAATTCTGGAAGAGAGTCATCGGAGTAGCTTAAGTATTCACCCAGGAGCTACAAAGATGTACCATGACTTGAAGAAATTATTTTGGTGGCACGGTATGAAACGAGATATTGCACACTTTGTTTATGCTTGTTTAGTATGTCAGAAATCAAAAGTAGAACATCAGAAGCCTTCGGGGCTGATGCAACCTTTAGAGATCCCAGAGTGGAAGTGGGATTGTATTGCTATGGATTTTGTGACAGGTTTGTCGAATACTACGAGAGGACTGGATGCTATTTGGGTGGTGGTGGACCGGTTGACTTAGTCCGCACATTTTATTCCGATAAACATCAGTTACCCGTTAACTAAGTTGGCGGAGATTTATATCCGAGTTGTTGTGAAATTGCACGGTGTACCGTCAAGTATAGTATCAGATAGAGATCCGCGATTTACTTCTGAGTTTTGGAAGAGTTTGCATGAGGCTTTGGGTTCTAAGTTGAAATTGAGTTCGGCTTACCACCCACAGACAGATGGAAATCCGAGAGGACTATTCAATCATTAGAAGATTTGTTGAGAACTTGTGTGCTAGAAAAAGGTGGCGCGTGGGATACACATTTGGCACTGATTGGATTTACTTATAATAATAGCTATCATTCGAGTATTGGAATGGCGCCGTTTGAAGCTCTTTATGGTAGAAGATGTAGAACACCTTTGTGTTGGTATGAGACAGGTGAAGATGTTATGCTTGGGCCTGATATTATTCAGCAGACTACCGAAACTATTCAGATGATCAAGGAGAAAATGAAAGCATCTCAGACTCGGCAGAAAAGTTACCATGATAATAGAAGGAAAGACTTAGAGTTCAGTGAGGGCGACCATGTATTTTTGAGAGTCAACCCGATGACCGGTGTTGGACGTGCGTTGAAGTCTAAGAAGCTGGATCCTAGGTTCATTGGACCGTATCAGATTATGCAGAGAGTAGGCAAGGTTGCTTACAGAGTGGCATTACCGCCAGAACTTTCGAATTTGCACGAAGTGTTTCACGTATCACAAATCAGAAAATATGTGTCTGATCCATCACATGTAATTCAGAGAGATGAAGTGCAAATCCGTGATAATCTTACGGTGGAAACTTTACCGTTGAGGATTGAATATCGTAAGATGAAGCAACTTTGAGGCAAAGAGATACCTCTTGTGAGAGTAGCTTGGGGAGGGGCTGCTGGTGGAAGTGTTACATGGGAACTAGAGAGCAAGATGCGAGAATCATATCCAGAGTTATTCCATTCAGGTACATTTTCGAGGACGAAAATAATTAAGTGGGGGAGAGTTGTAGCGCCTTAATTTTTATATTTATTTTTGTGAAATAAATATTAAATAATTTAATGGCATAATTGAATATTTGGCGAAGAAAGTATTTTTATGAGAATAATAATAATAATATAAGGTGTATTATTATAATGTTGTTATTATTTAAATAAAAAAAATGGTTAGTTAGAGGTTTAAGGGGCAAATGTGGAATTGTTGTTTTCATAAAAAGAGGAAATAGGGAAACAAACCTCATTCATCGTATTTTGACGAAGAACAGAGAGGTCTGGAGAAAGAGGAGAAGAAAGGCAAGGTCAAGGATCGTAGATCACCAAGACCCAAAAATTGTGCAGGAAAGCTTCGATTTTAAGGTAAGGGGGAGAAAAGGGTTTATGATTGGTGATAGGACATAGAAGGGTAATTGGGAGTTCCTTTCTCCCTTAGGTATTTTAAGAGATTATGATAACAATGATTGAATTGATGCAATATTGTGAAATTGTTGATGAATATGATTATACGATGTATTTTGAAAATATATTTGGTGTTGTGTGTTGGGTATTGGAAAGATTGATATATGAAGGTTGTGGGGGTTATGATGAACAGAGAAGAGGATTAAACCTCATAGATTCCTTAATTGATCTAGGAAAGTTTATTGGTAAAACTAGTTGATGTTATATGTATAAATGGATAATAAACATGTGAATTGGTTGGTTTTGAGTGTTAAATTTGACTTAGAATGGTTGGGATTCGTGCATGTGAGGAAGAGGGAAGAAATTGAGACTTTTGGAAAAATTGGATTTTTGGGGGTACAGGTGCCACAACACGGGCAGTGTCAGGCTACGGGCATTATGCTAAAAAGTGAAAATTTGGGAAGTTGGCTTCTAGTGCCACAACACGGACAGTGTTGTACAACACGGGCGGCCGTGTCAACCTCCTGGAAAATGTGTTTTTGATGATTTAAAGGGCCGTGTCCCAGGCCACCTGACACGGGGGGCCGTGTCAGGCCCCTGTAAATGTAGTTTTTTTGTCCGTTTTAAGGTGGATTTGATTTGTTCTTCTAACGTAGGATTATATTAATGAAATAAGACTTGGAGGATGTTTTAATAATGAATATAGGACTTGATGATTAGTCGCGTAAGAAATTCTAAGTGCTTAATTGAATTATATGAATATGTAGATTGTTATAATTGTGAATAACACGAGATATGTGTATGCTTTGTGTGTGAATAAGATGCACTGATGATTGGTTGATGAGATCATGAGAATCGTAAAGCATGATGTGTTCATGTGTATTGTGATATGGTATGCGTTGTTGTGTTTGCATGCGCATATATTTGATGGAATAATCATGTCGTGGATGTGATTATTCGGGATTCGTTGAGAATCGTGGTTGCAGGGATGATCGTGTCTTGTTGGAGACGTTAACGATGCATTCGGGGTTCTATTGATGAACCGTTATTGTGAGTCGGTACCGCATTTGCATTGTGCATTGGAGTCACATTGCATTATGATTGATTGAATAATATGATTGATTGAATGATATGATTGATAACTTGGTGTGATTAGGGGTGAATTACTTCTTCATATATGTCGTATGCACCGTTATATTATGAATCTATTTCTCACCCCTCTGTTTGTTTTGTTGCGTCTGTGCTTCTTCGAAAGTGCAGACAATTCAGGTACTTGAGAAGTACGTTGGTGTGATGTCCGTGTCCTAGGAGCTCTGATATGTAACGGGAACGGGGATCTTTTCCACATTTACTTTTATTGTTTAGAAAAACTTATCTTTATGATTAAACTTGAATTGAAGAACCTTTTTATGTGCGATTTGCTTAGCCTTTGAGCTATTGACGTTAAATATTTGGATTCCGCTATTTTCTTTTATTAACGATTTTGATGATGATGATGATGTAGCCTCTCACTTTAGACAAGTAATTCTGATTATATTAAAGATTTATAATAATAATTTTATGGGAAAAGTGGGTGTTACACTATTCACTTAAGGTTTATGTTGACATAAGGTCTCCATTATTAATAACGTAGTAATGTCACAGAACTTACAATCATTCTTAGTGTACTTACGGATTTCTATAACACTTGCCTATTGCACACAATATTCCACATACTCACCTTTGAAGGTTATACAAAACCTCTCGTTCAAATTTGCTTCTCTCAAGGGTCTCGTTCCTTAAGCGATCCAATTTACATGTTTAACTTTGGAACATCCATCTCTCACTCTTACCTAGGAGGTAACTTAAAAATCCATATCTCTAAGTACGACTCAACTGCACACATATGGTATTACTCTAATGGAGTCCATAATTGATGTTAAGAATTAACGATACTAAACTGACCAATTGTTCATCTCTTATCCACACAATAATTTGGATACCAAAATGTTTTCTGGAAGATCAACACTTCACGAGTTTCTTATAACTTCTCAATTTAGGTCCTCAGTAGTCGCAACGACGACACACCAAAATTTCAGATTATTTACTGTCTACCAATCATGCTTAAAAGAAAGCTCAACACTTTATCCTCTGACACTTCGAACGGAAGTCAAAACAAACTTACAGTTCAGAAAGTACGATTCTCTAAAGTTCTCCACAAAAGTCATGTGTCAATCGATACATGGCGATCAAAATCAGTAGTGGGCCCCAGACACTGATGTGGATGATGAGGGCGATGCTCGGTCGTCGAGGAGAGATGGGGGTGTATCTGCAAGGTACTTTGATGCCAAAGTCAGAACGGGCAAACGAGTATGCAAGTACGAGTAAGAGAGTTAATGGAGTGAATATCCAATACTTGGCCTTCTCGAATGAGAGGGTTTATAAAGAGCCCCCAACGCTTGACTATTGGTCCCTATTTTGGGTCTGGATCGTGGATCTCCCGAAAATAGGTAAATGTCAGAACTAGCTGTTGGAATGAGTCTGTATGGTCAGATGGGTGCATCAAGCAGAGACTAATCCGAGCACGAGCAATTCCTTGGCCGCTTCTGAGCGACTTCCCTGGATGACGGGCAAAGGTCTAAAAGGAGTAGAGAAAACCGACCACGAGCAACCGTGGCCGACAAGTCCTCTTCGATTGAGGGGCATAAAGCCAATGAGTCCCTTTAACATTGGAATATTGGGTCGTCCTGGAGGTAAGAGCAGGTTTAGCCATGCCTAATCATTGGGGCAGTCTGGAACATAAACCCTAAAATACGAAAAGGTAAGAGATTTTCTCATACCTCAAACAACACTTCACTCCTTCGTTGTTTTGCCGCGACTTTGGAGGATTATCTATCTTCAACATCAAAACTGGTTGGAAGGATGGATTTCTGAAGAATATAAGAGGACGAATAAAGGTAAGGAAAATTGAAGAACGAAATGAGACGAACAAAGGTAAGGGATACACTTAGTGATTTTGAAGAATAAAAGTCTTATAATATTGTTTAAGTTGTTTTTAATTAAATAATATTATTCATAAAACAATAAAACATATTTCAAAATTAAAATAAATTTAATTAAATAATATTATTCATAAAACAATAAAACATATTTCAAAATTAAAATAAAATTTATTAATTTCATTAATGAAGTGACACCTAGTGTGCCAAACCAAGTCAGCGTGTTGACTTACCATGTAGACTAAACTTTGAATGGACCAAAATAAATCCATAAAAAATTGAATGGAGGACTTAAAAATGAAAGGGACTAAAACTATAAAAAAAAAAATAAATAAGGGATCGAAAACTGCATTTAAGAAAGAAAAAAAAAATTTTAAACTTTAAATTAAAAAAAGTATTTTACACTTATATATTCTTTCTTTTTATAAAATATATATTTAAAAATATAGAAAATGAAACAATAAAAAGGGCATAATTGGTAAAGAAAAACACAACAAACTTTAGCTAAAATGAAGTTTAAATACTCGAAAAAACATAGGGATTCTGAAAAATAGAGAGGAGGCTTTCTATATCCTAGACAATTTAGGACCGAATCAAACCCTCTCTTTTCTCTCCCCCTACTGTACTTTCATTTTACTTATTTTATATATATCGTACTTCTCTTCGATTATTATTGTTGTTGTTATTTCCACTGTTCTCTCTTCTTTTTGAGGTAACAATTATTCTCTCCCCCTCTCTATGTTATTCTTTTATGGGTTTATTTATTTTATAATAATATTCTTCTTATTACAGAGAACAGTATTCGAATTAGAGTATCACGGTCGTTTAACCCAGGTGAGCAATTTATGTTTGCTTATTATTGCTTGTAATTTTATAATTTCTTTCTCTTTCTCTCACTGTTTTTAAAATTTGATTTCAAAAGTGTAATCTTTCCCCTTTTTTGGTGTTAAAATTTGAATTTTTTTTTGTGGGGTTTTGGGATAGTTTCTGGGCTTTGTTGAAGTGACGTGAAATCAGTTTGGGTGGTGTTGAAAAGTTTGGTTTTTTGTGTGTCACTCTTGTGACCGGAGATTGTGATCATTTGTTTACGGTTGTTGAATTTAATTATACATTGGAAGTGGATGATGGGTTTGTTGTTGGGGTTTGTTTGAATGATTGAGTGAATACTGAACATTGATTGTGTGTCATGAGAATCACAACACTGACACACATTTTTTGTGTTGATGTTACAAAGTTCGGTGTCACTTTGTGTTTGTCCAATGCTATCAGTTCTCTTTTCAAATATTTTGAACAATTACTATGCATGTCTTCATGTCTTGATCGAGGATTTAAATTGTGGTTATGTTTGCTACTCTTTCACAATGCAGAGATTTGCATTTAAATGGGGCTCAAGTGGTTGCTGACCATTTTTAAAAACCCTAGACATGATATCTACATAGTTTGTTGTTGTTATTGATGGAATTCTTCTAGTATCTTGCCGCTGATGTCTAAATCGGGCTTGTTATCTATGAAGCCCTAACATGGAGCACCGGACACTGACACGTTGACACGAACACTCTGACATATTGATACCCTCCTGAGTTGGTGTCAGACATTGATATGTAACAAACACTTGACATGTCTTTGTTCAGAAGTTTAGCTGCTACGGGTTTGTAATTGAGTCTTGTGGTATCTAGTTACTTTTGGAGTTGAGTTTTATTGTGTATGTATATATCTTTGAGACTTGAGAAGCCGAGTTGCCTTGTTTGCAGGTGGTCATAGAGCAATGGAGTCTCCTGATGAGATGGGATGCCAGGCACCTGAACGGCCTATTCTTTGCGTTAACAATTGTGGTTTCTTCGGAAGGGAAGCTACCATGAACATGTGTTCCAAGTGCTACAAGGACGCGTTGTTAACCCAGGAGCAGGACAAACTTGCTGCGACATCAGTTGAAAACATTGTGAATGGCAATGGAAAGCTAGCTGTGACTGCTGGAGCTGTTGATGTACAAGTTGGAAATGTGGAGGTCAATACAGTATGTCCCGAAGTTCCAGATAATTCGCTCTTTGGCGAGAGCGTGGAGACGAAAGCCAAGACTGGTCCTAGCAGATGTGCCACTTGCCGGAAACGTGTTGGATTAACTGGTTTCAGCTGCAAATGCGGCAACCTCTTCTGTGCAATGCATCGCTATTCTGATAAACATGAATGCCCTTTTGATTATAGAACTGTTGGTCAGAAAGCCATAGCAGAAGCCAACCCAGTAATTAAGGCAGATAAACTTGATAAAATCTAGCTATGCTTCATCTTTTATCTGCAAGTCTTCATATGCATTAAACTGCCTGGGTTTTAAATGTCGTTTAGTGTCTATAAAATGATCTGTCATGATAATCAAGGTCAATTTTAGGGAAAACCATTCCATGTTTGTGCTGGTTTGATGAACACTTTGCCTCATTTTGTATCGATTTCTTGCTTCGTCTGCAATTATTTTCTTTCTCTCATAGCTTGTTGTGTGTTATTTTTGTTATTGCTTTCTCTTAATATTGTTTCTCACTAGGGGTGAGAATATGCTAGACCAAGGCCTACAACATAGGCCTAACCTACACAGACCCAAGCTTTTTCTTTCTATAGAAAAAATATAGATTTTTTTATAAGTCTATTTAGTTAAAAATGTTGGTCACATGCCTAAAAATAAGTTTATTATATGTTACATATTAGATTTAGATTTAGATTTTTTTTTAGCCGATCAGACTCAGATTTGGCAAAAGACTAGTTCGACCCATTCTATTGCCTCCCTTAATTCTCATGCATAAATCATAAGCTATTGGTTAGGTGTTTTTTATTTATTTTTTATTTTATTAATTTCTGAACTCATTCTTTTGGGTTAAATGAGCATGGTAACAGATATCTAGAGCTATCAGATTGATTGAGTGCAGATTTGTGCTAAAATTTTGAGGTGAAACTGCAGCATTAGAGGCTAGAGGCATTATCTTGTTTAAACATTGCTTTTTATTCTATAGATTTGCTGAAGATATGTTCAGAACAACATTGGTTGTTTCTGAACTGAAAACAATATTGTAAATAAAGTTATATGCATTTTTTTGTGATTCTTAATGCGAACTTTGGATAGTGGTCTGAAAAGGGATAGAAGGATAATGAAAGTTATTCTATTTTATTTTGATTTTTTTTGTTATTTGAGCTAAGATGCATTAATTTTTTATGCTAGTGGGACTGGCTATTTGGAATGATCAGTGGTGCCAACAGTCACATAATCACACATTCGACATGTTTTTGGCTTAGATCAAGATCAAATGATAAAAAATCAGGTTTAATATTTTTATTTTAAGATTAATTAAAAATTATATTTAAATTTAGATTATTTGATCTTAATCCAACGTCATTCGGGGAATATGTCAAATGCGTAAAAATGTATAATACTTGACAGCGGAAATAGATCATCTGCTGCCAATGTCTGCAGCCATCTGTCTCTTGCTTTATTTAATGGTAAGAAATTCATATAAATTAAATAAAACAAAATGAAGTTGTCTTGAAAGAGAGAAAATTATAGATGGATGGATAGGATGAAGGCAGAATGGAAGCAGTAGAGAATTCATTGGAGAGTCCTTGGATCACTTGACTGTAGTGAATCCGAATCCGTCTGCCGTGCAATTCTATCTTCTAATTATGTTGTCAATATCTCTACACATACTTTATGTGAAAAATGCTACCTTTGAACTTCCATACATTTCATAACTTCTTATCCATCAACCATCATCTCTCATCTAAAATTATTTTATTCATCCATGGCTCAGTTACACTTTTGGTCCTCGTGTTTTGATCAATTCATAGAATTAGTCTTGTATTTTAAAAATGAACAAATCAGTCCCTAAACTATAATGTTGGGAGCAAATTTAGTTGTAACTCTCATTTCTCCCTCAAAAAACGTTGATGTATCAATATTTTAAATGGTGACAATAAAAAGACTTGTGATATATCCATATCATTAAAAACATATTATCATATTAAGTAATTATTTGTTCATTTAATTAAATTAATCATATTTTTATTTTTATTAAGTAATTAGCTACATTATAATGTGCACAGGAAGAAATTCATATACACTCATAACTCATCTTTGGTGACTCTGCATCATCTTTTTGATTCTCTCTTAATTGCCACACCTTCACGAAAACCTAGTCACTACTCCACTCTCTATCCTTGTTATATATCTTCAACCAAAACACAAATCTTTATTATTGCTCATTAACCTTATCATGCTTCAAGAAATCGTGCAGTAATTACTTAAAAAAATCGTCCTATTCGCTTCAAGAAAAGAAAAAACGTCGGCCTCTCTCTAATTCTCCCTTTCAGATGTCGTTTGCGACGGTCTCACTCTCTGCTTCATCTCTTATTCTCGTTTGGTTTTGTTTCTTCTATTGATGTTGTTTTGGTTTGAGAGTCGTAAAGATTATATGGTTGAATGAATTTATTAGTTGTTTCTGAAGAAGAGGATTTCATGAGGTTTGTAAGAAGAGATTTCGTGAAGAGGGTTTATTGGTTATTTCAGAAGAAGAGGATTTCGTAAGATTTGGATAAGAAATTGGAGATTTGTTTTGTAGTTGATATTGCAGTGTAAGTGATATTAGCAATATCCATTTTGTGCATGTTAAAGATTTATCTACTTCGTTAATAGAATCTATGAACTTTGGAAATTTAGGGCTTTTTTTGGGGACAAAGATGAACATATTGTACGATGAAGAGTGAGCAAGTACGAGTAAAGAGAGTTAAGAGAGTGAATATTTGATACATGGCCCTCTCGAATGAGAGGGTTTATATAGAGCCCCCAACGCCTGACAATTGGTCCCTATTTTGGGTCTGGATCGTGGATCCCCCAAAAATAGGTAACTTCCAAAAACTAGTCGTTGGGACAAGCGTACCTGGTCGGATGGGATGCGTGTCAGGTAGATAGATATCCGAGCAGGAGCTATCTTTGGCTGGATCTGAGTGACTTCTCCGAGTGTCGGGCAGAAATCTGAAAGGAGCAAAGGAAACCAACCACGGGTAACTGTGGTCGACAAGTTCTCCTCGGCTGAGGGGCTTATAACCAGTGGGTCCCTTTGACATTAGGTCGTCCTGGATGCAGGAGTGGATTAGACCATGCTTAGTCATTGGGTCAGTCTGAAATAGGAGCCCTCAAGTCGTTGCTTCTAGTCGCAGAAGTGACGACTTAAGGGTGACTCGCTATATACGGGGTGAAAGCTGAGACTTGTAAGAATTTTTTGTCATCAACCCGACCCCGGGTATGTTCGATTGCATCTGGGCACTAAGGTGTAGTAGACAGACGAGGATCTCAACCACTAGAGGTATGCAGAAGAGTCACCTCACGCATGTGCCTTGGGAAGCATGCACATTTAACGTAATGATGGCTAGCCTACGGCTGTTCATATGTCTTAGGCCACACGTGCTGGGGGAGGCTATAAATAGGACGTCTGAACTCACTTTCATAATTTTTTTGTTTACCATCCCTATGATCGACAACGCCAAGACCTTTCAGTCTTCAAACTCCGCCGTGAACCACCGTCCGCCATCGCAGCTACCGAGGATAATCAACCGATCACATCTTCCAGTTTCTAAAACATTGTTAGTTTCATAACTTCCTTGCTTTAAGATAGCTTCTGATCTTCACTCAATAGAAATGCATGCGGTTAGGCTAGTTTTTAGGGTTTATAAGACCTATAGTTTAGACTGTTAGGGATTCTGCCACGGTGGCTCCACCTTCGTCCGGTGGGGGGTGAACTTTGTTCATCATTATTGCGGTGAACAGAGCTTCTGAGGGCGTTTTACCCAGTCTTTTCATGGCGGCTCTGGTTGAACTTCCACCGGAGTTCTGGGTTTTCATACCGAGGAAGTTGGATCCCTTGTGAGTTGAGAGTTTTTTGCTTGTGAATTTCTCTCCTCGTGTGGACATGTGGGCGTACTTCCGAGGATACAAATATGAGTCACTTTGAACAAGGGCTCAGTCAAGGACATCGTCCCCGTTCCTCTACACACCATTTCACTTAATTAGTAGTGGAAAGGTGAATTTGATTTAAATCATCAAATTCACATTTTCTTTCGCTATTTTTCAGGTGCAAAGATGTCTACAGAATCCCCCGACTTCATACACGTAGAAGTACTCTTTGACGACACAACTTCGTTTCCTAGTGGCTCCGAAGGAACGACCTTTGAGGAGACTGCCTATGCACAAACTGATTCAGGGGAAACTACTTCTGCTCAGACTGATGATAACCCTCCAGAGGAGAATGATGTCGAGTAGGAAGTCCCCTTTTAGACTGGGCTGCTGGGGAGACTCTATATATCAAGTCGGTTTACGCTGAGCCCCAAGAAGGTCCTGGTCCGGTAATCGGGGACCCCGCAGATTGGTGTGTTAGGTATCTCGATGTCGGGGATCACAACTGTTTGCTGTATGGACCAAATAGGTTTTCCATGTACGACTTTAAATGTAAGGAGCTCAGGTTCAGACTCCCTTTTCTTCGTACTTTCAGACGTATGTGTTCTTCCATTTGGAGTTGTCGCCCTCGCAACTCCATCCCAATTATTTTGCCTTTTTGAAGGTCTTCGAGCTGACTTGTGGATTCTTGAAGATTGGGGAAACTCTTCCCATGTTCTTCCATATTTTTTACCTTCAAAGGAAAGTCGTACAAGGTCAGTACGACCGGGTCTCTCTTAAACAGAAGAAAAAAAATCTACAAAGCTTACTCAGAGTTGATGAGGAACTTCAAGTATATGTACTATTTGGTAGAACCGGTATCAGATCGTGCCTGGGATTCAATATACTTTGGGGTGGGGGGGTAGACACTAACGACCAAGGTAAGACCTTACTTGATGACCAGGGAAGGCCGGTGCCACATTTTATGTTGAAGTTCCATTTTTCATGGTCGCGTGAACACTTTATACACGACACAGATGAATATCTGTTAGACACTTCTAACTTGAGTGTCGAGGACATGACTAACTATGATGTCCTGATGAAGTTTGTTTTGAGGTTCTCTATGATAGAATATATGGACAATCAGGGCCATCCAATCTTGGATAAGGACGGGTGAGAAAAAGTGACCCCTCGGTTTATAGAATTATATTCGCATTTTGAGTTCTTTGCTCGTACACTTTTATGTTCTAACTTGTTTCTTTTGTCTTTTTCAGATTCTATGTCGGACGTGCAAGATAAGGTGAAGGTGAATGCTTCCAGAAGGAGAGGGGAAAAATGAAGCAAACTCGGTTGGCCGATCGTTTTGTGATGACGGGTACAGGCTCAGGTAATTATACTTCAGCTCCCTAGGGTTCTTCGAGCACCGACTCTATACCATGGCAGAGGTCGTGGGCCGACAACATTGTTAACCTGACAGGGACCCTCCGAAGCCAATGTTTGAACTTCCCACCCGCTTCCTCAAGCCAAAGTTTTTCGAGGAGAATACTCTCTAGGTTCACCGGGCTGAGATGCTGAAGCCGGAGGAATTAAATCGACCAAACAGGCGGTTGTCCTTAGCCTAGGACGCAAGTTCGGTGATGAGGGTCCTGGCCATGACATCAATGTATATCGAGGGGACTGCTACCCAGGAGCAGGAGATTCAAAGGATGAAGCTCTTATTGTCTACCTCTGAGGAGAAGGCTCGCAAAGCCTCTGAGGTGGCTAAGGATGCCCTTAAGAAGAACAAGGAGCTGAAGGAGTCCCTGGCTCCTGCTGAATCTTAGAAGACAACTACAAAAGAGGAAGTTGCCCGTCTTAAGGATGTTATGGCTCCTTTTGAGGGAGAGACTGAGGATTAAAAACTGCTGCTGACCCGAGCTGACCTGATCGCTAGGATTGACCAAGGGGATGAGGACCTCGAGGAGATGGTAGCGGTGGTCTTTAAGAACACGATGGCTTAGTTGAAGGTAGTTACTCTTGAGGTTGAATTTACTGAGGAGGGTATTGATTGTCTTTACAAGGTCGTGGATCGGAATTTTTTTTTGCCCGAGTTCCTTAGGCAAGAGGAATTGGGGCACGTGGCCGCAGAAAAAGGTAATCCCGCTCAGGGGAACCCCACCGAGGGCCAGCCCGTCGGGGATGCAAACATGCAGGAAAATGCTTGAAGATTTTGTTAAGTCTTTTTCTCTTTCGATGGTCGGCATGCGTGCTAGGGCCTTTGCATTTGTTCGGGGGAATTTTTTCCCCTTTATGTAATATCAGAATAAGTCGGTCCTTGTGGCTGCATTTTGTAATGTCCTTTCGACCTTGATGGTCGTCTTTTATTTTATTTTGCCTTGCATTTATCTTGTATGCATGCACGTGTACCCGTCGGAGGGCACACTTTAACTTCTTTATTTTTACTAAGTGTTTGTATGGTGCTCGAACGTTTCAGATATTCGTTTGAGTATCTGTGTGATGTTCTTTTATATACCCGCTGAGGGACTTGGGGTATGTTTGTATATTTGGGGAAATTGTGCCCAGTGTATGTGTGTCTGACGGTTTGGGGAACAAGGCAAAATGCCAGAGTAGCTCTGGTCGGGGAACGGTGCTCAAGTCATGTTGATGGCTCGTGCTCCGCGACATCCCATCGCGAGCTAGGTGTTTTGCCGGTTCGTGATACAATGATGACGACGGACTCGGTCGAGAATCCAGTCGTGTAACGATGGTCCCCCTCGTTCATGAGGGGGGGCCCCGTTGGTTAGAAATTTTAGTATGTAATGCTTGTACCTAGGAATGCATGTTCGTATGGTGCTTATGCTCCATCGTTAAGATCCGAGCAAGCTGACAGATGCCCTAACTGTAATATTATTTCAGTTTCTCGGCATTCCAAGGATGAAAAAGTTCTTCCCTATTTAAGTTCTCTAAGTAATAAACTTCGTTTTCGTTTTTAATCGGACACGGTAGAGACCTTCCTAATTTGCGGCCAACTTTCCTTCTCTGGAGTCCTTGTGGTTTCTCCTCAGGACAAGTATGTCGACTTCGAATGCTTGCTTTATAACCATAGAGTCATGTCTGATAGCGATTTTTTTTAAGGGATGTCTCGTGCAGGGCTGCCCCTGACCGGAAATTTTCGACCAAATCGAGCTCCTTGCGTAATGCCTCTAAATTGGTATCCTCGTCTTGGAGATTTTGTCTGCCTGGACTATATGTGCATTTAAATGGGGATGACATCCTTTGTTCCGTATGTTAGTCGAAAAGGGGTTTCCCCGGTTGTGGAATGAGGCGTGGTCCGGTATGCCCACACGACACGATGTAGTTCCTCGACCCAGCGCTTCTTAATCTCATCTAATCTTCGCTTGAGTCCTTGTAGGATTACCCTGTTCGCGGCTTCTTCCTATCTGTTAGTTTGTGGATGTTCGAATGAAGCGAAGTGTTGCTTGGTTCCTATGTTGGCAACGAAATTCTGGAAATTCTTGTTTGTGAATTGTGTCCCGTTATCGATGACTATAGTCTGGGGTACCCCGAATCGAGCGAGGATGTTTCGTTTGAAGAATCGCAATATGTTAAGAGCTGTGATTTTAGCTAAGGATTCAGCCTCTATCCACTTTGTGAAATAGTCTATGCCGATAATCAAGTACTTGTTCTGGTTTGAACCGACGATGAAGGGACTGAGGATATCTAGGCCCCACCATGCGAAAGGCCACAGAGAAGACATTATCTTGAGCCCGTTTGGAGCTTCCAGGTGCATATCCCCGTGCCTTTGGCAATTATCGCATTTTTTCACGTGTTCTTTGGCGTCGTTTTGCATTGTTGACGAGTAATATCCTGCTCACAAGGCCTTCCTTGATAGCGATCTCTCACCCAGATGTTGGGCGTTGATGCCTTCGTGGATCTCTTGTAGGATGTGAGAGATCAAATCCTCCTCGACGCATTTTAGGAGGGGGATGGAGAATCCTAGTCGGTAGAGTTTACCCTCGACTAATACATACGAGCAAGCTCTTCATTGGACTATACTGTCCTCCTTAGGATCTAGGGGTAGTTCGTCGTTCGTCAAGTAGTTGTAGGTCGGGGTCATCCAAGATTTGGAATCACTGATGATGTTTATGTCTATCTTCGGGGAGGCTTTTTTGATACTCAATCGAGGGAGTATCTCCTGTATGACATATTTGTTTCCACATTTCCTCTTCGTGCTCCCGAGTTTTGATAGCACGTTTGCCCGTGCGTTGTGTTCACGAGCGACAAGTTTAACCTCTATGGATGAAAACTTCGTCATTTTTTCTTTGACCAGGGTTAGGTATTCAGACAAGTTGTCGTTTTTGACATGTTATTCTCCCTTGACTTGTAAGGCCACAAGTTAAGATTCTGTACAAATTACTATTTCGTCGGCTCCTAGATCATTGGCCAGCCTTAGGCCGGCGAGGAAAGCTTCGTATTCTGCCTGCTTGTTGGAAGTGGGGAATGAAAGTGTGAAGGATAACTCTATCAGGATGTCTTCCTCATTTTCCAAAATAATCTTTGCTTCGCTGGCCATTGAGCTTGACGCTCCGTCCACAAAAATAGTCCATTTCCTAGACGCGTAAGCTACGTTCTCCGAGGTGGTCATTTCAACCGCAAAATCGGCCAGGACTTGTGCCTTGAGGGCCAGCCTACTTTCATATTTAATGTCGACCTCTGATAGTTCCAGGGACCACTTGAGCATCCTTCCGGCAATATCTGGTCGACCAAGAAGTTTCCTGATGGGCCGATTCGTTCGAACGACGATCATGTGCGCCAGGAAATAGTGCCTGAGTCCCATTGCTACGTTGAGGAGGGCTAGCGTGACCTTTTTAATCTGCTGGTACCTGAGCTCTGGCCCCTGTGGGGCTTTGCTCATGAAATAGATGGGTTTTTGTCCTTCAGGCATCTCTCGTATAAGGGAGGCACTTACAACCTCGTTTGTGAGTACTAAGTATAGAAACCGAGTTTCGCCAGACTCAGGTCGAGAGGACTGAAGGTTCTGATTGATCCTTCTTGAGATGTGTCAGGGCTAGCTCGCATTTTCTGTCCACTCGAAGGCAGCTGTTTTGTGGAGGAGCTTGAAGAGGGGGAGATCATGTTGGGCTGATTTCGCTACGAAGCGAGATAGTAAGGTGAGGACCCCGTTTAGTGATTATATGTTTTTTTTTGGATTTTGGCGTGGGTGTTTTGGAGAATGCTCGACACTTGTCGGGGTTAGATTTGATTCCTCTTTCGGTTAGATAAAAACTGAGGAATTTTCCCGCATGTACCCCGAATGTGTACTTTCTGGATTAAATCACATTTTGTACTTCCGTGTCTGATTGAAAATTTTCTCTAAATGAAGAGCGTGATCGGTTTCCTCGTGGAATTTAACGATCATATATTCCATGTAAACTTTGATCATGTCCCCGATTTCAGCTCAGAAGACTTTGTTCATCATGCATTGGTAGGTTGCTCCTGTGTTTTTCAAGTCGAAAGGAATTACATTGTAGTAATAGTTGCTCGATTCGGTCATGAATGCAGTGTATTTCTTGTCGATCACGACCATAGGTATTCGATTGTACCCATAGTAGGTGTCGAGGAACGACAGTAATTTGAAACCTGCAGAATTATCTACCAATTTATCTATGTTATGTAAAGGGCAAGCATCTTTCGGGAAAGCCTGGTTGAGATCGGTGTAGTCCACACACATGCGCCATTTTCCATTATTCTTTTTCATTAATACAACGTTTGAGATCCAGGTAGTGTACCTGACATCAGTTACAAATTGTGCCTCTAGGAGGTCTTTAACTTCATGTTCGACAACTTCTATCTTCTACGGGGAATGTTTCCTCCTGCGATGCGCCGCATCTCAAACAGATGGATCTATCGTCAGGTGATGGCAGTCAGTTTTTGGGTTTAACCCAAGCATCTCAATATCACTCCACGTGAATATATCTGCGTTCTCCATTAGACATGCCTTCAAATGCTTCCCCACCAGGTCGAGGAGGTTTGATCCAATATTGACCCCTTTGGTGGGGTATTCGTCGAGCACGATCAACTCAATGTCAACATCGGGCACCAAACATGTCGATGAAGAACTGCCTGCTGCCAGCTGTGCTTCTTTTTCCTCTTCAGTGAAACTGTTGTCGAGGTTGATTGAATTGACACGTGAAAGTTGCTTTGGTTCTTCCAAATTTCTGGGGAGAGTAGTCTTGGCTGTTAGCTTTAGCTTAGCGGCTATGACATTGAGACCCTTGGACGCTGCTTTAAAACATCGACGAGCAACCTTGATATCCCCGTGAAGGGTAGCCACTTGTCCTGATGATGTCTAATACTTCATCTTCAAATGTATTGTGGATGGTACAACAATGAGGTCAACCAGTGTCGGGTGACCTAGGATGCAATGGTACAACGACGAACAATTTATGACGAGGAACTGGACTTTAACTGCTCTTGCAGTCTCTCCTGCTCCGAAAGTCACGATCATGTCGACATACCCCCTGGGCCTGGATACTGATCCATTGAACCCTTGCAGGTCAAACCCCACTTAGGGCGTCATATGCGTCTCGTTGAGCTGCAGGGCGGCGAAGAGATGAGAGTACATGATGTCTACCAAGCTCCCCTGGTCGACCAAGATTTGTCGAACATCAAAGTTGGCCATTTGCGCTCGGATGAGCAGGGGGATACTGGCGTTGGGCGTGCCACCATGGAGTCACTCCTTGTAAAAGGAGATAGGTGTTGATCCTCCTCAGGGAGGATTAAGAGTGGAATTCTGGTTGGAGCCCGTGTTGATCAGCTGGTCGAACCGTCGCTTCACCGAGCCCACTGTGACTTTTTTGTAACCCCCGCCTGAGATCACCATCACTAATGGGAAGAACTCCCATGGGTTGGAGGTGGCGAAGTACGCGGGGCTGATGAATGGTTCGGGGACATAGAAGTCCTCTAACCATGTGATATTGAGAGCAACCAAGAGGTTGGTATTCGCGGCTGGAGGGGCATCCTCCTCGACCTTCCAAGACTTTTGCACCTCTTGTCGGGGAGCCTCCTTCCCCTTAGTGAACTGCTTCAGGTGGCCGTCCTTGATGAGTATTTCGATGGTATCCTTCACGTGAATGTAATCGTCAGTATTGCGCCTATGGGATTTGTGAAATCTACAGTACTCCGTCTTATCCGTGTTGGCTTTGGTCGACAACTGCTTGGAGAACCTAACGCCCACCTGGAGGAATTTGGAGTTGGCACATTCAGATAAAGTCTTTTCACTCGATACAATGAGGGAATGTATTCATGGAACCTCCCTGAGGGGCCTTTTTGCTCATGCGGTTCACGAGAGTGATCTTCATTTCTTTTTTCACCTCCCCGACGTGCTGTTGAGGAGTTTTCCTTTTTGGAGGGTTTGGCATCCTTCCGATGCCTAGTATCACGGGCAGTATTTGCTGCCTCCTTCTCCTCGTATTGTATATATGACTGAGCTTTGAGGAGAAAAGCATCAAACGTGGTCGGCGTTTCAATGCCCACGACCTTGGCAAAATCACTACGGGGACGAAGCTCGTGTTCGAGAAGGTATTTCTTCATATCGTCGGTGGTCGAGACTTGGATGGCTTCTTTATTAAACCTTTCGATATATGCCCGCAAGGATTCATCCTCTCCCTGGATTATTGCCTCAAGAGAGGCCTCAGTTTTGGGATGCCGGTGAGAGGCGGTGAAATGTCGGGATAAAGTCCTCCCGAGTTGTCTCCATGACGTGATGGACTCATAGGGGAAACTTTTGTACCAAGTCATGTCTTCCTTTCTGAGTGTTGTGGGGGGGAAATATGACATTTGATGGCTTCCTGGACACCTCGATAATCGAGGAGAGCGTCAATGTTTTCTATATGCTCGTCCAGATCCATTGTCCCATCATAGGACCCCAAAGGAGGAGGCTTCTCCAATCCCTTCGGCAATTTTCGTGGATATAATCTCATGGGAGAGTGGTCTATGAGGTTCATCTTCGTTGCTGGAGTTGTAGGAGATTGAGCGGGAGCGATTGTCTTTGTGTCGTCAAGGGGATGGCGATCTTGATCGATTTTTTGCACCCTCAGGCGATGGTCGTGTTCCCGTGTAGAAGGTCCTCCTCATCTTCCTAATTTCTAGGGACTTGTGTCGTCGAAGAGACGAACGATCCCGTTTCTTGATTGACCCAGCTTCTTCTGGGCACTGCCGAATCTTTCTTCGTTCAGGTGAACGACTGCGGGACTTGCGGAGTTTTTGCACACAAGTCTTTTTTTGTCACATCACCTAAAATATTGGCACATCAGTGTTTTTGGAGGGGGGTGGACGTTATGACTAAATTTGCTCCCAACATTATAGTTTATGGACTGATTTGTTCATTTTTAAAATAGAAGAACCAATTTCTTGAATTGATCAAAACACGATAACCAAATGTATTAATAAACCAAAAGTCCAAAAGTGTTAATACCTCTTCATTTAAATGTACAATTAGTTAATATAGTAAATTCAATAAAATTACCATATGCTAAAGGTATGTAGCTAAATTCCCCTATGTATGATGAGAAAATGAAAGTTACATTACATTTTATTAAATAAAATAATGTTCAAATTCAAATAGGACGGAAAGCTTTGGATTTTTATTTGAAAGTCACCACAATTATTAATTAGCGTATGGGATTTTATTGAAACTAAGATGCAAGTAATAAGTTGCATCACTATTTTTGTATGACAAATTAACCCTTTAAATTTTTTATTAAAACTAAGATGTAAATAATAGATGCATCACTATTTTTTTAATGACAAACTAATTTTTTTAAAAATGAATCAGGATTCGTTGATATCAGACGTAAGTATTTTCAAATTTCATTGAATCAAATGATCGTATTAAATAAAAAAAATACAAGACCATTTCTTTTTTCTAAATAATAGACTACTTATATGACCTTTGATTAATTATATTAACGATTGAGATTTGGTGTAAGACTTTTATACTTATATATGGTATCAATGAATCCTGACTCTTTAAAAATTACATTTATTGATCTAAGAGACACAAACTTATTATGTATGGATCTTTGTAGAAGATTCATTATCTCTAGTGCTAATAATTAAATATGAAAGGAATAATATGAAAATACGTTGATTATCAAAACACGTTTTTTCACGTTTAACCATTTTATTTAAAACAGTTTTAAGGGTCGTATGTCACCCAATAAAATCTCTCGTCCTCAGTACCACAAGTGGAGAAATCCTAATTAAGTCTACACATACATGTTTTTCTTCACCGTACTTCAAAACATATGTTAGGTTAAGTGACAATCCCCCTCATCAATAAAAAAATTCGTATATGTCTATTTTTTCACATATACTCACGTCTATTCAAATATATCAAATAAAACATTCTTAACAAAATCACGTTGTCAGTAATTGAAATCTAAAAGCTCCTTTGCATGTTTCTCAAATGTAAAGCTCGGTATTCTAGCATGTCTTGCAACAATTTTGGTAAAATTCATAGAAAATATGATAATCATAAAAGCAGAAAGTATGATTTCATTTTTTTCTCCAATTTTTTATAACTTAATCTCTTTGCATTTATTTTCCTTTGAATCTATTTCAAAATTTTCATTTCACCATATCTAAACTCTAAGAGTTTATATATCTATAACTTTCTAAGTACCCAAATTCATTTTGAAAGAAAACCTTGAATTTACAATTGGGCTTGAGGATGAAGAGGAAAAACTATCAATGTGGGGAATTCAAATATTAATTCCATGAGAATTTTTTATGGTATCCCTTGGAGTTATTAGCCACCTGTGTGCTTTCGAAAATATCCCTCAGATTTCAGAGATATATCTTCGAACACATCTTTTTCTTGCTTGATTTTAAATAATTTCGGAGATACATCTCAAGAATGTGTTCGTATGCATATTTCCGAAAAAAACCCAGAGACAATATACATGAAGATTATAATCATAAAATCGACACATAAAATGAAATTGGCATTACAATGATGATTTCAACAGAAAATTAAATACTACATTTCAATATCTTGGTGGACGCTTGCATATCTTTAAAATATCATCGACCGTTCTTCGTACCGTCGCTTCTAACTCGAGCGGAACTTTCTCTTTGAAACAGAAATAGGTTCGCCACATCTCTATAACATCCTTTTGATTCTTGAACTCAAATTTGTTGAACATGATTTTCCCTTCTTTTTCAACCGAAGATGAACGATACTAGAGCTTCACAACCTTTCTTCTGTCTCCGTGAGGTAGAAGATAATGGATTTCGTCTATGATATCGTCGAGCGAGGTAAGATCAGTAAGTTTAAACGTCTGCCCGAGTGTTTTTCCGTCGGAGTAGGAGACACTTGCGACATACCAATCGATCTTGATTTCACATATCTGAGACATTTTTTAGTTTATGTGAAAGATAACACATGAAGCCTCTCATGTATAGAAGACCTAGGTGATTATGGACCACTCATTATCTGTCAATATCTTTTCGGAGATATATCTACGGAACGACGCCATTTTATCTTATTCTGGAGATACATCTCCAGAATTTTACCTGAAACAACATAATTTTAGAATCTCCCGGAGATACATCTCCAGAAGTTTTCCTGTTACGTTTTATTAATTGAACAGAAGGCAGACAACACATAAGGTTCAATATACAAAATAAAGGTTCTTAAATACCAAATATGAATAAAAAGTGACTATTATATTGCACTTCAAAAAAATATAATTAGTTGTATGATTATACAAGAAATTAAAACGCATCAAAACATGTGTCGCTGACTAAATCTATAGGTGGCACCCTCTTGGACTTTTGTGCATTTGTTTCCTTTTAAATGTTCAATATCTTAAATTTAAGCATCCTTTCCATAAAATGATTCGGCCACGTCTCGACATTTGCGGTTGAATGAGTCATCCATTCTGGTGATGTAGGTGGTATGGGAAATCTTGGTTTCAGCTATACTTGAAAAAAAGACTTGACTTAGAAAGCTATCCAATACACAAGATGCATTTTTTTGGATTTTGGGGTGGTGCGGTGCATAGTGGAAAAAAGGTTTCAGAAAATCCTTAGTGTGTCAAGTCAATGAATACCCTATCATATGCGCATGCAATTAGATGACTATTTTCATGGAAGGTCATCCATTTTGATTGCGGTGTCAGACCGCTCAAGCAAGGAACAAGAGACTCATAAACCACATTGAATTTTCTTTCTTTTCGTACAACCGCATGTCTGATTCTCTACGCGTCTTCAAATCTTGGATAACTTGACGTCGAACAAGTGCATGACTATCCTCTCCTCTACCAAGAAAAGCCAGAACAACTCAGTAACCACAATTTCCAACCCTTCAACATTAACGATACGATCCATGTATTTATGCATAAAAATCGACATCTCGTCGATGAATGGAATTTTAGGTGGAATCGGTGTCGGAGGTGGTTTGCTAATGCATGCTCATTTCATAAAAAATTTGATTTTAGATTTAGGAGTCAGTGAGTCAGGAAAGAGTTTGTCAACATGCCCGTAATATGAAGAAGACTGTATAGTAGAGTTGTCATTCTGTGTAGGCATCATTTTCTTCGGAGCACCTTTTGTTTTGACCGGTTGAGAAGGCGACTTCATGTGAATATTTCGAGATAGGAAATCTTACTCAATTGTTCTTTTATGAGGAGTTTCATGTTGTCATCAACCTTTAAAATCTCTCTTGTATCGCTTCCCATTCGGTCAAAAATAGAGATATTTGATTTACCTCCTTCCATCCAACCATCATCATCAAACTTAAGTCTTTTCCAAAGAGGGAAAACTTCGTCCATTCTTATTGGCTCACCGAACTTCAATTTTTTAGCAATAACACAAGCACATGGGAGCCCATATGTATACTCAACATATAACTCAACATATAACCACAAATATTAAACGGACACTCACATTTTCTACTACCTATGTCGTCTCTTTTAAAATTCTGTAGAGGAGTCCGATATTCCCCGTTTCTTTTGCACAACATAGTAATAAATGAATTTATTCTATTTGAACCATTATCTGACCTTCCTATTACCACACTAAAACCGCCTAGATGTCGTCATACGAATCCATTCGAGCAAGATTGTTGGTGTAATCCCTAGAGGTCAATACTTTTGGTACTTGTATCGAATTATTTATTAATAATAAAAGACATTTCTTTATTATGTTTCTTTTTCCAAAATAATAAATTCCCTAGAATAGCTAGTCTTTTTAATGATATATTAAGTGTGACTTAATCATGAGATTCCATTAAACAAAAAGATATTATTCTTAAAGTATATGTAGTCTAGCTTTACTATGAAGTGGGATAACCTTAAAGCATTAAGACTATTATGTAGATAAACTGATGATCACATCTCATGTATCATGGATAAGGAGTTAACAAGTCAACATACGTATGAATATTAGGAGTAATATTTATACTAGATTGACCCGCTATGAGAGTACTACATAGAATGTTATGCAAATTTTCATAAGTTACTCTCATGGTGATAGTGGTGTGTACCACTCTTCGTCCCGAAACCACTATGGACCCTAGATATAGAGACAAGTACTTTATTGATGATCAAACATTATCCTTAATTGAATGACCATAAGGAAAATTGATGGGTACTTCACAAAGCATGCTGATGGACATGACTGATCTAGATGAAATTTTCCCATCATGCATAACATGATAAATTTCTAAGAGCCCAATATTGAACTGGACAAGGATGACACGATATATGTCTTATGTTCAATATAGACATAATGCAAGATTGTAATTATACACACAAGTATTATCACAAATGATTTTGTCAGATCACATGACATTTTTGTGACTTAGGTAGCAGTGATGTGCTGATACATATCACTTACTGTTTATTATGTTAAATACACGATTTAATATAATTGCCAATGTCGCAAAATCCTACAGGGTCACACACATAAGGATAATTTGATAAGAGGTAGAGTAAATAAGGAACACCGTAAGGAAAGATGTACTTAAGTAAATATAAAACACCGTAAAGTACAATTCACTTAAGTAGAATATGGAATATGGTAATGTATCATGTGTATAAGTGATATACGGTACATCATAAGATATGGTGCACATGCATTTAAGTGAGATTTTTAGCTTGCACCTCAAACAATTGGTTCTATAAATAGAACCCTTGTGCATAAGCATTTACACTTGATGAAAATTCGGTTGTTAAACCATATCCGTATTCTCTCTCTCTCTCTCTCTCTCTCTCTCTCTCTCTCTCTCTCTCTCTCTCTCTCTCTTTCTCTCTCTCTTTCTCTCTCTCACATACACACACACACACACACACACACACGCACACACACTGAAAGCCTTCAATCGTAACAGCTAGGACTAAGACTGGAGAATCTGTTCGTTTGGTCTAAGTAGAGGTGTTGTTCATTGTACATTGCTCGTGATCACTCCTTCAATTCAAAATCAAAGGTGTCATCGCCACAAGAGATAACCATTATATCACTAATCATGATCATTCATAAGGATTACTAAAGGAAAATTTAATTTTCCACTGCATTTTAGATCACAATTTCCCTTCAAACATATCACAATTTTCAAACTCTTGTTTGTTATCTAAGTCAAAGCCAATGTCTACCGCCTTTAAAACAACCCTTGAACATTAGGAGAAACATCGTTCGTAGAAACTAATTCTTTTAAAACATTATTGGGTGCACCATATCTATTTGGGAACAATAAAAATCATAACATACTACTGCAAAAAAAAAATCAACACAGACATGTTCTAGAAATGTATATCAGAAAGTGTTCATCTTCAACCCGTTCCGGAGATACATCTCCGGAAGCTACCGGAAGCTACGTAACATTTTTCCAACATTTTATGATGATCCTATAATATTGATGCTTCGAAGACTTAATCTTACTGTTGTACCCCAAAATTTGTCCTCTGATTTTTAATTCTAATCGACTTTTTGTTGTTGTTTTGTATTCATTTGCATCATCTTCATAGCATATAATGTATTTCATCTTAATCTTAGCCGAAATAATTTCTCGGAATTTACAGACAAACTGGTCAAATTAATTTTCAAAACTTGCCTAAAATCAGTAAACGGAAAATTTCAAACTTAAAATTTGCAAATGTTAGTAATATTAATCTACGATTTATGTGGTTTATTCCGACATGCTAAAATATTTTTAGGATTATTTTTGGTCGTATGTTGATCAGTCTGAGAAGTTTAAACGGTCATATTTTTCATTTCAAAATCCGACCAAACGCTATATTTTTCCGAGTCGTTTATTTCACGCTGATTATTTCGATGTATTCATTTTATTTTTTCGAGCATTTTGACGTCCGACTTTTATTTTTTTGAATCTGTTTATTTTTACATTGGGTCTAGAATAAATAAATAGGTTTATTAATTTTTATTTTTTATTTTAATTATTTTTATTAAACTTTATTTAATTTTTTATATTAATATTTTATTAGATTTCAAAATAAACACTTAGATCCATTGGTCCCTATATATAAAAGTGTGAGGAGAATGGAAGAGGACATTCCGCAGCGGATCTAAATTACATTCTTTCCAGTTTGTACATGTTGCTCATTCTTATGTTAATGATGATTTTTTTGGCACTGCATAGCCTTATTATTATTCATTATATGTCATGTTATTCTTATCATGTTACTTTTTGATGTGGTATTAGTACCGGCTGGGGATTTGGATTAATTTCTATATACTCATCAACTTTAACCTATAAGATATATAGTTACCTTTTTATTTTATATAATATATAATATATGTATACAGCAACTTCTATATATATCATATAAATCATCGCGTTAATAATTTATGTATATAATTTATAATATATATTTATATAATAATATATTTAATGTTTATAATATCTTTAATATAATATATAATTTATAATATATAACTATTTTGTTAAATATGTTTGTTTTTGTTTTATTTTATAATTTGATTATATTTTCAGATCGGATCGTGTCGATACACTATTTATACATTTGTGTGTATGAGGCGTGACACTTATATTGATCTGATCTAGTTGCGATGATCGCAAATTTTGCGTTAGCAAAATTTGTATTGTAAATAAAAATTCCTTTTATTTTAGTTTTATTTTTTATAAATTTAGATCCGTACAATTTTTGATTCCTATTGCGATGATCAGTTTGGGTGTGGCTAGTTAGTGATGGATTTTATCGATTTATGTGCGATGTTCTGTATTTATTCTTGTCTTTCGATTTTGTACGCGTCCGACAGTTTAGCACAATGACAATTCACCTTTAACGCTTACCGATTCGCGTTTCGATTTACACTTTTTAATTTAATTTAATTTAATTTTATCATGTCATTGTTATTTTTTATTCGATTTGCAATGACCGTTACGAGGTAGCAATTTATCTGTTATTTTAATTATTGTTAATTTTCAACGATCCAACGTCGTTATTGTAATTGTATTATTTCTTATTTATTTCTGATTTGGGTGAAAACTAATTAACTAAAATAATAATAATAATAAAAAATAATAATAATAATCTTTCGTTCTAAATACAAAAATACAATTTTTTTTTATAAAAATTAATGATGAATTATATTTAAATTTATTTCTTTATTTCATAAATAAATTATTCATAAAAAAAATCAATTAATTAGTTTCACTAAACAAATATCAAATATTTGTCTCTCTCCAATTCTTTTTCCCTGATTTTACTTTCTTTGTCATTTATAATTCCTAGAACAATTGTATAGGATGCACAAAGCGTTGTAATAGTTAGATTTACTTTTCTCGCACGATTTTCCAAAATATTGTAACTGCCTATGAGATGTAATAGTGTAGGAATTTTTATTCTTTCCGCACTTTATTTTCTGCAAGGGTTTTCTAATTATGTAACTCTCCCAAAGCCTTGTAATAGTTTAATTATGATTTTAACTTTATGCACCCTATAATTTCTAGATGCATGAAAAATAGGATTGTATGGCATGATAAAATCAACCGTTAGATCACTAACTCAAAGATTAACATAGCTGTAATTAAAACACTCTTTTCACACATGCACCTCTAGGGTATCCTCTCTTGTTGCCTTAAGAAATATTGGTCAAGTCCCTCGAACGTAAGGGTGTCTTTGCAAAGATTCCTACGAATAAAAATCATCAAGTCCCTTCGATATAAAGATCATAGTCCCTCGATGACCCTTCGAGTTGCCTACGAATATGTGATCTAGTCCCTCGATGACCCTACGGAAAATGATGATAGTCCCTTCGAATTGCTAAGATGCCTTTACAAGGTTGCCTTCTATGACCATACGATGACCCTACGCCCGTCCCTTACATCCAAGGATAAAACTACTTACTAACTAATAGTAAGGACAGTTCTATCCCTAAGGAAATAAAAATAACATGAACGACCTTGAGTAGGTAGGAAGCCCTTAACTGCTCGCTCACCCTTTCAAAATAAAAAAATATTCTTTACAACTCACATTTTAAAAAAATTTCAAGAAAATCACTTTGTATACATTTATACGAGAATCATTACAAAGGTGAATTATTTTCTAATACACCACCTCTATCTTTCATACAAAGTAAAGTGAGCTAAGCAGTTAAGAGCCCATGGATAACCATGGACACAAAAGGTGCTAACACCTTCCCTTTGTATAACTTACCCCCAGAACTCAAATATTTTTTCAAAAGTCTTTACTGTTCTTTTATGCCTTTCTTTATTGGATAAAATAAAAGTCGGTGGCAACTCTTGCTATCCACAACATAAATTAAAAGTCAGTTCTCCCACCGTGTTACAAAACTGGCGACTCTGCTGGGGAAAATAAGTAAAAGAGGGGTTCCCTTAGGATTAAGATCACTTAATTGTTTGATTTGTTTGCTTTATATTTACCTGTTGGGCTACAGTGTGAAAGATCCTGACCCGGATCTATTACCTTAGGTAAGTAGCAATAGACTAAGGAAAATATACGGCGTATACCGATATGGTTGATCTGGTGGCTACAGTTAGTGTGACTTCTTGGTTGGTTCTTATGTTTCTTAAGTAAGATGAGGATAATATGAGGCTGCCATATGTTGTCACTAACACTAACTACCCTTTAGAACCCTAATTGACCCATCCTAGCCTTTAGAGAGTAATGAGATAACTGGCTTTGGTGAAGCCTAAAGTTGGTTGATACTAGATGCTACACTCATTGAGATTCTAATCTTGGGAGATTTTGGTTGGCAAGTCAGTTGCCATACTGAACAACAACCTTTGAAAAGAATAAGTGATATTGAGATCCCTTAGAACCCGGTTACTATGTTAGGACAAGTTGAACCAACTAAACTTCAGTGGTGAGGGTACTTACCTATGAACTTCATGCAAGCCTTTAAACCTAAGGCTCTTGTGTGACTTGTTTGTATTTTCCATCTATTTGTTTTGAACATGACAACATAACATCATGACATCATAACATAGCATTTTCACTAACTATTTCAAGGACCAAAGGATTTATCTTTGTTCTTTGTTGCAGGTTATGACTTCCACTCTAGAAACACTATCCGGATCAACTTTTTAGGGATATTTTGAGGCTCAATTCAAAGCTCACAAAGACAAAGTGTTGGAACTAACAAGGCAACCTCACGAAGAGCAGAACCTCAATACATATCTCAACACAAAGAGAAAGGATACATGAGAGACTTGAGTCACAAATGTTCTTATTTTATTTATAACTTTTTGTTTTTTTTCATTGTAAGCCCAAGGGGCAATTATATTTTAAACTTACTAATAAAAGTTTTATTTTTGTTTTCCTATAAAAAATTTAAATCTCACGTGATCCTTGAAAACATTGCATATGCATCTGCATACCATACCATTGCATAACAGGTTTCCGCGACGGGTTTCTTATCTTCTCGCTGTTTATTTTAGCAGAAATGGCTCTCGAACAGTCTGTCAAAGATCTTCAAGCTCAAAATGCCCAATTTCAAGAGATGATTCTGAACTTGTCCAAGGGACAAGAAGAGCTGAAGGCACTCCTGACCAAGAAGAAGAAGAAGACCAGAAAACCAGTTGGCTTCATCAATCTGGGTAGGAGGTTCAAAGGTCCAATCAAGACAGATGATGAGGTTGAAAATCCTGGAGATGAAGATTTTTTGAAAGAAGAAAATAGTCAACATGGTACTGTGCGGAATTCTGATCATGAGGAGAATTATTACTATGATTCAACCGGTGATGAGAAGTACAACTTACTGGAAGACCGTGTGAATGTCATGGAGTTGCAGAAAACATCTAGTTTACATTTTGAAGATTTGAGTTTGATTTCTGGAGTTGTCATCCCTCTTGGATTCAAAGTTCCTACTTTTATGGTATATGATGGTATTTCGTGTCCGAAGCTACATTTGAGGTCTTATGTCCGAAAGATCCAGCCACATATTGCTGATAAAAAGTTGTGGATTCATTTCTTCCAAGAAAGCTTATCCGGAGCTCAATTATAATGGTACTACCAACTTGAGAATACCAACATTCATGCTTGGAAGGATCTTGCTGAAGCCTTATATAAACAATACCAATACAACTCTGATTTAACACCGACTCGTATGCAACTCTAAAGCATGTCCATGGGCTCTAATGAAAATTTCAAAGAATACTCTCAGAAATAGAGAGATCTTGTGAGCAGGGTTCAACCTCCTTTAACTGATAGAGAGTTGGTTGACATGTTCATGAGTAGGCTGACTGGTCCTTTCTACATTCATCTAATTTGAAGCTCGTCACATGGTTTCACTGAACTGATAATGACTGAAGAACGTGTTGAAAGTGGAATACAAAGTGGTAAAATACAAGTGGCTATCTCTTAAAGTACCACCGAGAAGCCATATAATGAGAAACATAATCCAATGCTGTTTATGACCAACAGGGTCGTAATAAGAACAACTGTAACCAATCCGTGGGAGCAGTTATGATCTCTAATCCTGCACCTGCGCCACAAAATCAACAACAAAATAATCAGCGTAAGTATGACGCACCTAGAAGACAATTTACAAAGATCAATATATCGTTGGCTCAGGCACTGCAACACATGTTGAAAATGGAGCTGATTACCTTGAAAGACCCTCCTCAGAATCCCAATACTTCCTCTCCTTGCTATAATCCGAATGCAAGGTGTGTATATCACTCCAACTATCCTGGATATGATACTAATAAATGTTGGGCATTGAAGAATAAGATTCAAGACATGATTGAAGAAGGAGTCCTCGAGGTTAATCTAGAAGACTAGATTGAATTCTTCTATCATCCATCAAATATCGAAGCTGCTAGACATTCGAAGTGACAAGTTTAGAGGAGGATTTGAGAACATTTGAATTTTCATTTGTAATTTATTTTGTTGATTTAAACACTTACTATTATGTCAAACTTTTGTTTTCACGATAATACATTGCATATGTTTGTCTTGAATTAATCCATTAGTTTCACTATATTTAAACTATGCTTCTTACTTCTCTTTTGTGATATTTAACCTTTGTTAAAGCTATAAGCCTGTAGAAGGAGGATGACGAAAACAATACCATAATCTTATGCAGTATGCTTTTGAACAGACTATGCTGATGATGTACAAGCATTGTTTCGATTCCTAAATAGTGGAGATATATGGAAGTTAATCCCTAGTCAACCCTTTTGAGCCTATGAAGTAGGAGTTTTCATTCTCACGCAAATTAAAACCCTCAATCATAACCTGGGGCAGGGTAGTTCCTCAGTTAACTCAATTATGCCAGTTGTCATTTTGTACACAACTAATGATGGTTCCATGTAAGTCAATATCTAACAAAAGAAAAGCTCACTAAGTCAAAACCTATGAAGGATACTTAGTAAAAATTGAGACATCCCGTTGACTGTAATCTTGAAACAAACAGTTCAGGCAAAAGGAAGGGATAACAAAGTCAAAAGAAAAAAAGGTCACTACAAATCCTCCACACAAAAAAGATGATTATTTATTTTCAAATAAACTTCTGGTTTCTGAACCATCGCTAATGTCAGTGTTACAATTCCAAACTCCTTTGGAGCCTCAATGCATAAGTTAACCGAACATAGGACTGAAGAACATCACGAAGAATGGGTTGGGTAAAAATAAATTTGAGCCTTTATTCTTTGTTTCTTAAACCGTGAACCGGGCCACGTTACAACCCTTTAAAAGTTCTAACTGAAGCACAGTTAGTTCAAAAGCGTACTACTACAAAAAAGTATCCTGACTCCTTTAAGGCTTATTATAAATCTTGAGTTAATATCACAGTTTTTACAAACATTGTTTTGCTAAAATAATTCTTTTTCAAAACTTCAAGACAGATATAAGCGTTTCATTTTGAATATCATTGTTTGCATATAATTGAGTGTTTGACAGCAGATAAGCTTGCATGATGAACATTCAATAAACCAAAGTCCTCCTGACATACAAAGTTTCTTCCTGGGCCTGACTCAGTTGAATCAAAGCCAATGTATACAAGGGCACAATCACTATCTTCCAATCAAGGGGCATGTCATGTTATTGTCCAATTCATCTGGGGCAGTCAGGTCAAGATTCAACGACGCTTAATAGCCAGGGGCAAATCTCCTCATCTGAATTGCCATAAGTAACATTACCGAGTTCACGATGCCAGGGGCATATTATTATGGGGCATATCATTTATTTCTCTCGAGGCAGCTTTTTTCAAATACTTCCATTCTGGAACAAATCATTCTCATCTAGGGGCAACACTCTCTTTTCAAATTTAATCAGATCAAATTCAGTCACAAGCTCCTTAACCATTGCTCGGGACGTACACGATCCACCGCATTCTGAAAACACATTCCTCTCGTTACACATTCCTCTCGTTACATTGCCTTGATACTGGGTTTTAGCAGAAGCCATTGTGGAAATTAATTGTCTGTGCCAATAGTATCAGATGGTGTCAGTATCATGTATTCGGATTCAGTCATGATAATTCCTAGAAATTTACTTGGGGAAGTCGAGAATCTTAGAAGTTCTGAATCCACTGACTACTTTTAATGTATATATGCTTTTGAATATGATTGATGTTTACCAAAAATGTATATAAAATAATATAAATTTACAATAATAGCATTTACTAAGGACTCCCGGAGGTAGGAATCCCCAGCAAAGTTCATATCCAACAAATCTTCGTAGGTTCATCCCCACAAAGTAGTCTTTACGAATTTATTTCAGCGAAGTATTCCAAATGGCCTCTTGTACTTCCAACTCTACGAGATCCCCAAGCAGATTTCTCTCAAACCTGATATCCTCCAAAGAATTGACACTTGGACGGATAAGTCTCTCAGGGGAATGTCCGTCTCTTTTATCCCCAGTCAGGTTATTGAGGAATTTAATCCTTCAATAAGAAGTACGATGAACGGAAATCGAAAGGTCCTAAGTACAATATTCAGAAACAAGACGGGAATGATGTCTTCATACTCCTCAACAACAACTCGAGATTTATTTTCCCCATCCAGCTGTTGTTACATAATTTGAACATACATCATTTACATCATATCATGCCATACACATCCATAACGCATACAACATTCTCATTTACATTAAGAAAATCATGTCATGCATGCATACATCAAATAATCTTGCATAAACTAACCTTTCCTTTTCAGTATAGTTCGCAGTGAGATAAACATTACCAACTCCTTGAGACAGTTCAGAGACGAACTAAACGAAGATCTAGTGTTGATTCTTAGTGCATGATGTTTTTCTTTCCAGAGACAGTACGAAGACGATCTATACGAAGATCTAGTCCTGGTACTTAGTGTTGACAGTTTCCTGAGACAGTTCAAAGACGATCAAAACAAAGATCTAGTGTTGATACTTAGTGTATGATGTTTTTATTTCCTTGAGATAGTTCAGAGACGATCTAAACGAAGATCTAGTGCTGATACTTAGTGCATGATATTTTCCAGAAGCAATTAAGAGATAATCTAAACGAAGATTTAGTTCTGATGCTTAATTCAATATATTTTCCTTGAGATAGTTCAAAGACGATCTAAACGAAGATCTAGTGTTGATAGTTGTTGTACCCCAAAATTTTCTCTCCCACATTCAAGACCATGTGTCTCAAGAGGTCTCTTAATAGTTGCAAGATTCTCAACTGGTCAAAAGGATTGAAGGTTTCACCAGACAAAGCCTCCTCCTGAACAATGGATCTTAGAACTAGGGTTTTGAGCTTCCCAAAGAAAAGTGGACTTCCAAAGCCTCAAGTGGATTTCATAACATCCTATATACCTTAAAGAATCCTCATTTCAAGTTTCAAAGCTTTCACAACAAGTTTGGTCAGTCAGATGCTCAGATACCTAAAAATCAATTAACTTGGTTAGAAAATCAACTAAGGTCAACTGTGGTTAACACAAAGTCAAACTTCAAGATCTTTTGTCAAAATCAAGATTATGAGGTGAAATTAATCATTTGATCAAGTGTTGATCATTATTCATCAAGAAACCTCAGAATCATCAAGAATCAGAAGTTGCTAAATTAGGGTTTTGTGCAGGAAAAGTCAACTATACTTTGACCAGCCATAACTTTCACATACTTCATAAAAAATTTCCCATCCAAAGCTAATTTTAAAGTAAATTCAACTCTCTACATCTTTGTATCTCACAAGCCAAATCCAAAAATGCTTCATTTAGAAGATATGAGCCAAAACATTAATTGTATTTTTGAAAGTCAACAAAAAGTCAACTTTTTTCAAAGCTCATAATTTGAAAATGGTAAATGATATGGACATGGGACCAAAAGGGTTGATTAGAGGAAACTATAAGCTTTCTAAATAGTCCTAGAACACCTTCATGACATTAAAATTGAGGAAGTTATGCATTGTCAAAGTTGGGAAATTTTCAAGAGGTATATGAAGCAAAAAGTGTCTAAATTCAAGATTTTGTCAAATGAGCCCATAATATTGCAACCCAAACTTAAATATGAGGTCATGCACGACCCAATGGTCAATTATTTATGCGTTTCTAATGAATTTTGATCCTGTTTTGTTGTTTGTGAGGACTCATAGATGGATTATGGGCAATTAGTTCAAAGATTCATGGACCAATTCGTAAAAGACCATTATTAGGGTTTGAACCTCCAAGAAATTTGGCATGACCAATTTCAAGAAATTTTGCGTATTACGTGATGTTTGAGAATTTGCAGGTTTTCCTATGAAGAAAAATTCGCAGGTAACATTGTAGCAACTTTCGCAGGAAAAAGCGCATGTCCGGAGGAAGAAGATGACCTAGGGCGCGCAAATTTGAAATTTGAATGTTTTTTCATATATAATTTATTCTTGTGATACTATTAATACTGGCACGTGCCTGATCTAGTGGCAAAGACTATGGCATGTGAAGCTGAAGGCAAGGGATCAAAACGGACCTCAGCATCTTTTTTTTATAACTTGTTTTATTTATTATCTTTATTTTATAATGTTTGTTCCAGGTCATATACACAAGGGCGCGCATGGCATGGTGGATGAGGCTGAAGATTGAGAAACTTAGGGCGTGGGTTTAACCCTTGCCCACAACATTTTGGCAAAAAGTTGATTTTTTTCCCCAATATTTTCTAATTTCTCAATTTTTTTAATTCCTTTAATTCTTATCTAACTCATTATTTAATCTTTTAACCATGATTAACCTCAAACCTTTAACTAACCTTCACTAAACCTTTTTTAATTAACCCTTTTTTTCTAACAACATTTTATTATTTTCTTTAAAACAAAATTTATTTTTCTTAGGTTTAGGTTAAAAAATTTGTAAAAATTAATTTGTTCTATTTAGGTTTATAACTAACCTCCTTGATTTTTCACCTCCAACCTCGACTTTCTCTAAAACCCCATATTTTTCACTAAACCCTAAAAATATTTTCTAAACCTAAAAATATTTTCTAAACCTAAAAATATTTTTTTAAAACCCTAAACCCTAAAACTTTTCCTCAAACCCTAACTCTAATTTTCTTTTAACCTAATTTTTAAACCTTTTTTATTTTATTCTACTTTAAATTAAGGCCCTTCATTTATTTTTATGTTATTCATTTATTTTTCATTATTATTATGTAACTGCTTCGTGATTGTAATATTTTAGATTTATTTTCCGCCTTATTATTTTGTAACTGTCCCGAAGCCTTGTAATAGCTTAGGGACTATTTATTTTTCTGCCTTTTAATTTTCTATCTTTTATTTTATAAATAATTGTGTGGTTAGTAATATTGGGTGTGAAAAGAAATAATTGAATAAATCAGAACTTAGATAATTAATAATAAGATAAATATTGAAAATAAGATTCACACACGTAAGTCGATCGTTCTACGATTGTCATATGCACCTCCTAGGGTTTCCCCTATTAGTTACCCTCATAAATGGCCAAGTCCCTCGAACATGGAGGTGTCTTAAGCAAAGGTCCCTACAAAATAAATTATCAAGTCCCTTCAAAGATTAAAAAGATCATAGTCCCTTCGAAGTTGCCTACGGAATAAATGATCTTGTCCCTCGATGACCCTACGAAATAAATGATGATAGTCCCTACGAATTGCTAAAGACACCCCTACAAGTTGCCTTCATTGACCATACGATGACCCTACGCCCGTCCCTTTACAAATCCAAGGTAAATGACTACTTACTCCTTAATAGGAAGGACAGTCTTACCCTTGAAAGGAAATAAAGAAACATGAAATACCATTCTAGGGTAGGTAGTTCTTAGTTACTTGCTTAAATTTCAAAAACTCTTTTTCACACCCCAGTTTCAAATATTTTCAAACTCAAAGCTTTGTATACATCCATACGAGGATCATTACAAAGACTTATGAAAATTTCTAAACACACACTTCACATTACTTTTTCAAAGAAACAAGTGAGCTAAGTAACTAAGAGCCCATGGATAACCATGAATATAAAGGGTGATAATACCTTCCCTTTATATAACTTACCCCCCAAACTCAAAAATTTTAAAAAGGTTTTTCCTGTTCTTTTATACCCTTTCCTATTGGATAAAATAAAAGTCGGTGGCGACTCCTTCTATCCGCACATGTTTTTGTCAAACAAAAACACCAAGTTAAGTTAGTTCTCCCACCGTGTTACATTAGTGCAAGATATTGCCCAGAAGCAATTCAGAGATAATCTAAACGAAGATTTAGTTCTGACGCTTAATTCAAGATATTTTCCTTGAGACAGTTCAAAGACGATCTACACGAAGATCTAGTGCTGATACTTAGTGCAAGATATTTTCCAAAAGCAATTCAGAGATAATCGAAACGAAGATTTAATTCTGATGCTTAATTCAAGATATTATTCTTGAGAAAGTTCAGAGACGATCTAAACGAAGGTCTAGTGCTGATACTTAGTGCATGATACTTTTCAGAGACAGTTCAGTGACGATCTAAACGAAGATCTAGTGCTGATACTTAGTTCAGGATATTTTCCAGAGGCAATTCAGAGATAATCGAAACAAAGACTTAGTTCTGATGCTTAATTTAAGATATTTTCCTAGAGACAATTCAGAGACGATCTAAACGAAGATCTAGTACTGATACTTAGTTCAGTAACAACATTCAGATAAAGTCAAACGTAGACACATTCTGATACCCCTATCAACAGATACTTTGGATGACATCTATAAGCTCATATCTGAATACTCCGAATGACATCTCTAAGCCCATTCAAGCAATACAATCAACTAGTAGTATTACTTTGCGCACCAGCGAGTGCAAATTTTTGGGTTTAAGTGTTCAATCCTCTTCTACCTTTAGATCCCGACTGGCACGCGTACCAATCTAACTCCTCAGGTCAAGAAGATTGAACATGGCAGCTGTTGTACCCCAAAATTTGCCCTCTGATTTTTAATTCTAATCGACTTTTTTGTTGTTGTTTCGCATTCATTTGCATCATCTTCATAACATATCATGTATTTCGTCTTAATATTAGCTGGAATAATTTCTCGGAATTTACAGGCAGACTGGTCAAATTAATTTTCAAAACGTGTCTAAAATCAGTAAACGGAAAATGTCAAACTTAAATTTGCAAATGTTAGTAATATTAATCTACGATTTATGTGGTTCAATCTGACATGCTACAAATATTTTTACGACTATTTTTGGTCGTATGTTGATCAGTTTGAGCAGTTTAAACGGTCATAATTTTTATTTCAAAATCCGACCAAACGCTGTATTTTTCCGAGTCGTTTATTTCGCGCTGATTATTTCGATGTATTCATTTTATTTTTTCGAGTATTTTGACGTCCGACTTTTATTTTTTTGAGTCCGTTTATTTTTAAATTGGGTCTAGAATAAATAAATATGTTTATTAGTTTTTATTTTAAATTTTAACTATTTTTATTAAACTTTATTTAATTTCTTATATTAATATATTTTATTGGGTTTCGAAATAAACACTTAGGTCCATTATTATTAACCCTAATTAATTCCTATATATAACTTGTGTGTGAGGAGAATGGAAGAGGACATTCCGCAGCGGATCTAAATTACATTCTTTCCAGTTTGTACATATTGCTCATTCTTATGTTAATGATGATTTTTTTGGCACTGCATAGCCTTATTATTATTCATTATATGTCATGTTATTCTTATCATGTTACTTTTTGATGTGGTATTGGTACCGGCTGTGGATTTGGATTTGTATTGATTTCTATATACTCATCAACGTTAACCTATAAGATATATAGTTACTTCTTTCTTCTTTTTATATAATATATAATATATGTATACAACTATTTCTTTACATGACCGTCTTTGAGGGCGTGCAAGGCGGCCTACCGCACAGGCCTCATATTTTTTTATGACTAAACTATAGAAAAAAAGGGTCTCCATATAAATATTTTATAGTTAATTTATGATTAAATAGGATCTCTTAAACAAATTTCATAACTTAATTGAAGTTAACTTCAACTTCTTACACAGAGCCTCTCAAAATATTGAGACGACTCTGCTTATATATATATATATATATATATATATATATATATATATATATATATATATATATATATATATATATCATCACATTAATAATTTATGTATATAATTTATAATATATATTTATATAATAATATATTTAATGTTTATAATATCTTTAATATAATATATAATTTATAATATATAACTATTTTGTTAAATATGTTTGGTTTTGTTTTATTTTATAATTTGATTATATTTTCAGATCGGATCGTGTCGATACGCTGTTTTTACATTTGTGTGTATGAGGCGTGACACTTGTATTGATCTGATCTAGTTGCGATATCGCAAATTTTGCGTTAGCAATATTTGTATTGTAATAAAAATTCATTTTATTTAAGTTTTATTTTTTATAAATTTAGATCCGTACAATTTTTGATTCCTATTGCGATGACCACTTTGGGTTGTAGCAAGTTAGTGATGGATTTTATCGATTTATGTGCGATGTTCTGTATTTATTCTTGTATTTCGATTTTGTATGCGTCCGACGGTTTAACACGGTGACAATTCACCTTTAACGTTTACCGATTCGCGATTCGATTTACACTTTTTTATTTAATTTAATTTATCATGCCATTGTTATTTTTTATTCGATTTGCGATGAGCGTTACGCGGTAGCAATTTATCTGTTATTTTAATTATTGTTAATATTCAACGATCCAACGTCGTTATTGTAATTGTATTATTTCTGATTTAGGTAGAAACTAATTAACTAAAAAATTAATAATAATAACAAATAAAAATAATTATCTTCATTTTTAAATCCTAAAATCCAAAAAAAATATTTTTTAAATTAACGATTAATTAGATTTAAATTTCTTTCTTTTTTTCATAAAAATAAATTATTCATAAAAAAAATCAATTAATTAGTTTCACTAAACAAATATTAAATATTTCCCTCCTATTCTTTTTCCCCGATTTTACTTTCTTTGTCATTTATAATTCCTAGAACAATTGTATAGGATGCACAAAGCCTTATAATAGTTAGATTTACTTTTCTCGCACGATTTTCCTAAATATTGTAACTGCCTATGGATGTAATAGCGTAGGAATTTGTATTCTTTCCGCACTTTATTTTCTGCAAGGGTTTTCTAATTATGTAACTCTCCCAAAGCCTTGTAATAGTTTAATTAGAATTTTTACTTTTTGCACCCTAAAATTGCTAGATGCATGAATAATAGGATTGTATGGCAAGATAAAATCAACTGTTAGATCACTAACTCAAAGATTAACATAACTATAATTAAAACACTCTTTTCACACACTCACCTCTAGAGTATCCTCTCTTGTTGCCTTACGAAATATTGGTCAAGTCCCTCGAACGTAGGGGTGTCTTAGCAAAGTTGCCTACGAATAAAAATCATCAAGTCCATTCGATATAAAGATCATAGTCCTTCGATGACCCTTCGAGTTGCCTACGAATAAGTGATCCAGTCCCTCAATGACCCCACGGAAAATGATGATAGTCCATTCGAATTGCTAAGATGCCTTTACAAGGTTGCCTTTTATGACCATACGCTGACCCTACGCCCGTCCCTTACATCCAAGGATAAGACTACTTACTAACTAATAGTAAGGACATTTCTATCCCTAAGTAAAGAAAAATAACATGAATGACCTTGAGTAGGTAGGAAGCCCTTAACTGTTTGCTCACCATTTCAAAAGCAAAAAATACTCTTTACACCTAACATTCTCAAAATTTTCCAAGAAAACCCCTTTCTATACATTCATACGAGAATCATTACAAATGTGGACTTTTTTTCTAAATACACCACCGCTATCTTTCAAACAAAGTAAAGTGAGTTAAACAGTTAAGAGCCCATGGATAACCGTAGATACAAAGGATGCTAACACATTCCCTTTGAATAACTTACCCCTCGAACTCAATTTTTTTCCAAAGGTCTTTCATGTTCTCTTATGCCTTTCTTTATTGGATAAAATAAAATTCGGTGGCGACTCTTGCTATCCGCAACATAAATTAAAAGTCAGTTCTCCCACCGTGTTACAGAACTGGCAACTCTGCTGGGGAAAATAAGTAAAAGAGGGGTTCCCTTAGGATTAATATCACTTACTTGTTTGATTTGTTTGCTTTATATTTACCTGTTGGGCTACTATGTGAAAGATCCTGACCCGGATCTAGTGTACCTTAGGTAAGTAGAAATAGACCAAGGAAATTTTACGACGTATACCGATATGGTTGATACGGTGGCTACAGTTAGTGTGACTTCTTAGTTGGTTCTTATGTTCCATAAGTAAGATGAGGATAACATGATATTGCCATATGCTGTCATTAACACTAACTACCCTTTAGAACCCTAATTGACCCATCATGGACTTTAGAAAGTAGTGAGATAACCGACTTTGGTGAAGTCTAAAGTTGGTTTATACTCGATGCTACACTCATTGAGATTCTAATCTTGGGAGGTTTTGGTTGGCAAGTCAGTTGCCATACTGAACAATAGCCTTTGAAAAGAATCAATGATATTGAGATCCCTTATAACCCAGTTACTATACTAGGACAGGTTGAACCAACTAAACTTCAGTGGGGAGGGTACTTACCTATGAACTTCATGCAAGCCTTTAAACCTAAGGATCTTGTGTGACTTGTTTGTGTTTGCCAACTGTTTGTTTTGAACATGACAACATAACATTATAACATCATGACATCATAACATAGGATTTTCACTAACCATTTCAAGGACCAAAGGATTTATCTTTGTTCTTTGTTACAGGTTATGACTTCCACTCTAGAAACACTATCCGGATCAACTTTGTAGGGATACTTTTGAGGCTCAGTTCAAAGCTGACAAAGAGAAAGTGTTGGAACTAAGGAAACCTCACAAAAAGCGGAACCTCAATACATATCTCAACACAAAGAGAAAGCGTCCATGGGAGACTTGAGTCTCATATGTTCTTATTTTCTTTATAAATTTTTGTTTTCTTTCATTGTAAGCCCAAGGGGAAATTATATTTTAACCTTACTAATAAAAGTTTTATTTTTGTTTTCCTTTAAAAAATTTAAATCCTATGTGGTCCTTGAAAATATTGCATATGCATCTACATACCATACCATTGCATAACAGGTTTCCGCAACAAGTTTCTTATCTTCTCGCTGTTTATTTCAGCAGAAATGGCTCTCGAACAGTCTGTCAAAGATCTTCAAGCTCAGAATGCCCAATTTCAAGAGATGATCCTGAACTTGTCCAAGAGATAAGAAGAGCTGAAGGCACTCCCGACCAAGAAGAAGAAGACCAGAAAACCAGTTGGCTTCATCAATCCGGGTAGGAGGTTCAAAGGTCCAATCAAGACATATGATGAGGTTGAAAATCCTGGAGATGAAGATTCTGCGAAAGAAGAAAATAGTCAACATGTTACTGTGGGGAATTCTGATCATGAGGAGAATTATTACTATGATTCAACCGGTGATGAGAAGTACAAGTTACTGGAAGACCGTGTGAATGCCATGAAGTTGCAGAAAACATCTGGTTTAAATTTTGAAGATTTGAGTCTGATTTCTGGAGTTGTCCTCCCTCTTGGATTCAAAGTTCCTACTTATGTGGTATATTATGGTATTTCGTATCCGAAGCTACATTTGAGGTCTTATGTCCGAAAGATCCTCCACATACTGCTGATAAAAAGTTGTGGATTCATTTCTTCCAAGAAAGCTTATTTGGAGTTCAATTAGAATGGTACTACCAACTTGAGAATACCAACATTCGTGCTTGGAAGGATCTTGCTGAAGCCTTCTACAAACAATACTAATACAACTCTAATTTAGCGCCGACTCGTATGCAACTCCAAAGCATTTCCATGGGCTCTAATGAAAGTTTCAAAGAATACACTCATAAATGGAGAGATCTTGAGAGCAGGGTTCAACCTCCTTTAACGGACAAATAGTTGGTTGACATGTTCATGAGTACGCTGACTGGTCCTTTCTACAGTCATCTAATTGGAAGCTCGTCATCTGGTTTCACTAAGCTGATAATGACTAGTGAACATGTTGAAAGTGGAATACGAAGTGGTAAAATACAAGTGGCTATCTCTTCAAGTACCACCGAGAAGCTATCTAATGAGAAAACAGAATCCTATGTCGTGTACGGCCAACAGGGTCGTAATAATAACAACCGTAACCAATCCTTGGGAGAAGTTCTGATCTCTAATCCTGCACATGCACCACAAAATCAACAACAGAATAATCAGCGTAAGCAGGATACACCTAGAAGAAAATTTACAAAGATCAATATATCGTTGGCTCAGGCACTGCAACACATGTTGAAAGAGGAGTTGATTACCTTGAAAGACCCTCCTTAGAATCCCAATACTTCCTCTCCTCGCTATAATCCCAATGTAAGGTGTACATATCACTCAAATTATCATGGACATGATACTAATAACTTTTGGGCATTGAATAATAAGATTCAAGACATGATTGAAGAAGGAGTCCTCGAGGTTACGCCAGAAGACTAGATTGAATTCTTCTATCGTCCGTCAAATATCGAAGCTGCTAGACATCCGAAGTGACAAGTTTAGAGGAGGCTTTGAGAACATTTGAATTTTCATTTGTTGTTTTAAACACTTACTATTATGTCAAAATTTTGTTTTCACGATAATACATTGCATATGTTTGTCTTGAATTAATCCATTCGTTTCACTATATTTAAACTATGCTTCTTACTTCTCTTTTATGATATTTAACTCTTGTTAAAGCTATAAGCCTGTAATGGGAGGATGACAAAAACAATACCATAATCTTATGCAATATGCTTTTGAACAGACTATGCTGATGATGTACAAGCATTGTTTCAATTCCTAAATAATGGAGATATATGGAAGTTAATCCCTAGTCAACCCTGTTGAGCCTATGATGTAAGAGTTTTCATTCTCACGCAAATTAAAATCCTCAATCATAACCTGGGGCAGGGTAGTTCCTCGGTTAACTCAATTATGTCAGTTGTCATTTTGTACACAACTAATGATGGTTCCCTGTAAGTCAATATCTAGCAAAAGAAAAGCTCACTAAGTCAAAACCTATGAAGGAGACTTATTAAAAATTGAGACATCCCGCTGACTGTAATCTTGAAACAAACAGTTCAAACAAAAGGAAGGGATAACAAAGTCTAAAGAAAAATAGGTCACTACAAATCCTCCACACAAAAAAAGATGATGGTTTCTTTTCAAATAAACTCATGGTTTCTAAATCATCGCTAATTGAGATTCTACGATCATTGAGATTCTAATCTTGGGGAGTTTTGGTTGGCAAGTCAGTTTCTTATTGAACAACAACCCTTGAGAAGGATCAGTGATATTGAGATCCCTTAAAACTCGGATACTTTTGTTAGGACAGGATGAACCAACTAAACTTCAGGGGGAGGGTACTTTCCTTTAAACCTCATGCAAGCCTCTAAACCTATGGCTATTGTGTGACTTGCTTGTGTGTGCCACTTGTTTGTGATTGAATATAACATCATGACATCATAAGCATAACATTCTCACTAAGAATTTCAAGGACCAAAGGATTTATCTTTGTTCTTTGTTGCAGGTTATGGCTTCCACTCGTAGGAACACTATCCATATCAACTTTGTAGGGATACCCTCCAAACTTCCTGAAAGCTCCCAATTCATCAAGAAGCATGATTATCTACTTGACTTGTTTACCTCAGGATTTGATGAAGATATGATGAGTGTCCTGTTCCAGTTCTTTGATCCTAAACATCATTGCTTCACATTTCTCGATTATCAGCTGGTGCCTACAATGGAAGAATTCTCCAAAATACTTGGTGTGCCTTTCCTTAATCAGAAACCTGTCACAGGCTTAGAGAAGAAGCCTAAACCTGAAGTCATTGCTGCAGCCCTATATTTGAAGAAATCATACGTTGTCCTAGAAACAAGAAGTGGAGTTAAGAGTATTCTTGTCAAAGTATTGATAGAGAAAGCTCAAGTGTTCTTAGATGCTATGAGTTATAATGCCTTTGAGGAGATCTTAACCTTGCTGATTTATGGTTTGGTATTGTTCCCTAATCCAGACCAATTCATAGATGTACACGCCATCAACATATTTTTGACTCACAATCCAATGCTTACTTTGCTTGGAGATATCTTACACTCTTTTCACACTCGTACTACGAAGGCACGAGGAACTCTGTTGTGTTGCATACCTCTACTATCAAGGTGGTTTATTTCACACCTTCCTCAATCTTTGATGAAGAATGAACAAGGTTTGAGGTGGTCTAAAAGGATAATGTCACTCTCTCATTTAGATATTCACTGGTGTTCCCGATCTATGGAAAATGTCACTATCATTGACTGTTGTGGAGAGTTCCCTAATGTTCCACTCCTTGGTATAAGAGGGGGCATTACTTACAATCCTTCTCTAGCACTACGTCAGTTTGGTTATGCTCGGAGTTATGATCCTCATGACATACTTATTCAAGGTATTGTGTTTGATTATGGCAATGATCTTCAAGGTTACCGTCAAAGGTTTATATGAGCTTGGAGTAAGGTGAACAAGGTTGATAGTAAAACTCTGGAACCAAAGTACTCTATTCCCATGAAACATTATCTCATATGGGTGCGGTCTCGTGCTCAGACTCTTATGATGCCATATCCTGCTGTTCTACCGGTTACTATGGAGCCTATTGTTGAAGGAGATGTTCCTTATACCATCCTTCATCCTGACATGCCTACTGATCTGGAAGAGCTGGAAATATCCTGGATCCAACTGAAGGAGCAAAGAGATACCTTTCAAGCTCAATTCAGGATTAGCCAAGAAAGAGTGTTGGAGCTGACAAAACAACTTCACGAGGAGCGGAATCTCAACACATATCTCAACACCAAGAGGAAGCATCCATGGGAGACTTAAATCTCAGATGTTTTATTTTCTTTATAAATTTTGTTCTCTTTAATTTGTAAGCCCAATGGGCAATATTATTTCAAGCCTACTAATAAGAGTTTTGTTTTTGTTTGTTTTAACAAATTTAAATCCCGTGGTCCTTGAAAACATTGCATATGCATCTACATACCATATCATTACATAACAGGTTTTCACAACAGGTTTCTCATCTTCTCGTTGTTTATTTCCGCAGAAACGACTCTCGAAAAGAAGAGGATAACTTACATGGGACAACTGGGAATTCTGATTGTGAGGAGGATTACTACCATGATTCAACTGGTGATGAGAAGTACAAGTTACTGGAGGACCGGGTGAATGCTATGGAATTACAAAAGTCTTCTGGGTTGGATTTTGAAGATTTGAGTTTGATTTCTGGAGTTGTTATCCCTATTGCTTTCAAGGTTCCTACTTTTGTGGTATATGATGTTGTTTCATGTCCCAAGCTGCATCTGAGATCTTATGATCGAAGGATCCAACCACATACTGTTGACAAGAAGTTGTGAATTCATTTCTTTCAAGAGAGTTTATCTGGAGCTCAATTGAAATCATACTATCAACTTAAGAGTAATAATATTCATACTTAGAATGATCTTGCCGAGGCCTTCTATAGGCAATATCAATATAACTCTGATTTAGAACTGACTCGCATGAAACTCAAAAGCATGTCCATGGGTTCCAAAGAAAGTTTCAAGGAGTATGCCCAGAAGTGGAGAGATCTTGCAAGCAGAGTTCAACCTCCTTTAACTGACAGGGAATTGGTTGACATGTTTATGAGTACACTAAATGGTCCTTTCTACAATCATCTCATTGGAAGTTTATCATCTGGTTTCACTGAGCTGCTAATGACTGAAGAACATGTAGAAAATGGAATACGAAGTGGTAAGATACAAATGGCTGTCTCTTAAAGTACCACCAAGAAGCCCTCTAATGTAAAGAAAGAATCTAATGTTGTGTATGGCCAACAAGGTCGTAATAGGAACAACCAATCTGTGACACCCTTCTACCCCAAAACAAATATTTAAAAAGTTATGCCACCTTTCATGACAGCTGCTCCAAGATTGCAAAAACCAGAATTTTTGAGATTGATGAATGTAATTTCCACCTCTCTCCATCTTACTTCCAAGTTCTACCAAAAAAATCTTGCTCTACATCCAACTTCAAAAATTGCTCGACTTTAATCCAACTACACTCAAGACATAGCAATCTACCGACTTGATCCTTCAACTTAATTCATCAACTTGTCTTTTTATTTTGAATAAATCCTTCTTTCATAAACAATCTCCATCCATAAATCCACGCACTTCTCAACCCGACCGATACAAATTCATGAATCCATGCTCTCGCTGGTCCACAACAACATCTCTTGAACAACCTTGCACTCTTGTAATCAACATCAACTTTGAACTAACTTCGACATTTCAACAACAGTCCAGGTGTCAAGCTTCTCCCCCACTTAATTCCAACCAACACCTGCAGACAACGACTAAAACTAACAACAAGTACCAACAGTGTTTCACACACATGTTGCATACTAAGGGATTAATAACACTAGACAACATTGGCCGGACGGACGGACCTGCTCTGATACCACTAATGTAACACCCTTCTACCCCAAAACAAATATTTAAATAATATCAGAGTAATTCATAGAAGGTGTCACATTTCTTCATAAAACATCGATCCAAAATATTATATTAATAATATTCTTTTCTCAAATAATCAAAACTATGGCAGCAGAATTATATATTCAAAATATTTTCCTCTTATCTCATTAAAACATAAAGACCTATTGGTCAAAGTCAACAATTATCATCATTCTCAATTCAACATTTAACAACTCATAAAACCCATCATAACAAAATTAAAATTCAATCATATAAGCGTTCTATTTCCCCCGATGTTACATCTACCAGAGCAAGACACCAGACACTCTAGACTTAAGCTACACAACCTCCAGCTAAGACTTCACTACCGCAAACTCATCTTAGATATCTGCAAGTTACCCACAAAAGAGGCAACATTTCCAAGCAGGCAGGGTGAGTAATCATAATTTATCATAAATATATTATAATATGGAATATAAATAAATTAGCATAAGCATGTCATAACATCTTCAACCATATAATTCAGCAACAACAACACAATCATGAACACTTTATAAAAATTCAGCAACAACAACTCCATCGTGAATTCATCGAGACATATGCAATTCCAACTATCATGATATGCAATTATGCATGTGGTACCAATTTCATAGTGAGATGGATACATGACCATCAACCCTCCACAAGGGAGCACACCGTAATCATCGAGACACTCCAATCCACACAATTGGATTGAAGCTACTAAATAGGCCGAAGCCCCATCGTGAATATCATGAAATGCAATGATGCGTTACACCGTAAAATTCATCGAGAAATCAATTGCGCATCATTCATTTCATATCAACACCTCAACATCAATTAATCATATATTTCCATCGTAATAACACGTCAAAACCTCATTTCATTAGCTACCTCAACTCATCAAGACATAACCAATCATTTCATGTTCAACAAATAATCATCATAAAATCATGGTCTTTCATCCCGACAACATATCAACAATACTTCTTTATCAATCATACAACAAAACAACTTATTCGATTCAATGAGACAACCAAACAACTCCCCTCATCAACAACAACAAAACATCAATTCACAATAACATCATGTTTATAATCATAAAACCAATTTTTAACAACAAAGCAAACAACTTCCTTCATCAACAACAACAAATCGTCAACTTACAATAGAATCCTATTTATAATCATAAAACCAACTCAACTTTTTCTAAATACTCATCATTTAAAAATGTATCATTTCACTCATTTTATTTTATTAAATTAAAGTTCATCTCGTTAGCTTTCTGACGCTTCAAACGGGACCTAAATCGGAGTTACGGATCAAAAGTTATGAATTTTTCAAAATAAAAGTGTCACTGTTACAGTGTTAATCGGTTAACCTATAGCGTTAACCGGTTAACGCCTCATTTTTTTTGCCCAAAACGCATATTTTTCATTGGTTAACCGGTTAACACCTATGGTTAACCGGTTAACACCTGTACATAAGCAGTTTTCTGCTGTTTTTTACGAATTCTACACCAAAATACCTCAATTTTTCATACGAATTCATTCCAATGCAACCCAAAACTTCTTACCAATCAAAATTAATCATATACAACAACAATATATCAATTCAAACATCAAACACACCATTCTAAATCATCTTATCAATCCTAATTCACCAATTCATACTCTTATAACTCAATATATATCATCAAACCTAACAATCACCAAAATCATACAAAACCTAATCTATTCATAAACCAATTCCTATATAATTATAATAGATTATGAAAACTCCCCATACCTTAGAGAATTTCTCCGATTGACTCTCTTCTCTGGGGTTCTCCACAGCCTCCTGACTCTGAGCTTCCTCTTTCTCCCTCTTCTTCAGAGCACTTCATCAAACACGATAAAATGAGCATTTTGATCGTATAATCCCTTTTGATCAAAACTATCCCAGTTATGTCTTTTCCCACATTACCCTCATAATTTTCACAAAAAGACCACATTACCCTTTTCTTTAATATAATTTCAATAATAATAATAAAATAGTATAATAAAACAATATTTATCCTTATTATATAAATTACTCTTATACTCCAAAATAACCAACATAACATTCATACTTCCACTTCTATTATTTTAAATAATAATCAATAATTCGAATAATACTACATGATTATTCTTATTATTAATATTATTAAAATAATTTCACCACCATGCATCGGGTCACATAACCACCAATTGTCAATTCATTCATATATCCTCAAATAAGCAACAAATACTCATAATCAAATTTGGGGTGTTACAACTCTCCCTCACTTATTGAATTTTCGTCCTCGAAAATTTATCCGATTTAACTATTTCCACTACTTAATCCATCCAACTAATCAACTTTCGACTCAGAAAGGCAACTCCACATATAATACAAACCATAACTCATAACATCAACGACAACAACAATGTGAATTCTACACAAGTGATACACTTGACAACTAGCATCGTACACAAGATAGTAACCAACTCAAGAATTCAATGATTGAAGCATTAGAACATCATAACATACGAACACACAACTCCAACACAATATTAATACAACCAACTTCAACATCATTGTTACTCACACATGAGCAACTACACTACGCCATGCGTTCGTTGCGCACTCTGATTTCCTGTAAGGTAGTATGTCTACCGAGTATATTTCCAACTTCTTTAATCACCAATACCAACACATCAACAACACCTTTGACTTAACTCATCTGAATTTCGTTCCAACAGGTATTCTACTCTTGTAGTTACCAAATACTTCCAACTTAGATCCCTAAGATAACAACTTCGAACGTTCAACATAATTACTATCGCGACTACTTCCAAATCTTGGACAATTATTCATATACTTCCATGAATTCCCAATTATCATCATCACGACTACAAGTTTACCATCTTATAATAACACGCCTTGCAAAAATCATCTTAACTACACAACATCATTGCACCAACATAAGATACAAGGGCCTAACGAATCTCCATTAGATAACTCATACCCTTCGCTTCCAACTAATTCAACTTACCGAATACTCGATTCTTACTCATACCGACACAACCTTTTATAGATTCTTATCCGAATATACACAACCAACCAACTATTATCCAACCAAAAATTGCACCTTAATAAACCGACTTATAATTTCACTTCTAATACTTGCAGCTTAACTATGTCTGACATTCTTGTCAAATCATCGTTTTACATTTCCACCTACTTTCCCTTCTAATCATCTCAAGGAAGCTTCACGTCTTATGCCACTTAACTCATCACTAAAACAACATTCAAATCCTTCAGAGTTCAACTATGAATTTTCTTATTACAATTCAATCCAAGCGCAACTTCATACTTCCCTCTTAAATTCCAACTAACACTCTCATATAATAACTTGCATCAACAAAACAAACAATACTCAAGCACTCGACTTGACTTCAACCAATTCGACGTACATACTATACTAGTTGGCATGACACATCTATCCATCAATTATGATTACGTCTGCTATCAACAATAGATTAAGGGTGATCAGTTCCTCAATTTGTCAATAGACGTCCGACAACCATAACGGTGGCATAAATCATCATTACCCAACACAATAGCGTACTTCAACTTGTGCCCAGAGTCCGTAAGCATAATGCTCCGCCAACTCTCCACGGCTTATCAACTCCTTTTTAGTCCCTTTAATTCCAACTTCATCAACGATACAAAACGTCCAAAAATCCCGTACACATTCTCTTATGTACACACATATTACCAATATTCATACTTAGAATGATCTTGCCGAGGCCTTCTATAGGCAATATCAATATAACTCTGATTTAGAACTGACTCGCATGAAACTCCAAAGCATGTCCATGGGTTCCAAAGAAAGTTTCAAGGAGTATGCCCAGAAGTGGAGAGATCTTGCAAGCAGAGTTCAACCTCCTTTAACCGACAGGGAACTGGTTGACATGTTTATGAGTACACTAAATGGTCCTTTCTACAGTCATCTCATTGGAAGTTCATCATCTGGTTTCACTGAGCTGCTAATGACTGGAGAACATGTAGAAAATGGAATACGAAGTGGTAAGATACAAATGGCTGTCTCTTAAAGTACCACCAAGAAGCCCTCTAATGTAAAGAAATAATCTAATGTTGTGTATGGCCAACAAGGTCGTAATAGGAACAACCAATCTGTGGAAGCAGTCCTGATCTCTAATCTTACATTGCATAACAAGATCAACAACAAAATAGTCAGCCTAAGCAAGGTACCCTAGGAGACAATTTACAAATATCAATATGTCGTTGGCTTAGGCTCTGCAACACATGTTGAAGGGAGAATGGATTACTTTGAGGGATCCTCCTCAGAATCCCAATACTACCTCTCCTTATTATAATCCCAATGCAAGATGTGCATATCACTCCAACTGCCCTGACCATGATACGAATAACTGTTGGGCATTGAAGAATAAGATTCAGGATATGATTGATGCTGGAGAAATTGAGTTTGATCCTCCTTAGACTCCTAATGTGATTACTGCTCCTATGTCCAAGCATGGGAAGACTGTTAATGCTGTTGATGATGTTTCTTATGTTGCTACTGTGACTGGCTTGACTACTGCTTTATCCATTATTAAGAAGAAGTTGCAACAAGCAAGTTTATTTCCAGGTTGCAATGAAGACTATTTTACTTGCCTCTTAACCCAATGACTGTTGGAAGCTGAAAGAAGGTATTCAGCGTTTAATGAACAACCGTACTATATTGTTTGAGAAGACCCCTTCTGTAGAGGGCTTATGTGAAGGCCTATCCCAAGATGTGAAGCTTGAAGATGTGTTTGTGGTTACTAATACTCCTGTGAAGATCACTTCTAAGGGACCAGTGAGGATTACCTCTAAAGGTCATGTGAAGATTACTGTTGAGCCAAAGGTGGCTCCCCTGATTATTACTCCTCCTGGTCCAATTCCATATTCTTCTGACAAAGCTATCCCTTGGAATTATGGTTATGATGTTTATATCCATGGTATCAAGCAAGAGCCTCTAACTAATATACATGTTACAGTTACTAATCCTGATATCGACAATATTTTTGGGACTAGTTAAGTTACTAGGAGTGGAAGAATTTTCTCTCCAGAAGACACTTCAAAGACTGTTACTGCTCCAGTTCATATCTCCAACCCTGGATCAAGTACTGAAGCTCAGGGCAAATTACCATTGATTGAGTCTGTTCAGACTGAAACACCAGTTATTGAAGACCTCTCTAAGCAGATGGATGAAGTACTGAAGATCATCCGCAAGAGTGATTATAATTTTGTTGAACAATTGGGGCATACTCCCTCCAAGATCTCTATGCTATCTCTGTTGTTGTGTTCTGAAGCCCATGCCAAGGCTTTAGTAAAGTTCCTGAAGTCTGCTCATGTACCATATGAAATATCTGTGGACCAGTTCGAAAATTATGTTGTTAACTTGACAACCGATAATTGCTTAGGCTTTTCTGATGCTGATCTAACTCCTGCCAAAAGAAACCACAACAGAGCTCTACATATCTTCATTGAGTGTAGGGGCACTACTCTGTCTCATGTTTTGGTGGATAATGGTTCTTCATTAAATGTGTTACCGAAGGATGTTCTGGATAAAATCAATTTTGAAGATATTGTGCTAAGACCCAGTAATGTGGTGGTGAAAACCTTTGATGGATCAAGAAGAATGGTGCACGGAGAAGTTGACCTCCCAATCAAAGTAGGTTCTCAAGTCTTTGATTTTACTTTCTATGTGATGTTCCTTCCTATTCATGCTTACTTGGGCATCCTTGGATACACGAGGCCGGTGTTGTGACTTCCACTGTCGCTCCCACCAAAATGACACCTGGTCAGAAGGGGTACAGACGCGAACGGTCGGCGAAAAGAGAATGAATGAATAGAGTCGCCAGCTAGGCATTTTTATCCCGAAGGAAAGGTAATGCTGCATAAACCTAAGAAGAGATGGATAAGACGGTTGCGAACCAGAGAGACTGAGAAAGGGGGTTGGTTACAACCTGGGAAGGTATTAGCACCCAGATTGTCCGTCGTACTCGACGGGATCCACGCTTAAAAGATTTGTGTTTTAAAGGGGTAGTGTCAGTGCAACTTGTGTATCAAAGCTGGAAAGAATGCAAGTGTCAGTGTAAGAGAAAAGTGAAGTGTACAAGAGAAGTGTCAGTGTAAGAATAAGGAGTGAAATGCTCAAGATAATGAGGCTAAAAGGGTAATGCTGGAGGAGGGGGAATATACAGAGACTTTTGTTCGATAACTGTTAAGTTATTCCTACGTATCCTCTCGTGCAATGAGGAAGTCAGAACACCGTAGTTCGACTCAAAGAGACTGAAAGATAAATTGACTGATGAACTGCTTCCTTGTCTATGCTCAAGTGTATGACCTGTCTGGCTCAGGTGCAAACTGTCTTGCATTAGATGGAAGAAGCAAGTTCCCGGTTGTGAGTGAATGAGATGAGAAAGGAATCCCGGAGGAGACGATTATTGTTTGTTTTTGTGTTTTCAATCTTTTATTGCTTTTTGGAGTTTGTCATAGGAAAATGAGCTTAAGCCTAAACCAAAGGTTAGTAAACTCATCACATCTTCCCTCTGATTAGGGGTAGTGAGAGTACCTTAAGTATGAAGTAAGCACCTCACACTTAATCACCATGATGTAGGATTAAGATAATTAACCTACTTGTAATTATTTAGATGTTTTTGGAGTTTTTGTTTAGTGTTAAGTAATGAGTTTAAGCCATAATCAAGGATTTAATGGACCCATTACACCATCCTAATAGAAGGATAATAGATGAGAACATTTAAGCTGAGAAAGACTCCTCAACTTAATCCATGATTAGGGATTAACCTCATGACAAAACAAAGCCTTTATTAAATGGATTTTAATTAATGATAAGATGAAGAAGTGATTTTTATGGTTTGTAAGACAACTTGAGGGGGACTTGTCCATTAACACTAGGGTTAGTCCTTCTTAACCAGTTAAGGAAGAATTAGAACCCTAATGCAATGCCCAAGTTACAAGCTTGATGTCTTGATGATTATTATGTGAATTTATTAAAGGAATTAAACACATTAAGGGTTTAACACTTAGGATTAAAGTTATACACTCCATCCTAATCGAAGGATGCAGACATAAGCTTAATCACAAAGCCTTAAAGCCTTTAGGGTTTAGTCCTTGATTATGAGGTGAGAAGAGAAGACTCAATGATGACACAAAGGTAAAAGCTAAATGGGGGACTAATTAAACCCTAATTATTATCATGCTTGGTTGTTCCTAGGGTTAATGAGGTTTGCAAGAAGATCTTCAGAGAAACCACCAGGAAGGAAGCAGATGAAAGGAGCAAGAAGCAGAGAGAAGCAAAACAACTTGCTTCACTTAAGAATACAAGTTGCTTGAAGAAAGAAAGTAAGATGAACATGAATGAGAAAGCTCACTCTAATACACAAGATAAAATGCAGCAAAGATGCAAGAGAGATGAGAAGAGATTGTGAGAAGTTGCTTGATGCAAGGCAAAGTCAGAAGCATAAACATGATGTTAATGATGCTAAGAGATGATACAACCATGAGGCAAGACATGAGGATGATCATACAAGGCAAGGATGTAAAAGAGGCATGCTTTGAACCATAGAAGTTCAAGAAAAGTTTATGAAATGCAATGGACATATAACATGGAAAATGAGAGATGCAATGATCAAACATGATTCTAATATGTCCTAAGATGTCTTATATGTCATGTGGATGCACAAAATGTTATGGCAAGTTCATGTATGCAAGCATATAAAGGATGAATGCAAAGGAAAGCACAAATTAGGGTTTATATACAACATGCATCACAAAAATCCAAAACCAGAAGCAAATGACATGACAAAAAATTGAAAATGCAATCAAAGATACCCTAAACCTATACAAGTTCACTGCCCAAAGGAGGGGATCCAACTCTTAACCTAGTGCAAGTTATGAATTTCTCAAGTTGGCTAGGGTTTTAAGGTACATCATCATGAAAAATGCAAAACAAATGAAAAATGCAAGATCAATTCAAACCAATTTTATCCTATAAACTACATTCCATGAAGGATGCAATGCAAGAAGAACCATCATCAATCTCTCAATGGTTAGGCAGAATGGATTTTTCAAAGTTTGCACAAAAATATTGCCTTAAAATGAATTTAATTCCAATGAAAATGATCAAAAGGCATCAAGAACAAAAAAGAAATTTGGTTTGAGAGTTTGATAATGTTTCTAAATGTTTTTAAATGCAATGTGAAATTTTTTGGGATTTTTAAATACCTAAATATATTTTTAATTAATTAATTTTCATTAACTAATTAAAAATAAACATTTAAATAATTTAAAAATGATTTTTAATGCAAAAAATAAAAATAAAAATATTTTTGGGTTCTGAAAATAAATAAAAGATTTGATAAAAATTTTCAGAATTTTTTAATGTATTTTGCTATTTTAAATAATTCGTATAAATAAATGCAATGAAAATGAAAATAAAAATTAAAATAAATGAAAGTATGCACAATGAAGGGATCAGATTGAGTCTGGGCTAGGAGAGGTTGACTTGGCGCCACATCCAATGGCCCAAGTTCAAACCTGGCTAATTTTGTTTTAATATTAATTAAACCTAGGTTAATTTAATAAATGACTGATTAGGGCTTAATGACAAGATCCAGTCCACTCATTCACGCGCGGGAAGGCAGATCCAAGGGTCTCAATTCAAATAATTAAACATGCTTAGCCCTAATTAACCTCAGGCGACCGGAGATGAGCTCCGTTCGTCTTCTCCGGCAGGGCAAAACCCTAGTTTCCTCTACAGGCTACCCCAAGCTAAATTAATTGCCCAGAAACATTCCCCTCCCCAAACTAAACCTAAATCCATCATCAAAAACCATTTATCAGCCATGAACAAAGAGAATCGAAACCAAACATATTCACGGGCAAAATTTCAGAGAGGCACAAAATGTTCATTTTCACACCATTTTTAAATTTAAAAGCATCAGAGTGATCCCCATGATGTGCACTTTCATTTTGTAACAAAAAAAGCAAGCTCTGAAAAGTTGGAAGTTTGAAGCTACCTGAGGTGAAGAACTGTGAAGATGAGCTTTCTTGACCCTTCTCTTATGCAAAATGTCTCCCCTGAACCTCCTGAGCTCAATGGGATGCTTCAAACCTCTTGTTGGTGGCTGATTTGTGAGTTTGTGTTCTGATATGGCAGGTTTCACAGTTATGCTATAGGGGGTTTCAGGCTGTTTTAATGGTGGGCTTTTGTTCTATGGAGAATGTGTGGTTCACTGGTGAAGAAAGAACTGAGGTTTGATGGCTGTGTAAGGAAATTCTAAGAGAAAGAGTTTTTGATAGTTTTTCTGAGGGCTGGCTTATGTGTTGTTTCAGGCTTGTGTATTGCTTTCTTTATGTTCCATAACACATCCCTAGATTATTGGAAGAGGTCTGAGGAAGTGACATGTACTGTGGGAATGGTATGGGGTGATTGGCCAAAAAGTCAAGGATTGTGTACTATGGGTATGGGCTATGGCAGAGGAAATCTTAGGGCTTGTCCTGCCTCAGCTTGAGTCAAGGAAGACACTAGGATCAAGAGAAAATAGCTGGGTGCATTGGATCACAAGTTTGAAGTGTTTTTGCAATTTGGCAACTTGTTACATTTCATGATTTTTGGCCATGAAAATGTGATAAGTCTTGCTGAATTTTGGTGTGAGATGCCTCATGAGGTTATGGTAATGTCTTGAGACCAGCTAGAGATCATACAATCCGTTGAGAATCATTTTGCAAGAAATCCCTTTTTTGCATTTTTATGAAAAATGGCTTATGGTTACTTGAAACTTAAAGCATAGAAATGGGAAATTCCTTGGGCCAAACTGAATTTTAGGTCATGCATTGTATTGGTATGATGATTAGAGGTCACATTTAAATCACATAAAGGCTTGTCATGAGAATTTGCAAGTTTTCCATTTTGTGCAAAAGTGAAATTTCAATGATTTTATCCAACTTTGTAAGGCCATAACTTTTGATCCAAAATGAATTAGAATGAGTTCTTGTACTTTTTTGAAAATGGGAGGATCCATTCTACAACTTTCATGACCAAAGTTTTCTCATTTGAAGCATTTTTGAATCAATTTGAGGAGGTTGAAAAACTTTCCCAAAATGGCAAGTTTCCATTACAAGTCACTTTCCCAAAAAGGCAATTTTGCAAATGGCTTGAAATTCTTCAATTTTGTGAACTTCTAACATCTTCTATGATCAAATAAAGATCATACACATTCAAAATGATGAAGAACACCCTTTGGTTGGGTCATTGGGGGCCTCAGATGCCCTGATTTTGCACTGACTTGCTCAAGAAGTCAACTCTTGATTAGATGCCTTCCCCATGGAATTTCTTCATGAAAATTGATATGCGTGATCCTTATGACATGCAGAGACCAATAGAAACAAGAATGACCAAAAAATTTGGATTTATGGCCTTTGAAACCAAAACCCTAATTCTAGGTTATCTGTGCAGTTAAACCTGGCTCTGCTTCCATGCCTTTCTCAGTTCTTGTGATTCTTTGACTTCCATGATCTTGAGAGGATATAATATGATGTTTGGACATTCATGGACCCCTTTGAAATGATTGATGACCTTTGGAGTGGTTCAAATGGTCCTTGGATTGCTCAGGTCACAAACCCTAGATGTAGATGACTTAGAAGCAATGCAATATGAGAATGGTATTGTTGAACTTATGCATATGAAAAGATCACAAGCCATGGTGTGAATGGGTGAGGGCAAATTTGGGGTGTTTATATCCACCTTACACCAGAAGCTGAAATATCCAGTGAAAAGTAAGATTGCCACTATCTACGGTGAGGAAGAGTATATGGTCAGTCATGTAAACACTTTCAAGTATGTTGAGATGGAGGGTGAATTTGTTGATACTTCTTTCCAAACATTTGAAGTGGTTCCTCAGATTGTTCCTGATGCTGAGTTTATCCCTGCTACTAAATCATTTCCTGCTGCTACTAGAGTACCTCCTACAATGGCTTCTCTGAAGGATGCTAGAGCTGTTGTTGAAGAAGGTGGTTGTACTATTTGGGGTCAGCTTCCCGACATTCCTTACGAGTCTGACAAGTTTGGTTTAGGTTTTACTACAGAATCTCAGAAGACTGTTCATCGTACTCGTGCTATTCGTATCTGTAACACGGTGGGAGAACTGACTTTAGTTATGTTGCGGATAGCAAGAGTCGCCACCGACTTTTATTTTATCCAAAGGAAAGGCATAAAAGAACATGAAAGACCTTTTAAAAGATTTTTGGGCCCGGGGGGTAGGTTATGTAAAGGGAAGGTGTTAGCACCCTTTACATCCATGGTTATCCATGGGCTCTTAGTTACTTAGCTCCCTTTAAAATGTTTTGAAATGTGAAGTGTGTGAATAAAAATTTTCTTAAGAGTTTTATAATGATCCATGTATGGATGCGTAAAAAACCTTTGTTTTGAAAATTGTTTGAAATGTGTGAAGTGTTTGAAATTGTTTTGAAGAGTGAGTAGGTATCTAAGAGGAACCTACCCTAAGTTTTAAGTCTTTTCTGTTCTTGAATCCTTTAAATGGTAAGACTATCCCTATTATTAAGGAATAGGTAGTCATTACCTTGGATGTGAGGGACAAGTGAAGGGACATCTGTTATTTAGGCAACTGTGGGGTGTATAAGCAATTTGAAGGGACTTATCATCTTTATTTCGAAAGGGACAAGATCATTACGAAGGCAACATTCGAAAGGGACTTGATCTTTAATCTGCTAAGGGACTAGATGATGTGAATTAAGGACTTTGCTTTATACACCCTACTTGACCTTTTTTGTTTAGGCAACATGAGAGGTATCCCTAAGGAAGTGAGATGGCGATCAAAGATCGACTTACGTGTGTGAGTGTACAATTTTAATATTTATCTTTTAAATTAATGAGCTAAATTAATTTTAAATATACAAACATGTTGCACTCCCTATTTTTACTAACCATAGCATGAAATATAAATATTTAAATACTATTATTAAAATATTACATCCAGGAACAATTACATAATAATAATTAAAGCAAATTAAATATAATAAGCAAAATATTAAATGATAAATAATAATTGGGTTAGTAGAAAATAATAATAAACCATAATATATAAATGGGGTTAGTATCATATAAACATAATTACTAATATTAACATAATAATTAAAAAATCAATTTTTATAAGCGATTATTATTTAAGATTAATAAGAAATATGAACAATTATACTAATTATTATAAAATTTTAAGTTATATGCAAATTATAATAATTAAGTTAATTATAAACATGTTATGAAAATAAATTATAAAATTAAATTAACAAGTTAAAAAAAAAATTATTTACATACAAACAATTTATGTCATATTATTATATTAACAAAATTAAATTAAGAATTTTAATTTTAAGCATATTTATATACAAGAATTAAATTATGAACAAATTTACATAATATTTATACATGATTAAGGTTTATAAATAATAGAATTAAATAAATAGAAGAAAATTAGGGTTTTTAGAATTTAGAAAATAAATTAGGGTTTATAAAAATATTAGGGTTTATAATTTAATTTTCAATATTAATTTAATAATAAATATATACATATTTTTTTTAAAATAAAAATTAGGATTAATTTCTTTAGAGAATCAATTAAAAGTTTTCTTAAATATAATATTATACATTTATATATTTACATGTAATGATTTAAACAAATAATTAGAATTAATTATAAAACATAAATAGTAAAACAAAATAATTAAAAAAAATGGATTTCAAACTTACCTGGGGCAGGGATCGAACCCATGCCCTAGGCTTTGTAACCCTTAGACGCACAGAGTTACCACTGGGCTGCATGCGCGCTTGTGAACACCAAACAGGCAGCAATCCTTTTGTTTCTTCTCCTGGATAAAATTCTCAAAAAATAAAACAAAACAAAATGGCCTGGGGAGGTTTTGATCCCAGGACCATTCCTTTGCAAGCCAAACGCGCACACCAACTGAGCCAAGTGTTCTAGTTGTAATATAACATAACATAAATAAAAAAATATTAAAACAAAAATTTGAATCCCTGCTGATGGCGCCAATCTTCTTCTTCTTCCTCCAACTTACCTGCGAAAATTCTTTCAACATTTCCTGCGAAATTTCCTATGAGTTCTTCCCTTCAAGAACCTGCGAATTTGAATCTCTCACAACATGTAAAATTTCAACAAATTTATTATATAAACATGATCCACACATCAAATCCAATTCAATGATGTCTTTAGAATTCATTTATATTGGTTTAAATGAGAAACCCTAATCGGCCACTCTAAACCCTAACAATGGCAACTTCATGTTCCTGTGTCGAAACTCAAATTGGATTGCCCAGAAACGTTCCTAAGCTTGTCACAAACACAAAACAATCATCAAACATAATTTATAATGCATAAACAATGGAGAACGAAAAAATCATAAAAGTGTGATAATATTGATTCGGTTTATGCATATGGAGGCGTTTTAGATGTTGTTTATGAACCAAATATGTTCAATGAACATCATAGAACATATTGCAATGCTCAAAACTCATTGAAACCCTCTCTACCTTGGAATCCTAATATGAGTTTTTGAAGATTTTTGTGAAGTTTGAAGATGGCTTTGGAGGCAGAAATTTCGTGTGCAATGCTTGTCTTCATGTTGTATATATACCACTTGATGAAATTAGGTCAAGACTTTAACAAATTTGTGGATATTTGGACTTTGGGAGATTGAAAAAGATGTGATCTTAAATTTTGAATATTCTTGATCTAGCCTTGCCATGTTTGGATGATCTTAATTTAAATGGTATTAATCAAGTTTAAATGAGTGTTAAAACTTTCTAGAACCAAAAAAATCAAATCAAATATATGACTTTTATATTTTATTTCAATTTAATTTGTATTTTAATGAATAAAATTCAAATAAATATGAAATAAAAAATAAAAAATCAGAAAATGAGTGGGTTGGGTCGTGCTTGATGAGTTTGTAAGGTTTGAATGGCAATTAAGTGGGCTCATTTAGCAAAAATTGACTTTAAGGCCTTATTTGCTTCATAAAATTCCCAAAAATTTCCCAACTTTGCAAGGGCACAAATCCTTCAATTTTAATGCTATGAAGGTGTTCTTGGACATTTTGTAAAGCTTAAAGAGTCCTCTAACCAACCCCATTGGTTTCATGTCCATATATTTTACCATTCTCAAGTTATGCTCTTTTGAAGTTGTTGACTTTTTGTTGACTTTCAAAAGGACCTATAATGTCTTAGCTTATACCTTCCAAATGAAGCATTTTTGGGCTTGGCTTGTGAGACACAAAGTTGTAGAGAATTCAATTTCCTTCAAAATTAGATTTGGATGGAAAATTGGTGATGAAGCATGTGAAAGTTATGGCTGGTCAAAGTTCAGTTGACTTTTCCTGAGGAAACCCTAATTTAGAAACCTCTGATTCTTGATGATCTGAAATCTCCTTGATGAATCATGATCAACCCTTGATCAAATGATGAATTTTACTTCATATACTTGATGTTGGCAAAAAATCATGAAGTTTGACTTTGGTTTGACCACAGTTGACCTCAGTTTGACTTTTTAACTGCTTTGACTGATTTTGACTTATCTGATCATCTGACTGAGCAAACCTTTGAGAAAAGTCTTGAAACTTGTCATGGGGATTCTTAGACACATATAAGATGTTATGAAGCTCACTTGAAGTTTTGGAAGTCCATTTAGCCTGATTAAAGTCAAAACCCTAGTTTTGGATGCACTGCTTAGGAGGATGCATTGTCTGAGGGAATTGTCAAACTTTCTGACTATTTGTAAACTTTGTGAACCTTGTGAACCTCATAAGATCTCTTGTGAACCTTGTGAACCTCATGGGAGGTCTTGTGAACCTTGTGAACCTCATAAAGTGTCTTGTAGACTTCATGAACCTCAGGAAAGGTCTTATAAGTATTGTGAACCTTGTGAACCTCATAAAGTGTCTTATAAACTTCATGAACCTCATGAAAGGTCTTGTGAACCTTGTGAACCTTTTAGTACACAAAGCCTTGTATTGTGAGGGCAAATTTTGGGGTGCAACAGCTGCCCCTGTTCAATTTTCTGAAACCTGAGGGGTTAGATTGGTATATGTGCCAGTCGTGACCTGGAAGGTTGAAGGGGATTGAACACAAAAGCCCAAAAATTTGCACTCACCGGTGCGTAGAGTGATACTGATGACTAGTTGAATATGCTTGAGTGGGCTTAAAGATGCCACTTGGAGAAACATTCTTCAGATACAAATTTCTTGGAGGATAAAGCAGTCCAAAATATGAAGATATAATGATAGCTTTCAGGAGGATAAACAACATCCCGAGGTAGTGGTGATAGCTTTCAGGAAGATAAACAACGTCCCGAGGTAGTAGTATGCTTTCAGAAGGATAAACAACGTTCTGAGGTGATGATATGCTTTTGGGAAGATAAACAACGGCCCAAGGTAATGATATGCTTTCAGAAGGATAAACAACGTTCTGAGGGAATGATAGCTTTCAGGAGGATAACAACGTCCTGAGGAAATGATATGCTTTTGGGAAGATAAACAACGGCCCAAAGTCTTGATATGCTTTCAGGAAGATAAACAACGTCCCGAGGTAATGATATGCTTTCAGGAGGATAAACAACATCCTGAGGAAATGATAACTTTCAGGAGGATAACAACGTCCTGAGGAAATGATATGCTTTTGGGAAGATAAACAACGACCCAAGGTCAAGATATGCTTTCAGGAGGATAAACAACGTCCTGAGGTAGTGGTATGCTTTCAGAAGGATAGACAACGTTCTGAGGTAGTGGTATGCTTTCAGAAGGATAAACAACATTCTGAGGTATAAGTATAACTTTTGGGAGGATAAACAACGGCCCAATAGTCATGATATGCTTTCAGGAGGATAAACAACGTCCTGAGGAAAGGATAGCTTTCAAGAGGATAACAACGTCCTGAGGAAATGATATGCTTTTGGGAAGATAAACAACGGCCCAAGGTCAAGATATGCTTTCAGGAGGATAAACAACGTCCTGAGGTAGTGATGATAGCTTTCAGGAGGATAAACAACGTCCTGAGGAAATGATGTAACCTTTGGGAAGTTAAACAGCGGCCCAATGTCATAATTGTTGATGAAGTCTGTCTGCTGGAGAATTAATCTGAAAAACAAGATTATAACATTCTGCAAGATAATATTAGTTTATGCATTATGTATGCATATATAGTATGATGCACTTAAGTAATGTATTATGTATTTATGTATATGTATGTTATGGTATGATGTAAATGATGTATGTATGAATCATGCGGCCTGAAGCGCCTGAATGTCTTCGTATAATAACTGCTGGCCAGGGAAAATAAATCCCGATTCGTTGCTGAAGAATATGAGGAACTTGTTCCTGTCCTGTTTGATAATATAGTATATATAACCTCCTGTATTCGTTTAATAGTAGGGTATACACAACCTCCCGTTTTCGTTCGTCGTACTCCTATCGAAAGAATAAATTCCCAGTTATCTGTATGAGGATAAAAGAGATGGATATAAATTCCAGGGGAGATGTGACTTGAAGTACTTATGAAGATGGATTTGCCCTACTGGGGATTTGTAGCTGTCTTGTAGGGATGAACCGGCGAAGCTTCGTTGAATTCCTTCCCTCGTTCGTCCTTAGTAAATACTATTACTGCATTTTCATGCATTTCTGGTAAACATCAATCATACTAAGCATTTATGCATTTCTGGTAAACATCAATCATATTCAAAAGCATATATACATTCAAACACAACCAATGGACGTTTCGCTTATGTAAATAGGGTAAAAGTAAATCTGGATTCAGAGGGAAAAGTAAAGCTGAACTTGAAAACAGAACCGTTTCAACTTCGAGAGTGTATGATTGGATTTAGAGCTCCTAAGATCCTTAACTTTCCTGAATACCTTCCCAGAAATCCTCATGGTTGGATCTGAAGATATGATACTGACACCATCTGATACTACCGGCGTAGACAATTAATTCCCACAATGACTGCTGCTGAGAACTCTAAATCAAGGTAATATAACGAGAGGAATGTGTCTTCAAATTGTAATGGACCATATATGCTCCGGCTACTAGATTTGAAAAGAAAGCATTGCCCCTTGGTTGAGGATGAATTGTCCCAAAAGGGAAGTATCTGAATGTAGTTACCTCAGGAGAACTAAGCAGAATGCCCCATAATAATATGCCCTTGACATCATGAACTTTGCAGTGTTACCCTTGGTAATTCAAATATATGTGAAGAGTTGCCCTTGGCTATTAAGCACTGTTGGATCTGGAATTGATTGCCCCGAATGATTTGAACAGTAACTTGGTATGCCCCCTTGATTAGGAAACAATGACCATGCCCCTGGCATTATGAATTCTGTAATGTTACCCTTGGCACTTCAGATAGATGAGGAGATATGCCTCTGGCTGCTTAAACATAGTTGAATCTTGTCCTGATTGCCCCACATGAGTTAGGCAGTATCATGGCCTACCCCCTTGATTGGGAGATAATGACTATGCCCCTTGACTGGGAAACAGTGACTATGCCCCTGGCATTATGAACTTTGTAATGTTACCCTCGGTAATTTAGACAGATGTGGAGATCTGCCCCTAGATACTTAAACATAACTGAATCCTATCCTGATTGCCCCACATGAGCTAGGCAGTATCATGGCTTGCCCCCTTGATTGGGAGATAATGACTATGCCCCTTTGTATACATGGACTTTGATCCAGGAAGCAACTTTGTTCATCGGAAGGACTTTGGTTCATTGAACATTCATCCTGTAAATTTCTCCTTTTGTCAAACACTCAGGTATATGCAAACAAATATATTCAAAAATGCAATGCTTATGTCTGTCTTGAAGTTTTTTTTTAAAATTTTTTTTTTAAAGAAAACTGTGATATTAACTCAAGTTTTATAATAAGCCCTAAAGGAGTCAGGATACCTTTTTGTAGCAGTACGCTTTCGAACTAACCATGCTTCAGTTAGGACTTTTAAAGGGTTATATCGTGGCCTGGTTCACGGTTTAAGAAACAAAGGATAAAGACTCAAATTTTATTTGTACCCAACCCAATCTCCATGATGTTCTTCAATCCTATACTCAGTTAACTTATGCATTGAGGTTCCAAAGTAGTTTGGAATTGTAACACTGACATTTGTGATGGTTCAGAAACCAAATATTTATTTGAACATTCAATCATCTTTCTTTGGTGAGGATCTATAGTGACCTCTTTTTTTTTGACTTTATTATCCCTCCTGAACTGCTTATTTCAAGGTTACAGTCAGCGGGATGTCTTAATGTTTTACTAAGTCTTCTTCATAGATTTTGACTTAGTAAGCTTTTCTTTTGCTGGATATTGACTGTCAGGTTTAATGATTACCGAGAACCATCATTAGTTGTGTACAACACAGATAATTGGCTTATTTGAGTTAACCGAGTAACTACCCTGCCCCGGGTTATGAATAAGGGTTTTAATTTGTGCGAGAATAAAAACTCCTACTTCATAGGCTCAAAAGGGTTGACTAGGGATTAACTTCCTTATATCTCCACTGTTTAGGAATTGAAACAATGCATGTACATCGTCAGCATAGTCTGTTCCAAAAGCATACTGCCTAATATTATGGTATTGTTTTCGTCATCCTCCCTCTACAGGCTTATAGCTTTAGGAGTTAAATATCACAAGATAAAAATAAGAAGCATAGTTTTAAATATAGTGAAACGAATGGATTAATTCAAGAAAAACATATGCAATGCATTAATGAAAACAAAAGTTTAACATAATAGTAAGTGTTTAAACAAAACAAAGAAATTACAAATGAAAATTCAAATGTTGTCCCATCCAGTTGGCTGAATGTCTTCAATTGCAATTTGTGAACTTTGAGGAGCAGTATACTTCACCATGAAATCAAATTTTCCACTTGGATGTCCCAAGGTGCCCCATATCTCAACAGGAATAGGTAGGCTTCCTTTCTTGCTACATTGGGCAACTTGTCTTGCAGCTTCGGTGTTTGATGGACGATAGTAGAACTCAATTTGACCTTCTGGAGTAACCTCTAGGATTCCTTCGTCAATTAGATCTTGGATCTTCTTCTTCAATGTCCAACAACTATTAGTATCATGTCCAGGACAGTTGGAGTGATACCCACACCTTGCCTTGGGATTATAGCAAGGAGAGGAAGTTTTAGGATTTTGAGGAGGATTTTTCAAGGAAATTAGTTTCATCTCCAACAAGCATTGCAGAACTTGTGACATTGGAGTGCTGAATTTGATAAACTGTCTTCTACATCCCTTGTGTTGAGGTGGATTAACTTTACCATGTTTTTTTTCTTTTGAAGAACAATCAGTGGTAACCGGTTTCTTTCCTTCTTTTATCCTCATCTTCCTTTCAACCAAATCAGCTTGTTTTAACGGAGGTTGATTGACAATTAGATTCCTGACTCCATTACTTTGAAGTTTTTGGACAAAGGTTCTCAGCTCTTCTTGCCCCTGAGCTAAACTTTGGATAAAAGCCATCTGGCCATTCATCTAGATCCTCATTTCTGTTATCTTAGCTTGCAATTGTTCCAACTGACCATCCTTGTTGTCCTCAGGACTCTTCTTCTTAGCCAGCAGTGTCTTCAACTCATCTTGTCCCTTGGACAAGTTCAGAATCAACTCTTGGAATCGGGCATTCTGAGCCTGGAGATCTTTGACTGTTTGTTCAAGAGCCATTGCTGAAATAAACAGCGAGAAGATAAGAGACCTGTGCACAAGAAACCTGTGATGCAATGATATGGAATGTAAATGTGTATGCAATGTTTTCAAGGACCGTAGGATTTAAATTTGCTTAAACAAACAAGAAGGTAAACTTTTATTAGTAATAAATTTGTTTTGCCTCTTGGGCTTACAGAAAATGAAATGAAGTAAATACAAGAGATGGGGTTTTAAGTCTCCCATGGACGTTTCCTCTTTGTGTTGAGGTATGAGTTGAGATTCCGCTCCTCGTGAAGTTGCTTTGTTAGTTCCAGGATTCTTTCTTGGCTTGCTTTGTAATGAGCCTCGAAAGTATCCCTTTGCTCCTTCAACTGGATCCAGGACCTCTGTAAATCTTCCATGTCAGTAGGCATGTCTGGGTGAAGGATGGTATAAGCAGTATCTCCTTCAGCAACAGGTTCCATGGTAACTGGCAGGATAGCAGGATATGGCATCATGAGAGTCTGATCACGAGATCACACCCATCTGAGATAAGCTTCCATAGGAATAGTGTACTTAGGCTCCAGAGTCTTGCTGTCAACCTTGTTCACTTTCCCCCAGGCTCGTATGAATCTCTGACGGTAACCTTGAAGATCGTTGTCGTAGTCGAACACAATGCCCTGAATCAACATGTCATGTGGGCCATCACTCCGAGCGTAACCAAACTGTCGTAAAGCTAGAGAGGGGTTGTAGGTGATGCCTCCTCTTATGCCTAGAAGTGGCACATTAGGAAACTCCCCACAACGGTCAATGATAGTGACATTCTCCATAGATCTGGAGCACCAATGGATATCTGAATGAGAGAGTGACATAATCCTCTTGGACCACCTGAACCCTTGTTCATTCTTCATTAATGAGCGAGGAAGGTGAGAAATAAACCACCTAGATAGCAAAGGTATGCAACACATCAAAGTTCCTCTTGCCCTTGTAGTACGAGTATGGAGAGAATGTAGGATGTCTCCATGCAATGTAGGCACTGGATTGTGATTCAGGAATATGTTGATGGCATGAACGTCTATGAACTGACCAGGATTGGGGAACAACACTAAGCCATAAATCAACAAGGCTAAGATCTCCTCAAAAGCATCATAGCTCATAGCCTTCAAGAACACTTGAGCCTTCTCTATCAACACCTTAGCAAGAATACCCTTAACTCCGCTTCTCGTTTCTAGAACAATGTCAGACTTCTTCAGATGTAGAGCTGCAGCAATAACCTCTGGTTTAAGCTCCTTCTCCAAGCATGTGAAGGGTCTTTGATCAAGAACAGGTATACCCAGAAGTTTAGAGAACTCTTCCATTGTTGGAACCAGCTGATAGTCGGGGAATGTGAAGCAATGGTGTTTAGGATCAAAGAACTGAAACAGGACACTCATCATGTCTTCATTGAACCCTGAGGTGACTAGATCCAATAGGTGACCATGTCTCTTGATGAACTGGGAATGATAAGACACTTGAGAAACCAACTCTTTAAGTTTAGCAGGTATCCCTAAAAAGTTGATCCTGATAGTGTTTCTACGAGCAGAAGCCATGACCTGAAACAAAGAACAAAGATAAATCCTTTGGTCCTTGAAATGGTTAGTGAAAATGCTATGCTTATGATGCATGATGATGTCATGATGTTATGTTCAATCACAAACATGTGGCACACACAAACAAGTCACACCATAGCCCTAGGTTTAAAGGCTTGCATGAAGTTTAAAGGTAAGTACCCTCCCCTGAAGTTTAGATGGTTCATCCTGTCCTATAAAGTAACCAGGTTTTAAGGGATCTCAATATCATTGATCCTTCACAAGGGTGGTTGTTCAGTAGGCAACTTACTTGCCAACCAAAACCCTCCAAGTTTAGAATCTCAATGAGCGTAGCATCGAGTATCAACCAACTTCAGTCTTCACCAAAGCCAGTTATCTCACTACTTTTCTAAGGACCAAGATGGGATAACTAGGGTTCTAAAAGTTAGTTAGTGCATTGACAACATATGGCAGCCTCATATTATCCTCAACTTGACTTAAGGAACATAAGCATCAACCAAGAAGTCACACTAACTATGGCCACCAGATCAACCATATCGGTATACGCCGTACAGTTTCCTTGGTCTATTGCCATTTACCTAAGGTACACTAGATCCGGGTTAGGATCTTTCACACATAAGAGCCCAACAAGTAAGTATAAAGCAAACAAGGCAAACAATTTTAAAGTGATCTAATTCCTAAGGGTACCCCTCTTTAATATTATATCCCCAGCAGAGTCGTCAGTTCTGTAACACGGTGGGAGAACTGACTTTAGTTATGTTGCGGATAGCAAGAGTCGCCACCGACTTTTATTTTATCCAAAGGAAAGGCATAAAAGAACAGGAAAGACCTTTTAAAAGATTTTTGGGCCCGGGGGGTAGGTTATGTAAAGGGAAGGTGTTAGCACCCTTTACATCCATGGTTATCCATGGGCTCTTAGTTACTTAGCTCCCTTTAAAATGTTTTGAAATGTGAAGTGTGTGAATAAAAATTTTCTTAAGAGTTTTATAATGATCTATGTACGGATGCGTAAAAAACCTTTGTTTTGAAAATTGTTTGAAATGTGTGAAGTGTTTGAAATTGTTTTGAAGAGTGAGCAAGTATCTAAGAGGAACCTACCCTAAGTTTTAAGTCTTTTCTGTTCTTGAATCCTTTAAATGGTAAGACTATCCCTATTATTAAGGAATAGGTAGTCATTACCTTGGATGTGAGGGACAAGTGAAGGGACATCTGTTATTTAGGCAACTGTGGGGTGTATAAGCAATTTGAAGGGACTTATCATCTTTATTTCGAAAGGGACAAGATCATTACGAAGGCAACATTCGAAAGGGACTTGATCTTTAATCTGCTAAGGGACTAGATGATGTGAATTAGGGACTTTGCTTTATACACCCTACTTGACCTTTTTTGTTTAGGCAACATGAGAGGTATCCCTAAGGAAGTGAGATGGCGATCAAAGATCGACTTACGTGTGTGAGTGTACAATTTTAATATTTATCTTTTAAATTAATGAGCTAAATTAATTTTAAATATACAAACATGTTGCACTCCCTATTTTTACTAACCATAGCATGAAATATAAATATTTAAATACTATTATTAAAATATTACATCCAGGAACAATTACATAATAATAATTAAAGCAAATTAAATATAATAAGCAAAATATTAAATGATAAATAATAATTGGGTTAGTAGAAAATAATAATAAACCATAATATATAAATGGGGTTAGTATCATATAAACATAATTACTAATATTAACATAATAATTAAAAAATCAATTTTTATAAGCGATTATTATTTAAGATTAATAAGAAATATGAACAATTATACTAATTATTATAAAATTTTAAGTTATATGCAAATTATAAAAATTAAGTTAATTATAAACATGTTATGAAAATAAATTATAAAATTAAATTAACAAGTTAAAAAAAAAATTATTTACATACAAACAATTTATGTCATATTATTATATTAACAAAATTAAATTAAGAATTTTAATTTTAAGCATATTTATATACAAGAATTAAATTATGAACAAATTTACATAATATTTATACATGATTAAGGTTTATAAATAATAGAATTAAATAAATAGAAGAAAATTAGGGTTTTTAGAATTTAGAAAATAAATTAGGGTTTATAAAAAATATTAGGGTTTATAATTTAATTTACAATATTAATTTAATAATAAATATATACATATTTTTTTAAAATAAAAATTAGGATTAATTTCTTTAGAGAATCAATTAAAAGTTTTCTTAAATATAATATTATACATTTATATATTTACATGTAATGATTTAAACAAATAATTAGAATTAATTATAAAACATAAATAGTAAAACAAAATAATTAAAAAAAATGGATTTCAAAACTTACCTGGGGCAGGGATCGAACTCATGCCCTAGGCTTTGTAACCCTTAGACGCACAGAGTTACCACTGGGCTGCATGCGCGCTTGTGAACACCAAACAGGCAGCAATCCTTTTGTTTCTTCTCCTGCATAAAATTCTCAAAAAATAAAACAAAACAAAATGGCCTGGGGAGGTTTTGATCCCAGGACCATTCCTTTGCAAGCCAAACGCGCACACCAACTGAGCCAAGTGTTCTAGTTGTAATATAACATAACATAAATCAAAAAATATTAAAACAAAAATTTGAATCCCTGCTGATGGCGCCAATCTTCTTCTTCTTCCTCCAACTTACCTGCGAAAATTCTTTCAACATTTCCTGCGAAATTTCCTATGAGTTCTTCCCTTCAAGAACCTGCGAATTTGAATCTCTCACAACATGTAAAATTTCAACAAATTTATTATATAAACATGATCCACACATCAAATCCAATTCAATGATGTCTTTAGAATTCATTTATATTGGTTTAAATGAGAAACCCTAATCGGCCACTCTAAACCCTAACAATGGCAACTTCATGTTCCTGTGTCGAAACTCAAATTAGATTGCCCAGAAACGTTCCTAAGCTTGTCACAAACACAAAACAATCATCAAACATAATTTATAATGCATAAACAATGGAGAACGAAAAAATCATAAAAGTGTGATAATATTGATTCGGTTTATGCATATGGAGGCGTTTTAGATGTTGTTTATGATCCAAATATGTTCAATGAACATCATAGAACATATTGCAATGCTCAAAACTCATTGAAACCCTCTCTACCTTGGAATCCTAATATGAGTTTTTGAAGATTTTTGTGAAGTTTGAAGATGGCTTTGGAGGCAAAAATTTCGTGTGCAATGCTTGTCTTCATGTTGTATATATACCACTTGATGAAATTAGGTCAAGACTTTAACAAATTTGTGGATATTTGGACTTTGGGAGATTGAAAAAGATGTGATCTTAAATTTTGAATATTCTTGATCTAGCCTTGCCATGTTTGGATGATCTTAATTTAAATGGTATTAATCAAGTTTAAATGAGTGTTAAAACTTTCTAGAACCAAAAAATCAAATCAAATATATGACTTTTATATTTTATTTTAATTTAATTTGTATTTTAATGAATAAAATTCAAATAAATATGAAATAAAAAATAAAAAATCAGAAAATGAGTGGGTTGGGTCGTGCTTGATGAGTTTGTAAGGTTTGAATGGCAATTAAGTGGGCTCATTTAGCAAAAATTGACTTTAAGGCCTTATTTGCTTCATAAAATTCCCAAAAATTTCCCAACTTTGCAAGGGCACAAATCCTTCAATTTTAATGCTATGAAGGTGTTCTTGGACATTTTGGAAAGCTTAAAGAGTCCTCTAACCAACCCCATTGGTTTCATGTCCATATCTTTTACCATTCTTAAGTTATGCTCTTTTGAAGTTGTTGACTTTTTGTTGACTTTCAAAAGGACCTATAATGTCTTAGCTTATACCTTCCAAATGAAGCATTTTTGGGCTTGGCTTGTGAGACGTAAAGTTGTAGAGAATTCAATTTCCTTCAAAATGAGATTTGGATGGAAAATTGGTGATGAAGCATGTGAAAGTTATGGCTGGTCAAAGTTCAGTTGACTTTTCCTGAGGAAACCCTAATTTAGAAACCTCTGATTCTTGATGATCTGAAATCTCCTTGATGAATCATGATCAAACCTTGATCAAATGATGAATTTTACTTCATATACTTGATGTTGGCAAAAAATCATGAAGTTTTACTTTGGTTTGACCACAGTTGACCTCAGTTTGACTTTTTAACTCCTTTGACTGATTTTGACTTATCTGATCATCTGACTGAGCACACCTTTGAGAAAAGTCTTGAAACTTGTCATGGGGATTCTTAGACACATATAAGATGTTATGAAGCTCACTTGAAGTCTTGGAAGTCCATTTAGCCTGATTAAAGTCAAAACCCTAGTTTTGGATGCACTGCTTAGGAGGATGCATTGTCTGAGGGAATTGTCAAACTTTCTGACTATTTGTAAACTTTGTGAACCTTGTGAACCTCATAAGATCTCTTGTGAACCTTGTGAACCTCATGGGAGGTCTTGTGAACCTTGTGAACCTCATAAAGTGTCTTGTAGACTTCATGAACCTCAGGAAAGGTCTTATAAGTATTGTGAACCTTGTGAACCTCATAAAGTGTCTTATAAACTTCATGAACCTCATGAAAGGTCTTGTGAACCTTGTGAACCTTTTAGTACACAAAGCCTTGTATTGTGAGGGCAAATTTTGGGGTGCAACAGCTGCCCCTGTTCAATTTTCTGAAACCTGAGGGGTTAGATTGGTATATGTGCCAGTCGTGACCTGGAAGGTTGAAGGGGATTGAACACAAAAGCCCAAAAATTTGCACTCACCGGTGCGTAGAGTGATACTGATGACTAGTTGAATATGCTTGAGTGGGCTTAAAGATGCCACTTGGAGAAACATTCTTCAGATACAAATTTCTTGGAGGATAAAGCAGTCCAAAATATGAAGATATAATGATAGCTTTCAGGAGGATAAACAACATCCCGAGGTAGTGGTGATAGCTTTCAGGAAGATAAACAACGTCCCGAGGTAGTAGTATGCTTTCAGAAGGATAAACAACGTTCTGAGGTGATGATATGCTTTTGGGAAGATAAACAACGGCCCAAGGTAATGATATGCTTTCAGAAGGATAAACAACGTTCTGAGGGAATGATAGCTTTCAGGAGGATAACAACGTCCTGAGGAAATGATATGCTTTTGGGAAGATAAACAACGGCCCAAAGTCTTGATATGCTTTCAGGAAGATAAACAACGTCCCGAGGTAATGATATGCTTTCAGGAGGATAAACAACATCCTGAGGAAATGATAACTTTCAGGAGGATAACAACGTCCTGAGGAAATGATATGCTTTTGGGAAGATAAACAACGACCCAAGGTCAAGATATGCTTTCAGGAGGATAAACAACGTCCTGAGGTAGTGGTATGCTTTCAGAAGGATAGACAACGTTCTGAGGTAGTGGTATGCTTTCAGAAGGATAAACAACGTTCTGAGGTATAAGTATAACTTTTGGGAGGATAAACAACGGCCCAATAGTCATGATATGCTTTCAGGAGGATAAACAACGTCCTGAGGAAAGGATAGCTTTCAAGAGGATAACAACGTCCTGAGGAAATGATATGCTTTTGGGAAGATAAACAACGGCCCAAGGTCAAGATATGCTTTCAGGAGGATAAACAACGTCCTGAGGTAGTGATGATAGCTTTCAGGAGGATAAACAACGTCCTGAGGAAATGATGTAACCTTTGGGAAGTTAAACAGCGGCCCAAGGTCATAATTGTTGATGAAGTCTGTCTGCTGGAGAATTAATCTGAAAAACAAGATTATAACATTCTGCAAGATAATATTAGTTTATGCATTATGTATGCATATATAGTATGATGCACTTAAGTAATGTATTATGTATTTATGTATATGTATGTTATGGTATGATGTAAATGATGTATGTATGAATCATGCGGCCTGAAGCGCCTGAATGTCTTCGTATAATAACTGCTGGCCAGGGAAAATAAATCCCGATTCGTTGCTGAAGAATATGAGGAACTTGTTCCCGTCCTGTTTGATAATATAGTATATATAACCTCCCGTATTCGTTTAATAGTAGGGTATACACAACCTCCCGTTTTCGTTCGTCGTACTCCTATCGAAAGAATAAATTCCCAGTTATCTGTATGAGGATAAAAGAGATGGATATAAATTCCAGGGGAGATGTGACTTGAAGTACTTATGAAGATGGATTTTCCCTACTGGGGATTTGTAGCTGTCTTGTAGGGATGAACCGGCGAAGCTTCGTTGAATTCCTTCCCTCGTTCGTCCTTAGTAAATACTATTACTGCATTTTCATGCATTTCTGGTAAACATCAATCATACTAAGCATTTATGCATTTCTGGTAAACATCAATCATATTCAAAAGCATATATACATTCAAACACAACCAATGGACGTTTCGCTTATGTAAATAGGGTAAAAGTAAATCTGGATTCAGAGGGAAAAGTAAAGCTGAACTTGAAAACAGAACCGTTTCAACTTCGAGAGTGTATGATTGGATTTAGAGCTCCTAAGATCCTTAACTTTCCTGAATACCTTCCCAGAAATCCTCATGGTTGGATCTGAAGATATGATACTGACACCATCTGATACTACCGGCGTAGACAATTAATTCCCACAATGACTGCTGCTGAGAACTCTAAATCAAGGTAATATAACGAGAGGAATGTGTCTTCAAATTGTAATGGACCATATATGCTCCGGCTACTAGATTTGAAAAGAAAGCATTGCCCCTTGGTTGAGGATGAATTGTCCCAAAAGGGAAGTATCTGAATGTAGTTACCTCAGGAGAACTAAGCAGAATGCCCCATAATAATATGCCCTTGACATCATGAACTTTGCAGTGTTACCCTTGGTAATTCAAATATATGAGAAGAGATGCCCTTGGCTATTAAGCACTGTTGGATCTGGAATTGATTGCCCCGAATGATTTGAACAGTAACTTTGTATGCCCCCTTGATTAGGAAACAATGACCATGCCCCTGGCATTATGAATTCTGTAATGTTACCCTTGGCACTTCAGATAGATGAGGAGATCTGCCTCTGGCTGCTTAAACATAGTTGAATCTTGTCCTGATTGCCCCACATGAGTTAGGCAGTATCATGGCCTACCCCCTTGATTGGGAGATAATGACTATGCCCCTTGACTGGGAAACAATGACTATGCCCCTGGCATTATGAACTTTGTAATGTTACCCTCGGTAATTTAGACAGATGTGGAGATCTGCCCCTGGATACTTAAACATAACTGAATCCTATCCTGATTGCCCCACATGAGCTAGGCAGTATCATGGCTTGCCCCCTTGATTGGGAGATAATGACTATGCCCCTTTGTATACATGGACTTTGATCCAGGAAGCAACTTTGTTCATCGGAAGGACTTTGGTTCATTGAACATTCATCCTGTAAGTTTCTCCTTTTGTCAAACACTCAGGTATATGCAAACAAATATATTCAAAAATGCAATGCTTATGTCTGTCTTGAAGTTTTTTTAAAAAAATTTTTTTTTTAAAGAAAACTGTGATATTAACTCAAGTTTTATAATAAGCCCTAAAGGAGTCAGGATACCTTTTTGTAGCAGTACGCTTTCGAACTAACCATGCTTCAGTTAGAACTTTTAAAGGGTTATATCGTGGCCTGGTTCACGGTTTAAGAAACAAAGGATAAAGACTCAAATTTTATTTGTACCCAACCCAATCTCCATGATGTTCTTCAATCCTATACTCAGTTAACTTATGCATTGAGGTTCCAAAGTAGTTTGGAATTGTAACACTGACATTTGTGATGGTTCAGAAACCAAATATTTATTTGAACATTCAATCATCTTTCTTTGGTGAGGATCTATAGTGACCTCTTTTTTTTTTTACTTTATTATCCCTCCTGAACTGCTTATTTCAAGGTTACAGTCAGCGGGATGTCTTAATGTTTTACTAAGTCTTCTTCATAGATTTTGACTTAGTAAGCTTTTCTTTTGCTGGATATTGACTGTCAGGTTTAATGATTACCGAGAACCATCATTAGTTGTGTACAACACAGATAATTGGCATATTTGAGTTAACCGAGTAACTACCCTGCCCCGGGTTATGAATAAGGGTTTTAATTTGTGCGAGAATAAAAACTCCTACTTCATAGGCTCAAAAGGGTTGACTAGGGATTAACTTCCTTATATCTCCACTGTTTAGGAATTGAAACAATGCCTGTACATCGTCAGCATAGTCTGTTCCAAAAGCATACTGCCTAATATTATGGTATTGTTTTCGTCATCCTCCCTCTACAGGCTTATAGCTTTAGGAGTTAAATATCACAAGATAAAAATAAGAAGCATAGTTTTAAATATAGTGAAACGAATGGATTAATTCAAGACAAACATATGCAATGCATTAATGAAAACAAAAGTTTAACATAATAGTAAGTGTTTAAACAAAACAAAGAAATTACAAATGAAAATTCAAATGTTGTCCCATCCAGTTGGCTGAATGTCTTCAATTGCAATTTGTGAACTTTGAGGAGCAGTATACTTCACCATGAAATCAAATTTTCCACTTGGATGTCCCAAGGTGCCCCATATCTCAACAGGAATAGGTAGGCTTCCTTTCTTGCTACATTGGGCAACTTGTCTTGTAGCTTCGGTGTTTGATGGACGATAGTAGAACTCAATTTGACCTTCTGGAGTAACCTCTAGGATTCCTTCGTCAATTAGATCTTGGATCTTCTTCTTCAATGTCCAACAACTATTAGTATCATGTCCAGGACAGTTGGAGTGATACCCACACCTTGCCTTGGGATTATAGCAAGGAGAGGAAGTTTTAGGATTTTGAGGAGGATTTTTCAAGGAAATTAGTTTCATCTCCAACAAGCATTGCAGAACTTGTGACATTGGAGTGCTGAATTTGATAAACTGTCTTCTACATCCCTTGTGTTGAGGTGGATTAACTTTACCATGTTTTTTTTTCTTTTGAAGAACAATCAGTGGTAACCGGTTTCTTTCCTTCTTTTATCCTCATCTTCCTTTCAACCAAATCAGCTTGTTTTAACGGAGGTTGATTGACAATTAGATTCCTGACTCCATTACTTTGAAGTTTTTGGACAAAGGTTCTCAGCTCTTCTTGCCCCTGAGCTAAACTTTGGATAAAAGCCACCTGGCCATTCATCTGGATCCTCATTTCTGTTATCTCAGCTTGCAATTGTTCCAACTGACCATCCTTGTTGTCCTCAGGACTCTTCTTCTTAGCCAGCAGTGTCTTCAACTCATCTTGTCCCTTGGACAAGTTCAGAATCAACTCTTGGAATCGGGCATTCTGAGCCTGGAGATCTTTGACTGTTTGTTCAAGAGCCATTGCTGAAATAAACAGCGAGAAGATAAGAGACCTGTGCATAAGAAACCTGTGATGCAATGATATGGAATGTAAATGTGTATGCAATGTTTTCAAGGACCATAGGATTTAAATTTGCTTAAACAAACAAGAAGGTAAACTTTTATTAGTAATAAATTTGTTTTGCCTCTTGGGCTTACAGAAAATGAAATGAAGTAAATACAAGAGATGGGGTTTTAAGTCTCCCATGGACGTTTCCTCTTTGTGTTGAGGTATGAGTTGAGATTCCGCTCCTCGTGAAGTTGCTTTGTTAGTTCCAGGATTCTTTCTTGGCTTGCTTTGTAATGAGCCTCGAAAGTATCCCTTTGCTCCTTCAACTGGATCCAGGACCTCTGTAAATCTTCCATGTCAGTAGGCATGTCTGGGTGAAGGATGGTATAAGCAGTATCTCCTTCAGCAACAGGTTCCATGGTAACTGGCAGGATAGCAGGATATGGCATCATGAGAGTCTGAGCACGAGATCGCACCCATCTGAGATAAGCCTCCATAGGAATAGTGTACTTAGGCTCCAGAGTCTTGCTGTCAACCTTGTTCACTTTCCCCCAGGCTCGTATGAATCTCTGACGGTAACCTTGAAGATCGTTGTCGTAGTCGAACACAATGCCCTGAATCAACATGTCATGTGGGACATCACTCCGAGCGTAACCAAACTGTCGTAAAGCTAGAGAGAGGTTGTAGGTGATGCCTCCTCTTATGCCTAGAAGTGGCACATTAGGAAACTCCCCACAACGGTCAATGATAGTGACATTCTCCATAAATCTGGAGCACCAATGGATATCTGAATGAGAGAGTGACATAATCCTCTTGGACCACCTGAACCCTTATTCATTCTTCATTAATGAGCGAGGAAGGTGAGAAATAAACCACCTAGATAGCAAAGGTATGCAACACATCAAAGTTCCTCTTGCCCTTGTAGTACGAGTATGGAGAGAATGTAGGATGTCTCCAAGCAATGTAGGCACTGGATTGTGATTCAGGAATATGTTGATGACATGAACGTCTATGAACTGATCAGGATTGGGGAACAACACTAAGCCATAAATCAACAAGGCTAAGATCTCCTCAAAAGCATCATAGCTCATAGCCTTCAAGAACACTTGAGCCTTCTCTATCAACACCTTAGCAAGAATACCCTTAACTCCGCTTCTCGTTTCTAGAACAATGTCAGACTTCTTCAGATGTAGAGCTGCAGCAATAACCTCTGGTTTAAGCTCCTTCTCCAAGCCTGTGAAGGGTCTTTGATCAAGAACAGGTATACCCAGAAGTTTAGAGAACTCTTCCATTGTTGGAACCAACTGATAGTCGGGGAATGTGAAGCAATGGTGTTTAGGATCAAAGAACTGAAACAGGACACTCATCATGTCTTCATTGAACCCTGAGGTAACTAGATCCAATAGGTGACCATGTCTCTTGATGAACTGGGAATGATAAGACACTTGAGAAACCAACTCTTTAAGTTTAGCAGGTATCCCTACAAAGTTGATCCTGATAGTGTTTCTACGAGCAGAAGCCATGACCTGAAACAAAGAACAAAGATAAATCCTTTGGTCCTTGAAATGGTTAGTGAAAATGCTATGCTTATGATGCATGATGATGTCATGATGTTATGTTCAATCACAAACATGTGGCACACACAAACAAGTCACACCATAGCCCTAGGTTTAAAGGCTTGCATGAAGTTTAAAGGTAAGTACCCTCCCCTGAAGTTTAGATGGTTCATCCTGTCCTATAAAGTAACCAGGTTTTAAGGGATCTCAATATCATTGATCCTTCACAAGGGTGGTTGTTCAGTAGGCAACTTACTTGCCAACCAAAACCCTCCAAGTTTAGAATCTCAATGAGCGTAGCATCGAGTATCAACCAACTTCAGTCTTCACCAAAGCCAGTTATCTCACTACTTTTCTAAGGGCCAAGATGGGATAACTAGGGTTCTAAAAGTTAGTTAGTGCATTGACAACATATGGCAGCCTCATATTATCCTCAAATTGACTTAAGGAACATAAGCACCAACCAAGAAGTCACACTAACTATGGCCACCAGATCAACCATATCGGTATACGCCGTACAGTTTCCATGGTCTATTGCCATTTACCTAAGGTACACTAGATCCGGGTTAGGATCTTTCACACATAAGAGCCCAACAAGTAAGTATAAAGCAAACAAGGCAAACAATTTTAAAGTGATCTAATTCCTAAGGGTACCCCTCTTTAATATTATATCCCCAGCAGAGTCGTCAGTTCTGTAACACGGTGGGAGAACTGACTTTAGTTATGTTGCGGATAGCAAGAGTCGCCACCGACTTTTATTTTATCCAAAGGAAAGGCATAAAAGAACAGGAAAGACCTTTTAAAAGATTTTTGGGCCCGGGGGGTAGGTTATGTAAAGGGAAGGTGTTAGCACCCTTTACATCCATGGTTATCCATGGGCTCTTAGTTACTTAGCTCCCTTTAAAATGTTTTGAAATGTGAAGTGTGTGAATAAAAATTTTCTTAAGAGTTTTATAATGATCCATGTACGGATGCGTAAAAAACCTTTGTTTTGAAAATTGTTTGAAATGTGTGAAGTGTTTGAAATTGTTTTGAAGAGTGAGCAAGTATCTAAGAGGAACCTACCCTAAGTTTTAAGTCTTTTCTGTTCTTGAATCCTTTAAATGGTAAGACTATCCCTATTATTAAGGAATAGGTAGTCATTACCTTGGATGTGAGGGACAAGTGAAGGGACATCTGTTATTTAGGCAACTGTGGGGTGTATAAGCAATTTGAAGGGACTTATCATCTTTATTTCGAAAGGGACAAGATCATTACGAAAGTAACATTCGAAAGGGACTTGATCTTTAATCTGCTAAGGGACTAGATGATGTGAATTAGGGACTTTGCTTTATACACCCTACTTGACCTTTTTTGTTTAGGCAACATGAGAGGTATCCCTAAGGAAGTGAGATGGCGATCAAAGATCGACTTACGTGTGTGAGTGTACAATTTTAATATTTATCTTTTAAATTAATGAGCTAAATTAATTTTAAATATACAAACATGTTGCACTCCCTATTTTTACTAACCATAGCATGAAATATAAATATTTAAATACTATTATTAAAATATTA